>CM019072.1:125552646-125901151 GCA_009667805.1 Leptobrachium leishanense | reverse complement strand
TGAAAATACATACCTGCCATTGCACTGCTTCACTGTTTTACAGATGACGTTTGTGATTGTATGCAGAAGTGTGTATCAATGTGCTGTTCCAATAGCTTCTCCACACTTTTTTTCTTCCCGTCAATTCTGGTACAGATTCATCTTTATTTCATCCGTCCAGAGAATGCTTTTCCAGAATGTGCTGGCTTTTTTTTAGATGTTGTTTTGGCATAAAGTATAGTCTGGCTTTTCTATTCTTCGGCTTATGAAATGTTTTGCACCGTTGTCGGTGAAGCCTCTGATTTGCTCTCAATGAAGTCTTCTCTGGATTGTATACTTTGAAATTGACAGTCCACCTCCTGGAGAGTGTCCTGCACTTGTCTGGATGGTGTGAAAATGAACTTTTTCTTTACCAAGAGAGAATCCTATGATCACCCACCACGTTGTCTGCGTGGCTGTCCAGGCCTCTTTATGTTTGCTGAAACTCTTCAGGTCGTTCTTCTTTCGCTCAGACTGTATAAACTGATGGTGTGGCGCTGCTATGTTGCCACTTTGTCTCTGATGGATTTGGTGTGTTTTTGAAGCGTTACAATGGTCGGTTTCTCTTGCATGGATAGCTCCTCTGAACGCATGATGCAGCTTCACAGCAATTGATTCCAAATGCAAATCTCTCACTTAGAATCAACTCAAGACCTTTTACCGGCTTATTGGATGAAGAAATAATGGAGTCGACACACCTGGCCATGAAACAGCTTTTCATCCAATTGTCCAGTTACTTTGGTTCCTTATAAATGGGGTGTGGCTCCTCCTTAACCCCTTAGTGACCGGGGCGGTTTTACACAAATCCGTCCTTTAGTGACCGTTGCTGTTTTTACGTTTCTGCGCTGTTATTATTATTATTCTTTATTTATAAAGCGCCAGCATATTCCGCAGCGCTGTACAATAAGCACAGTATAGACAGGGTTACAATACATTGAACAACATTTGACAACAGTACAGGAGGAGATGAGGGCCTATTCCCGTAGGAACTCAAATCTGGGAGGGTTGGGGTTGGAAACAGGAGGAGAGGACTGTAAGGTGAGAGTGATTGATGGTTGCGTCAGTGAGTTGGGTGGTAGGCTTCCCTAAATAGGAACTGTGAAGGAACCGTTCCCTTCCGTCTGTCCTGGCTCTCCAGACACCCCTTTGTTGCGGTCAGCCCGGCTACTGGGAGCGCTGTCCTCAGCGCCTCGAGCAGCTTGACCCGCCTGCTTCTGTTCCTCTGCCCTGGAGCCATTAGGAATCTCCAGAATGCCGCTCTCTGCCTTCTGAGGGTGATAGTGTATAGTGTAGCGTCGCTGAAATAAAGACACCAGGCACGGCTATATGCTTTAGAACAGGATCCTCTCTCTCTGAGTTTGAGAGTTCTCTGACTTTTTAATGAACAAAACGCCACCATTTATGCTGAAGTCCAACAGTCATAATTTGCATACCCATACTAATTCCATTAAATCAGTTATTTACAATAAACATTCTTTACATTCTTTAGCCTTCAACTCACACAACATTTGTATAATCCATTGTTCTAACACATCAGATTAAACACACACTATCAGAGATCCCTTGAATTAAACATGCAGCTAGATAATGGGAAAAACCTGGTGCATAAATTACACAGCAGTAAAGATTGTTTACTGTATACACAAAAACACATTTACCTAAGGAATATAAGTATTTTTAAAACACAAGCTATGCTTTTACACTAAACTATTAAACTAACAAACGATGTAAAATTATTTTAAAACACACGATATTAATGAACATAAAGTCTCTTGGGGTTTGAAGCATGGAGCGTTACATCAGCTCCATGACATATGTCTCCCCTTCCAGAACGGCAGGGCAAGCTTAGATCCCAAACGGATCTCTTGCCACTGACGAGACTTCTCACCTTGTCCTTTTTTCTGCGCCATCCTCAAAGTTCCAGGGTGCTGGCACACAAGCATCACCAGTGGGGTCCGACAGTCACCACAGGGTATGCCTGGGTGTGGGTCCATAGTCTGTCGGGAGGAGGCGAGCCCCTGGGTTTCTCCACTTGTCCTTGTGGGCTGGCCCGCTGTCCGAGGGGTGCCCTATACTCTGGGGCCCGGCGTGTCGCTGGTGTAATCCTTTTTTGGTGTCCCCTCCTGGGGAAGTGTCTCGCTGTTGGGGAGAGGTACCGCCTGTACCTTCTCCCAGGGTATCAATAACCCGGGGGGAACGTGTCCAACTGCATGTGCCCCTGGTGCTCTGGCCAGCCGTTGAGGGGAATAGGTGAGGCAAGAGGCCTCCAGCCTAAAGGGTTGGGAGGATGGGCAGAGGTTGGAAATGCTCTGCCCCATAGCCAGCGCTTCTGCTGGGGGGGTGGATGCTGGGGAAGTGCCTCCTTGTGGGAGAATGGTGTCCTCCATTTCAGGGGAGCCATTGGTCGGGAGGGTAGCACCCTCTGGAAAAACTTGCCTGGATCCTCTGGGACAAGTTGGGTGGTGGGCAGAGGTTGGAAATGCTCTGCCCTGTAGCCAGCGCTTCTGCTGGGGGGTGGATGCTGGAGAAGTGCCTCCTTGCGGGAGAATGGCGCCCTCCATTCTCAGGGGAGCCATTGGTCCGGAGGGTAGCACCTTCTTGAAAAACTTGCCTGGATCCTCTGGGCACAAGTTGGGTGGTGGGCAGAGGCCAGCGGCACTCTGCCCCGTTGCCAGCTCTTCTGCTGGGGGGACAGTGTATATATACGGGAAACCGTTTACCTCCAGTCGGGGTAGGGTCGTCGGCTGCGGGGCTGGCAGCCCCTGGGAGTCCTCACCGAAATCTTCTGTGCGGACCAAAAAAGGTGGGCAGAGGCCAGCGGCGCTCTGCCCTGTTGCCAGCGCTTCCGCTGGAGGGGTAGATGCTGGGGATGTGTCTCCGGGCGGGAGAATGGTGTCCTCCATTCTTGGTGGGGTCATTCGTTGCTGGGCCGGCAGCCTGTGGAGATCCTTGCTAGGGTCGTCTTGGTGCAACTTGGAGTGGGCAGAGGCCAGCGCTTCAGCTGGGGGGATAGACACTGACAAAGTGTCTTCTGGCAGGAGGATGGCATCCTCCATCTCCGGTGGGGTCATGGGCTGTGGGAAAGCCAGCCCGGGGGGATCCTCTCCTGGGTCCGATGTGACCATTATGAAAGGTGGGCAGAGGGCATCGGCGCTCTGCCCCGTCGCCAGCACTTCAGCTGGGGGGATAGACACTGACACAGTGTCGTCTTGCGGGAGGATGGCGTCCTCCATCTCCGGTGGGATCAAAGGTTTGCGGGCAAACCAGCCGCGGGGGAACATCTGTCTGCTCCTCGTGCAGACTGTGGGGGGTGTAGCTTCCTTGACGGAAATTCCAGGCAAGCTGTAAATCTCCTCCCAAGTATCGCTGGGAAGTGCGGGTTCCTCCCATGAAGCTCCAGACAAGCTGTAAGTCCCCATTAAAAGGATTGCTGGGGGGTGTAGATTCCCTGGACGAAGCTCCAGGCGGCTGTCAACCTCAACCCAGGGCTCTACGGGGTAGGTTTCAGGGGTGGTATTCTGTCCATGTCGCTTGGAGCTCGGCCAACCGCAGCTGGTGTGGCGCTCCTTTTCTCGCTCCTCATCTTCTTGGAGGTCCATCATCAGTTGTACAACTGCGGCTTCGGAGGGGGTGGTGCCGCATATCTCTAATATTGCTCGAGCTTTCTTTCGGAGGTGATCTTCAGTGGCCAGAGTCGGGGTTGGGGTTCTTACCATTCGCTGGTCCATCCTTGTAAGCTCCTTGACCAGGGCTTTCTTGTTTTTGGTGCCGGCGATTCCGCTACGGCACTCTAATATGTATCTCAGCGTGTCCCTCTTGTAAATGGCATAGCTGGCCATTCTGCGTTTCTTCTGGGGTTGGAGAGCTTATCCCGCCGCTGCCACCAGTGTGAAGGAACCGTTCCCTTCCGTCTGTCCTGGCTCTCCAGACACCCCTTCGTTGCGGTCAGCCCGGCTACTGGGAGCGCTGTCCTCAGCGCCTCGAGCGGCTTGACCTGCCTGCTTCTGTTCCTCTGCCCTGGAGCCGTTAGGAATCTCCAGAAGGCCGCTCTCTTCCTTCTGAGGGTGATAGTGTATAGTGTAGCGTCGCTGAAATAAAGACACCAGGCGCGGCTGTATGCTTTAAAACAGGATCCTCTTTCTCTGAGCTTGAGAGTTCTCTGACTTTTTAATGAACAAAGCGCCACCATTTATGCTGAAGTCCAACAGTCATAATTTGCATATCCATACTAATTACATTAAATCAGTTATTTACAATAAACATTCTTTACATTCTTTAGCCTTTCAGCTCACACAACATTTGTATATCCATTGTTCTAACACATCAGATTAGACACACACTATCAGAGATCCCTTGAATTAAACCTGCAGCTAGATAATGGGAAAAACCCTGGTGCATAAATTACACAGCAGCTTGTTTACTGTATACACAAAAACACATTTACCTACAGGAATAGAAGTATTTTTAAAACCAAAGCTATGCCATTTTACACTAAACTAAATTAAACTAAAACCAAACGATGTAAAATATATTTAAAAACACACGATATAAATGAACATAAAGTCTCTTGGGGTTTGAAGCATGGAGAGTTACATCAGCTCCATGACAGGAACATTTTAAGGGAGCATTTGAAGGAAGAGAAGTTAGGGGAAAGTCTGACAGTACGAGGGAGAGCGTTCCAGAGAGTGGGGGCTGCGCGTGAGAAATCCTGCAGTCTATCATGGGAAGAGGTGATGCGGGGAGAAGCTAGGCGCAGGTCACTGTTTGACTTTAGGGAGCGGGCTGGGGTGTATTTGGTGATTAGTGAGGACAGGTAGTGGGGAGCGGAGTTAGTGAGGGTTTTGTAGGTAAGGATAAGGATTTTGAACTTAATTCTGCAGTGGATGGGGAGCCAGTGAAGGGACTCGCAGAGGGGAGCGGCAGAGACAGAGCGGCGGGTGAGGTGAATTAGCATGGCGGAGGCGTTCAGGATGGATTGTAGGGTGGAGAGGCGCGACAGAGGGAGGCCAGATAAGAGATTATTGCAATAGTCGAGTCGGGAGATTACCAGGGCGTGTATGAGTTGTTTTGTGGTGACAGCAGTAAGAAATGGCCGAATTCTGGAATTATTACGCAGTTGGTATCGGCAGGAGGAGGAAAGAGACTTGATGTGGGGGATGAAGGAAAGAGCAGAGTCAAGTGTAACTCCAAGACAGCGAACTTGGTTTGATGGTTAGATGGTGATACCCTCCACCGTGATAGAGAAGTCAGGAGGTGGGGAGGCATTGGAGGGAGGAATAAGTAGGAGTTCAGTCTTTAACATGTTGATCTTTAGGTGGTGGGAGGCCATCCAGGAGGAGATGCCAGATAAACAGTCACTGACTTTTGAAAGGGCAGGGGGAGAGAGATCAGGGGTAGAGAGGTAGATCTGAGTGTCATCAGCGTAGAGGTGGTAATTAAAGCCAAAGCTGTTGATGATTTTGCCCAGGGAGGAGGTGTAGATGGAAAAGAGCAGAGGACCAAGGACAGAGCCTTGAGGTACACAACAGATAGAGGCAATGAGGAGGAGGAGTTACCAGCAAAGGACACACAGAAGGACCTGTTGGATAAATAGGAGTCAACCCAAGCAAGTGCAGTGTCACCGAGACCCAGAGAGTTGAGGGTCTGTAGAAGGAGGGGGTGGTCAACAGTGTCAAAAGCAGCCGAGAGGTCAAGCAGGATGAGAATAGAATAGTGGCCGTGTTTTTTAGCAGTTAGGGGGTCGTTGGTGACTTTGGTGAGGGCAGTTTCAGTTGAGTGTAGGGGACGGAAGCCAGATTGCAGGGGGTCAAGTAGGGAATTGGAGGACAGGAAGAGGGAGAGGCGGTTGAAGACTAGTTTTTCTAAGAGCTTTGATGTGAAGGGAAGCAGGGATACAGGGCGGTAGTTGGATGGAGAGTTGGGATCTAGGGATGGTTTCTTTAGTAAAGGGGTAACTAGCGCGTGTTTGGAGGCGGATGGAAAGGAGCCAGTGGAGAGAGATAGGTTGAAGATGTGTGTGAGAGCAGGGGTGAGGGAGGAGGAGAGGGGAGGAATTAGATGTGAGGGAATGGGGTCGAGCGGGCACGTGGTGATGTGAGGAGGACAATAAGGAATTGACTTCCTCCTCAGTGGCTGGGAGGAAGCGGCAGAGGGTGGCAGAGGGGACCTGTGGGAGTGGAGGTGGCAGATAACTATCTTGTGTTGGGATGTTGCTTCTGATAGTTGAAGTTTTACTGAGGAAGTAGTCTGCCAGGTCTTGAGCGCTGAAAGCAGCTGTGGGGGGAGGTGCAGGTGGGTAGAGGAGGGTGTTGAAGGTGGACCTGAGCTGTTTAGGGTTGGAGGACAGCGAAGTTATAAGAGATGAGAAGGAGGATTGTTTGGCCAAGTGGAGGGCAGAGGTGTATGACCGGAGAATAAACTTGAAGTGAACAAAATCAGCTTCAGAGCGGGATTTCCTCCAGGCACGCTCTGCAGTGCGGGAGCATCTTTGCAGGTAGCGAGTCTGGAGGGTGTGCCAGGGCTGAAGCTGGCGGCGTGGGGCCTTACAGAGTCGAAGAGGAGCAATAGTGTCTAGAGCAGAGATAAGCGTAGTGTTGTAGTGATTAGTGGCAGCATCAGGGCAGGTGAAGGATGAGGTATGAGGGAGGGATGAGGTATGAGGGAGGTGGTGAAGTAGGTTGGAGAATTGATGGGGGTCCACAGCATGTAGATTTCTGCGAGTGTGTGTGCGGGGTGGGGGAGCAGGGTGTTTAGGAAGTCCAGATAGGTTGAAAGAGAGAAGGTGGTGGTCAGAGATGGGGAAAGGGCGGCAGTTGAACTCAGAAATGGAGCAGAGGTTGGAAAAGACAAGGTCAATAGCGTGACCATCGCGGTGGGTAGGGAGGAGGGAGGATTGTGTGAGTCCAAGGGAGGACGTGAGTGAAAGAAGATTGGAGGCAGCAGGGGCGGAAGGATCATCAATGGGAATGTTGAAGTCCCAGAGAATTAGGCATGGAAGATTAGAAGACAGGAAGTGAGAAAGCCAGGTAGCAAAGTGGTCAAAGAACTGGGAGGTTGGTCCCGGTGGGCGGTAGATGACTGCCACCCTGAGAGCCAGAGGAGAGAACAGGCGGATGCAGTGTGTCTCGAAGGAGGAGAGAGATGGGGGTGGAGGGAGATGCTGGTAGGTGCAGGTGGGAGAGAGCAGGATTCCGACCCCGCCAGTATTTCTCTCACCCGGTCTGGGGGTATGGCTCAAGTGTAGACCGCCATGTGAGAGAGCAGCAACGGAGGCCGTGTCAGAGGGAGTTAGCCAGGTTTCAGTTAAAGCTAGGAGATTGAAGGAGTTTGAAAGGAAGTCTGGCATGGCAGACCCAGACTTCAGGCTGTGATTGACTGCAAAGGATTTGCAACCAAGTATTAAGAAGGGAAAGTTTGATTTATGATTATTATTCTGTCCCATTACCTTTGGTCCCTTAACAAGTGGGAGGCACATCTGCAAACTGCTGTAAGTCCTACACCGTTCACCTGAGTTGGATGTACATACCCTCAAATTAAAGCTGACAGTCTGCAGGTAAAGCACATTGTGCTTGTTTCATTCCAACTCCATTGTGGTGGTGTATAGAGCCAAAGATGTTACAATTGTGTCCATGTCCCAATATTTCTGGACCTGACTGTATATATATCTCTCTCAAACAATACGGTCTTCTAGGTGAGTGGTTCCCAACTGCGGTCCTCAAGTACCACTAACAGATCAGGTTTGCAGGAAGCACAGCACAAGTGATATGATTTGCTGCTCAGTGATTGCAGGATTCATTCTGCACTTCCCCGGGGTAGTTGAGAACCACGGTTGGGAACCACTGCTCTAGGGTATAAACAGCCGCAGACTTCAAGTTTGCAAATGAGCGGCCTTTTTAATCCTTAAACAAATGTCACAATTGACTTTGAATCACTATTTCAGATGATTAAACAAATTACAAATGAAAACCTAGCTCAAATTAGAGCACATACTATACATACAGCGATTTTGACTATCCAGAGACCATAGTCTAATAAACAAAAGAAAAATCAGTTTGTCTTTAGAAGTGTTACACCTCCCTGCTGGCTCTGAGCAGTCTGATTAAACACACTTCCATCCATCAGTCAGCAGCCGGGAATTTACCTGTTGTTGCCAATTATTCAATTAAGCAAGTGAGTGACAGGGTAGAGGCCATGCAGGAGTCTGGACCCTAAATATTTTCCCTCCATTACTCTCCCAGACATCCTGTTACCCAACCCATGCACTCTGTCACAATATACATATATGTCAAATATATTAGTTTTTATTTTTACTTAAACATTTATGATATGTAGTTATGATATAGTTTTGCAGTGCTGCTAATACTCATCTCCTCGGCGAGCAGCAATGAAAAGAGGATTTGGGTAAGGTTACCTGAGTATTTATACAAGTGACGGCCCATTGATTGGTCAGCACACCGCAAGAGACATTTCTATTGGACGGATCATTGTTGGGTTAATAAAACTTTTTTATGTCCAAATACTTTATTTTTCATGTCTTTGCTGCTATCGGCTAAATTAACAAAAGATCAGCATAATATGAAGCCTCCTTATCTTGTGGGATAATCATTAAGAGCTTTGGCTTTAATTAGCACCTCTATGCTGATGATACTCAGATCTACCTCTCTACCCCTGATCTCTCTCCTCCTGTCCTTTCCAAAGTCATCGACTGTTTATCCGGCATCTCCTCCTGGATGGCCTCTCACCACCTAAAGATCAACATGTCTAAGACTGAGCTCCTACTAATTCCTCCTAATACCTCCCCGCCTCCTGAATTTTCTTTCACGGTGGAGGGTATCACGATCTCCCCATCGAACCAGGTTCGCTGTCTCGAAGTTACACTTGGCTCTGCTCTTTCCTTCATCCCCCACATCCAATCTCTTTCCTCCTCCTGCCGCTACCAACTGCGCAGTATTTCCAGAATTCGGCCATTTCTTACCGCTGTCACCACAAAACAACTAATCCACTCCCTGGTAATCACCCTACTCGACTATTGCAATAATCTCTTATCTGACCTCCTTCTGTCCCGCCTCTCCCCCCTACAATCCATCCTGAACGCCTCCGCCAGGCTAATTCACCTCACCCGCCGCTCTGTCTCTGCCGCTCCCCTCTGCGAGTCCCTTCACTGGCTCCCCATCCACTGCAGAATTAAATTCAAAATCCTTATCCTTACCTACAAAACCCTCACTAACTCAGCTCCCCACTACCTGTCCTCACTAATCGCCAAATACACCCCAGCCCACTCTCTAAGATCAAACAGTGACCTGCGCCTAGCTTCAACCTTTATCACCTCTTCCCAAGATAGACTGCAGGATTTCTCACACGCAGCCCCCACTCTCTGGAACGCTCTCCCTCGTACTGTCAGACTTTCCCCTAATTTCTCTTTCTTCAAACGCTCCCTTAAAAAATTCCTATTTAGGGAAGCCGACCACCCGACTCACTGACGCAACCATCAATCACTCTCACCTTACAGTCCTCTCCTCCTGTTTCCAACCCTAACCCCTCTAGATTGTGAGTTCCTATGGTAATAGGGCCCTCATCTCCTCCTGTACTGTTTGTCAAATGTTGTTCAATGTATTGTAACACTGTCTATACTGTGCCTATTGTATAGCGCTGCGGAATATGCCGGTGCTTTATAAATAAGGAATAATGATAATAATAAATACTCGTGGGTGAATCTGTCCGGCCCTGGTGCTTTGTTCATATTCACTTTAACCTCCCTGGCGGTATTCCTGAGTGTGACTCGGGGTTAAATTTCGCTACCGCGAACGGTAACCCCGAGCCACACTCGGGCTGGAGGTTTACTCTCCTCCTCCTGGCTCCCTCGTTGTCCCCCGCAGTGTGATCGCGGCAAGCTGCTTCCTTGAAGGCTCCCTGCGAGTCACACGATGCAGGGAGGCGGGGCCAGAATAAAATAAATCTTTTTTACAGTTTACATTTGGATTATACAGTGTAATGTTTATGAACGGCAACTAGGTGGCACTACTGGATAAGAAATAGACCATATATTGCCTCACCCTTGTTTTCAGACAGATTTCACTGTTTTTTGTTGCATTTTATTGAATATCATTTATTTGCATTATTTTGGATAATTATTTTTGGGATAATAAATTATTTCGTGTTTCAAACTTTATCGGACTCCGTGTATTTACTATTTATTTTTTATTTATTTAATTTATAAAGGATTTTACCTGTAAGGACTCATGATTGCACGGATTTCAGTGCGTGATTCCTAATTATTACAGGCTAACTATGTACAAAAACACGTTTCCTAAAAAAAAAACATTGAGACGCTTTTAGACACGAAATTTTGAAAACATTAGACCGCCAGGGAGGTTAATTGCTGCAGCACCTTTTCTTGAGTTAACCAATCACGTTTTATTTGCAAGATTTTGTCAATGATTTGCATGTCACCTGTTATAGGTTTCTCTTTGATTATTTTTCGTCTGTATTTATCATTCAAACTTCTGCCTTATCTTGATCTTCTCTTTGTGTCAGGTAGGGATCGGGTTATGTCAGTGTGATTTGTGTCAGTGAGTGGTCGGGCTATAGGAGTGGTGTTTGTGTATTATGAAGACTTGTTCGATACTTCTTGTTTTGGGTTTCCCTCATGGTTTTCTGTATCTTTTGGGTTTCCAGGTGTCGCCCCAGACGGGAGGAAGTTCAGACTCTTCAGATGGTAAGCATGCAGGGATGCTTGTCAGTGGCTGTGGTCTGGGTAAAGGGTAATGGTGGATGTAATGGTATTCTGTTCTGTCTTCCTGTCACTAGATCCTGCATCGCGTGACTACCCTTTACAGGAGAGTTTGAGTTCTCTCACTACTGCTGTCCACAATCTGCTCCAGCTCCACTTGGAGTTGTGTGGGACGGCCGGTTCTCTACGTGTCACTAGTGATTGCAGAGTCAACAAGGAAGCCGGAGCCACATCAGATCACCTCCAGTTCACCGTATTTGCTGCACATGGAATCCCCACCACTTGGGTTTCCAGGTAGGCAGACACAATTCTTTGTCATTGTGGGTTCTGCAGATCATGCAAGCACGTCTGACTGGACTGTTACCGAGCACAAAGTCTGTATTTAGATAGAGAGACACACACACACGTCATTTATACAAGTGGTGATGGGAAGATCAGAGATGTGAAGATCGGGACATTTTAACACTGGGAAACCTTACACTTGGACTTTCTTCACTATAAATTCATGCTTGGGTCTTACAGCTCATCCCTCTTTCTAGCCAAGGAGGCAAATTATACGGCCCTCATACACACTCACTCCCGGAACTTAAAACGCCTGTTCGGTGCGTTCAACTCCCTCATCTGTCCTGTTTTTGCTGTTCCTCACACTGACCTCAAATCCAAAGACCTCGCGTGCTTAAACAGAACAGATAAGAACTGAAATCTTCACAATGCTGTTATCGCCCATGCAGGAAGATTTCCATCATGTCTATCCTCACACGTTTAAGGCTAGGGACAGATGAGCGCATTTTCTGCGGCCACCGTCAAAATGTACGTCGATGCGTGCGCACGCATTTTTTCACGGAATACGCTTAAGTGGTCAGACGATGCGCAATTCTGGACGTATTTCATGACGATGGGGTGAAAAGAAGTCTAGGGAAATCCGGCTGTTTGAACGTTATGTTGGCCGCACACTAGCAGCGTCTGACATCTCCTAATCACGCACACACGCTGCTATGCGGACGCAGCGCACTCTGTACGTCAGTACCAGCGGTTTAACGTTCTCGAAAAAATGCGTTCATTTTCCACTTGCGTTGCGCGGCCGGACTTTTGTGCGACCATACTTCGTATATTGGCTGTCATTGCCCGGCATCTGCTGCTAGTGCGGCCGTGATTATGTGCGCCAGAACGCGCGTTCGCACTGCCTCAGTCTGACCCTAGCCTAAGTTCTTCCCTCCTGCAACTGAACAAAACGTCTTTAGGCTATTCTGATCCTCTCATCCCACTACCTGCCCCTTCGACCCCGTTCCATCACATCTCACCAAAACCTTTTCCGTTTCTCTTCTACCACCCTTGACCCAGACCTTTATTCTGTATATGTGAAGAATGTTAAGTGCCAGTAACACGTCGTGACCACCCAAACTCCAATGCTACACCAGCAAATAGTGGTTTCCCCTACACCATAGAATACAAAAATAAATACGTATCTGGTGAGCGCAAAAGTTCAATTGCTCTGGAGTACAGATGGCTCATGTAGGTCTGCAATTCATCGTATGATGATATGTAAAGAAGCAAACATAATACTCATAGTGCAACATGCGATGAACACCTATTAATACAATGAGGTATACAAGACAATCCACTCACAAACACTGAGCCCCAACACCGGCTCTGAGTGGGACTGCGCCTCTGGGTGGTTTTTCTTCCTCCCTGTTTGCAGGTGACCCCCACCTTTCCGTGGCAGCAATCTCCAGACACCCAATAGGCAGTATATATAGGAGAAAGAGGGCAGAAAAAACGCTCTCCTTGTGTAAATCCGATTACAAATAGGCAAGGTTTATTTTGCTAAGTCAAGACTTACTCTTTGTGGAGCTACCATAGCTCGAAGTGGAACACCCATGGATTTTTGTGGATAAAATCCAAAATAAAACTGTTCTGGATACCGGGACGTGGTCTTCTTTTTTTTTTTTTTTATAAATTTTTATTTATTTTCACTGAATAATAGTACAGAAGTATATAAAAGAAAATGCAACATTGAAAGGAAGGGGGAGTTGGGGGGTTGCAGCTGGGAATGCGTTTACCGGGGTATCAAATCCGATTCCCAGATTCCCCTATTATCATGACGGGGAATCATAATTCTAATAAAGACACGGAGGCGAGTATTATGCTATCTTTTCTTTACTTAAGCCGATAGCAGCAAAGAAAATCTCTCAAATACAACAACAAAAGTATTTAGAGAGAAAAATACAGTTTAACAATACATATAACAATAGCAGGTAATGGTACAGTCCAGCTCCCTGCTGTCCAATCGTCAGGTAGACCGCTCCATAAATCGTCCTGGTAACCCTTGGCTCCTCCTCTTTTCTTGATGCGAGAAGGGCTAACCTCTTCCTCAACGAAATCGAAACAATGGAAGAATAATCATCCTTTGACAATCTCCAACAGGAAGTTAAAACCTTCAACGTAGACTCCAACTTGAAGCTCAAGCATGGAAGAATATTCATCCTTCAACGAAAACTCCAACATGAAGCTCAAGCTCTTCTCCAACGAACAGAACAACGGAAGAACTCTTCATCATCCAATGAAAGCTTCGACATGAAGTTTAGGCTGTCGGAACATAAACGTATTAAAGATCACCAAGAGCTTATATTAAGAAGGTTTTAAAAAATCCGTAATAACTACTGAAACATCAAAACCTAATAACCAAATATAAAGGGTGGGAATAACCCAATTATCGGGTGGGATAATACTCGCCTCCGTGTCTATTATAATTATGATTCCTCGTCCTGATAATAGGGGAATCTGGGAATTATCCCACAAAACACGGAGGCTCTTATTATGCGAGTTCAAAGTTTAATTAATTAGTGAATGTGATATGTGAGACACTGGTTTAAAATAACACTCCCTAAAGGTGGATTCTCTGGACCAGTCTGCTTTTTAGAGGAGATATGATAGAAACATTTAAATGCGTAAAGGGAATCCACAAGGTAGAGGAAGGGAGTATATTTAAAAGGAAACAAAGTAGCAAAACAAGAGGACATAGTCTTAGATTAGAGGGGCAAAGGTTTAAAAGTAACATCAGGAAGCATTATTTTACTGAGCGGGTGGTGGATACATGGAACAGTCTTCCAGTAGAAGTGGTTGAGGCCAAAACAGTAATTGAATTTAAGCAAGCATGGGATAGGCATAAGGCTATCCTAAACAAAAGATAAATCCAGGTAAAGTATCCATGTAATTGGGCAGACTAGATGGGCCGAAAGGTTCTTATCTGCCGACATTTTTCTATGTTTCTAAGATGTCTACAAGACGACATCCACGGAAGAAAAAAACCTCGGAAGCAGAAGCACTCCAGGATGAATGAACTCCGAACACGGAGACGTTTACATCAGCTCCTGACATGATCCATTTAACCCACCCAGCGAGTGTGGTGGAAGTTACAGAATTGCATGGTTTGCGTAAGGATATGAATAACCGTTGGGATTGGAGTGACCTGTTAGGGGCAGAAACTCTTCCATATTCTTTAAAACAATTACTGGGTAAAGGATAGGACACTGTGGCAAAAGCTGGATAGAAGACCTCTGACAATGAAGTCCTTGTCCTATAGGAAAACTAAACCTTTCTCCCCGTGTCGGGTAAAACTCCTTCCTGTTTAGTTTAGGGCTGGAACGTGTGAGACTCTATTGCAGGAAATCAAGCAAAGTAAAATGGCCAATTTCACAGAAATCAGTTTAATAGACAGAGTTTCATTCTCGGGTCACTTATCCAGAAAATTAACTAGAATGACATCCCAGATGTTAGAATAACGGGAACGAGGGGTCGTTACACTGTATACCCTTCAATAACAAACATGTAATGGAAAGCTTCCCGGCAGGAATACCAATAAAACCCTGATGTGAAGCAGGTATCTCCGATCTGAGGTTATTAATCGTGCAATACGCTTTACCATCCTCAAATAGATGTGTGAAGAAACTAAACAAGTTACTCAAGGAACTGATATGGAATCCACTTGATGTTGATGCACCTAGAAAACCATGAGTTCCATGCGCTACCATATCTCCTCCTAGTAGAGTGGCCCAGGAACTCGACAGAAAGGAGGCAGATGCATCCGAAATGTTGACTGACAGCCAGTGACCCTTGATATTACACTTAACAACTTAAAAAATTAGTGAAGACTCAAAGAATTCTGAATCGTTCCCTCCGGGTCTCCCAGGGTGGACGATGGGACACGAATTAGCCTGGGAATGTCCACAGACGGTTTCAGGAGGTGTGGGAACCATGGTTGAGACCTCCATAAGGGTGTTATGAGCACTATCGTAGCTAATTGTACTTGTACTAGTCATATTAATGTTGAAATTAGAATGGAGGGAAAGCGTCCCTAGCGTCCAGGTCTGGACGAGACCATCTGTGGCCAAAGCCATGGGGTCTGGTCTCCAACAGTAGTATTGTGGTAAAGGAATATTAAGGCTAGAAGCCAACAAATCTATAGCGAAGGGATGACAAACTGGCAAATACCCTGGCGTCTAATCTCCAATTGCTGGAGTCTATCGGATACTTTGAATTCCAGTCCGCCATTACATTGCTGAACCCTGGAATGTATTGGCCTGGACTGATAAATTGTGAGGCAGGTAAAATCCTCAAAAGACTTTGCTTTCTCTGCCAACTGTTTAGACCTGGGGCCACCTATAAGGTTGATATAGCGCACAGCGGACAGGTTGTCCATCTTCAGGGTATGGAACTCGCCTGGAAATGCTTGATAAACCTTGAATAGCAAACAATCCTGCAAGGAGTTCTAAACAATCATATACAATCCTATCTCTGTGGAAACCCAACTGACACCTGTGGAAAGCGATCCGCAGCGCGCCCCAGCCAGATCTGCTGGCTGGCTATAACCAACTCTGGGGTTGGATGGATGATGGCTTTGCTGTTCCATGACACTAAATGATTTAGCCACCACTGCATCTCCAATTTCGACTCGTCGTCCAGAGAGATGCAATCTGGATAAAGCCATCCCCTCCGCAGAAATCGTGCTTTCAGACGTGGAAGAGCTCGACAATAAAGTAGTCCTGGAAAGACCCCTTGTATTGCTGCAGAGAGTAGACCCAGGAGGTGAGCTAACCATCTCAGAGAGAATTCTTCTGCAGATAGAAGACATCGGATTTCTCTGTGAATCAGCAGAACTTTGGCTGAAGGCAGAGAAAGCGATATCTCCATCGTAGTTACGGTGACACCTAGAAATTCGATAGACTGTGTCGGTGTAAGGACCGATATTTTGTAGTTTATCGGGATTGTTAGATAGGCGTTTTTCAAATTTATTTTGACCATCCAATCTTGCGGAGATAAAACTCCTTTTAATGATGGAATGCCTTCCATTTTGAAATGATTGTACACAACGTACTCGTTTAGGTGTTCTTTTTTGTGGAATAAAAGGTGGGTTCTTTTGGGGCTCTAGTTAAGAGGATTTAAAGGAGCCTCTTGAGGTGGAATAAGGAATGCCGAAAAACCTATTTGAGAAAGTTTTTCTGATATTAGCCTTCATCTTACCTGTGGTCAAGAAGGACCTTGTATATTCGGTCATCCCCTTGAAGATGCCTTCTCCAAATAACAGACCCTCAGCGCTGGAACCAGGCTCATAATTATTATCATTTATATAGCGCCAACAGTTCATTATGCGCTAAGGTGGCCACTTTAGGGTCGATCCTGAGGAGAATTGAGCGTCTCCTTTTCGCTTGATAAAGCCGTGTTATGTTACCAAAAACACAGACTAATCTCTGTACTCGGCCCCTGTGTTCAAACAGGACTGGTTTTCATTAGTGAGGAAAAACCTCAATCGAATCCATTAATTTTTACCAATGGACCTACAAATCAAACAATTTATCATGACACCCCTTAAGGTGCCTCTACTCCCCGTTTTCGGGACCAATCTGACTGGTTAAGGATGTGAATAATTTCGGGATCTAACTCGGGGTTACATTAAGCTTATGTGACAAAGTTGGGGCTGGACACTCAGCCCTCAAATTACTTCTGGTTTGTTTATCCATTGACATACGGATATGCTGTTCTATATAACCAGCCACATGCTCTATGTGTGTCCATTCCACTGACCGGGGATGTTTTAATTGCTCTGGTACAAACATTGAATTTCTTACAGCATCTACCGGATCAATAAGCGGTTTTTAGAATCAGTGGAATCAGGTGAGGAAACTGAATGTGAGGCCTCAGGAGAGGAGACCGGATCATACTCCGGGTCAGAGGAATTCACCTCAGAATCTGACATTGCTTCCTCTCTAGAATGTTCTGAGGAGCTGCCGGTATCTTTGCGCCTCTAGCGCGCTTCCACTTTCTTTGTCAGCCGGAGTTAACTGGCTCCTTTTTTCGTCACAGTGATGTGCTGTGGAAATTCATTACAAGTACGGGTAGACGTAGGTTTTATGAGGGATATTTTTTGGGAGTTTCTCTTCTCCCTCATTGAAGTCTCAGGGACCTCATTATCCTGTCAGGAATCACTAGATAAAAATCTATCTGAAGTCGGGGAAATTATAAATGAACGTCTGGCTGAGAGATTCTCTAGACATTTTAACCATATTATACTCCAAGTATGAGGGAAAAACGTGGGTATAAGAACGAGGGCACCTGGAGCAACAGGCAGGTTCGGGCCAGTCATAAACCACTTATTATTTTATTTTATTTATTTTTAATTACTTATTTTACTCAATTTATTGGGAAATTTCTCGAGGCAACAAGACGCGGCATTCCGCGCATGTGCAATCCACCGCAAGCGTTACCTCAGAGCAGCGGCACGAAGCTGCGCCTCTCCTCAGGAACAGCTGCGGTGGAGGCACCAAATCCCCACAGAAACCGCCGGAGAGATGGACTCGTCTCCCCGGAGAAAACAACGGGAACAACCCTGGCGAGACCAACAGACAATAAACACAGTCCTCTCAAAATACACAGAAAATCCTCTCCTAATGACGGAGGTACAGAGGAGGCGTCAACCACTACAGAAAGCCTCCAGAAAGATGGACTCGTCTCCCCGGAGGGTATTAAAACGTTGGGAAATGAAGAAAATAAAAACAGTCCCCAAATAAGTCAAATAAAGACCAAAAAAAAAAGACAAATACCTAGCCCCTGTACATTGAAGTCCCTAAACGGACTGACAATAAAAATATATATATAAAACACAAGCTAAAACAGAGTGTGTGTATATCTAGTGTATCAAATGAAAATATAATATATATATATCAATCATAAAGTACAGTGAAACTGCAAAACAATTTTACTATAGAAGTTGCTGCTAATACTCATCTTATCTCGGCGAGCAGCAAAGAAAAGAGGAGGAGCCAAGGGTTATCAGGACGATTTATGGAGCGGTCTACCTGACGATTGGGCAGCAGGGAACTTCACTGTACCATTACCTGCTATTGTTATATGTATTGTTAAACTGTATTTTTCTCTCTAAATACTTTTGTTGTGGTATTTGAGAGATTTTCTTTGCTGCTATCGGCTTAAGTAAAGAAAAGATAGCATAATACTCGCCTCCGTGTCTTGTGGGATAATCATAATTTTGTGTATGTCTCAAAGTTTCCAAGGATCCGATTTAGGGGGTTTTATTTTTTCCGACGCCATAATCCTGGAGTCAAATCCTCAATATTGATTTAGTAAATCAATGACTTGTTTTCTAGAAGGAACTAACGTAGACTTCCAATTCCGTGCTAGTAGCAAGGCTGTCGTGGCGGTAAGGATAAAAAGCATCCGTTTCTGCGGACGTGGAAGGTTGATCATACCTAATAACAGAACCTCTGGGCTGTGAGGAATCAAGATGCCCAGAACCTCCGTTGCCAACGTTGAGATATCTTTCCATAGTGAAGTTATTTTGGGGCAATGTCACCAAATGTGGCTCATTGATCCCTTTACCGCGGAACATCTCCAGCAAAGATCCGACTGTTGTGGAGCATAGTGTTTAATTTTGTCTGGGGTAAGGTACCACCTGTAGAGTATCTTGTGTTGGGTCTCTAATAAGGTAACACATCAAGTCGCTCCCACAGCGAACATGTAGGCTGATGCCCACTGTGTGGGTGTGAAAGATTGTTCCAGTTCCTTTTCCCAGCTTTTCTGAAATGTCCAAGTAATAGGTCTTTGGGGAAGGGGTATTAAGTACTTTATAATACATTGAGATCGGTTTAGTGGTTGAATGAGGATCTAAGCAAAACAGTTCTGTTTCTGACAATAATGGAACAGTGGCAGACAGCTTGGAAAAGACATCTTGAGATTTGAGATATGAGCGCAATTGCATATAAGATAGAAACAGTGCATTCAGAACTTTAAATTTAGTGCGTAGGGTCTCGAAGGGCAGGATGGATGTCGCATCAAATAAATGGTGAAGGTTCAGAATCTCATAAAGAGTCCACCTGTTATAATCTCCGAGGAAGCAGATATTTAAAGGAGTTTAAAGGCGTGGCCATAGAGATCGGGTGATGATTTGTGAAAGTAGGGAGTAACCGGTCCCAAATCTTCAGGTGTAATGTGGTATTAGTAAGTGGGGATTGTATCCGTGGTCTGTCTTTTAAGGGAACCCAGAGTATTGTTGCGAAGTTGTGGCCCTCTAAGTGTGTGGCTTCAATGGTGAGCCATTGTGGCATGGGATGTGTGCGGAAAATATCCGATAAGGAAGCCTAGGCAGGATGCCCAAAAATAATGTTGCACGTGTATCATGTTCAGCCCTCCATCTCTGTCTGTAACATAGTAGTTGTCGTGGGACCCTAGGTCTCTTATTGTTCCAGACATACGAGACTAGAACCGATTATACTTTAGCTAGGTAGGATTGAGGTAAATTAAGTGGTAAAGCACGGAACACTTATAATAATTTTGGTAATATTATCATCTTTGCTGCCGCCATTCTACCCATCCATGAGACTTCTTTTAATCTCCACAGATGTACAAGCTCCTGTTTCTCAGAAAGTATTCATTCATAATTATATCGATAAAGATCCTCCGATTTCTCCATAATTCAAAGTCCTAGATATATCAGATAGGTAGAGCGCCGGTCAAATAAATACTGTTTTTTAAGAGTGGTCTTAAAGAATTTTAATAAAATAAGATTTAAAAACAAACAGACATGACCTCCTATTGGAGGTATTACCCCCCTCTCTACTGATCCTTTCTTGACCTCTCTGCCACCTTTTATACAGTTGACCATGCGTTCCTCCTAAAAACTCTTTGTGGTTTAGGCCATCAAAGTACTGTTCTTGGTTCTATTCCTACCTGTCCCAACAATCCTTCAGTGTCTCTTTTTTTCTGGAAGTACCCCCTCCCAGCAGCCTGTCTCTCTTTGGGTGCCCCAATGTTCAGTACTGGGCCCTCTTCGTGTTTCGATCTGCACTGCCTCTCTAGGCAATCTGATCAGCTCCTTTGGATTCCAGTACCACCTATACGCTGATGACACTCAAATCTTCCTCTCCTCCCCGATCTCTCTCCAGCTCTCCTGGATCAAGTCATTGATTCTCTCTGTCGTCTCTAACTGAATGTCTTCCCTCTTCCTTAAACTCCATCTTACCAAGACTGAAAGTCTCGTTGTTCCTCCCTCCAAGAATACCCCCCCCTGCCACGTCTCTCTACGGGTAAATGGAATGTCAGGTATTCCCTCCTCAACCTGGGGAGGGCACTCTCAGCCCCAGATTCCATCCCCCATAGTCTAATATAAGGCCCCTCCGGAAGCAGCAGTTCCTCTTCCTTTGCTGCTCCAGGCTTTTCGGCACTTACTATCTTTTTTCCTTTTTTTTTTTTACTTCTCTCTGGTATTCTACGGTACCTTTGTTTTTCTTTCCCTGTTTCCCTGTGCTCTCTGCACCCCATATCGCTCGCATGAGTATTCCGCAAGCTGCTGGTGGCTCTTTTGCTATCTCCCGGCCTTTCTCGTGTGATCAGATGGCCGCCATCTTGACTGTCAGATATAGGACGCTTTCATCTGGAATGTTTAATCGCCCATCCATTATCTCCAGTGCAGCTACAATATGTCTCTTCCTAAACCCTCCCATCGTAGCCCTTTGCCATCTGGGAATGACCCTGGGTCTGTGTCTACTTCAATGCTGTGGTCTGTCTCCTTAGATTTCCCACGTACAAAAACATGAGAAATCGAAACACTCCTACGGAGGTTCATTTCGCTAGGATGGAAGCCTCCCTCCAGGCTCTCTCATGCGGTCACTTCTACTGTGTCTTCACTTTCTGATCCTTGGCAAAAAAAAGCAGAGGGGCTGGCAACACCTCACTACTGCTGGACCTGGCCACCATGGCCTCTGTGCCTAACCCCACCCCCAGATTACTTCTACGGACATTAAAAGGAAGCGCCAAACTGCTCCTGTCCCATTAAATGATTACTGTAAATCAGACCAAGGGGAGAATCCCATGACGGATGAGGGAGAGGTCCTGGAGCTTCATGCCCCTGTAACGGAGCGGCTGTGCCCTCACGGAGTACCTCCGTCAGCAGGCTCTCTCCCCTTTAAACAGTCGCCGCTGTCGCCGGAGAATCTTCCCGAACAGCCCATCCAAACCTCGTTAATATTCAAAAGCAGACTGACTAGGTTATTCACACAGACACAGCCAAACAGATAACATCACAGATCAAATAACTGCACACAATGTCTTAGAGAGAATGTACACTATACCGGGAGGATAGTAATACAGAGGTCTATGATATACAGAGAGGGGTTAGAAAATAGAAGGAATGTACACCGTATACACAACGGGAGACTCTACATTACAATAACTACGTGAATAATACACAGACATCAGAAATCTTTAGCTGGTGGATGTTTAAAACGGTGCAAAGCCAAACCTATGTAAAAGCTCCACCAAACCCCCAATAGTCTCTTTCACAGGCCATTGTCACTGGCAGAAGGGTATCCCACAGCCCCCCCCCCCAAGATGCCCCTGTGACGGTGTCATGCCTGCTGGTGCTCCTGCAGTGCAGCCTTCCCAACAGAGAGGGTGCCAGTCTCTGAATCAGGCCACTTTGAATGCCGCACCTGGTCAGGGATCTAGGCCTTTAAATATCAGTCACTGACTGTGCTCTGGGCCCTGACGTGGCTATTTCTAGCCCTCAGCGCATGTCTATAGCTTATGCATATTGGTTTTCTGGTTTGACTCCTGGCTTGTATATTGACTGTGTTTTCTGTAATTATCCCTTGGCTTATGTTTATCTCGTGTACCGACCTCTGGCTTGTTATTACTACGATATCTCTCCTGTCCCTGATCTGTACTTCTATGTATTTTAGATTAGTACCTGGCCATTCTAAGGACCAGCGTCTCAGTTTAGGGTTCTTTCTTGCCTTTCTGGGTTTTGTCTGCGTGCTGGGTGACTCTATATCCTTACATTACGTCAGGGCCATGGACCCTGCAGACATTGCCCAGCAGTTTGCTGCTTGCTGTTCCCATATAAGGGAGGCTGATGTCAAGATGTATTATTTTGCAATGTTGCTGGAAACGTTCTTGGAGAATACAGATTGCATGCAGTCTCCTTCACCTGCTCCTATAACCCATTCTGACACTTCTATGGTTGAATCCACTGTTCCAGTGCAAATGTTGCCCTCTGTTACTTTCAGTGGTGAGGCTGCTGCCCCGGTGCGCATGTTGTCCTCTGTTTCAGTGGTGAGGCTGCTGCCCCGGTGAGCATGTTGTCCTGTTTCAGCGGTGAGGCTGCTGCCCCGGTGCACATGTTGTCCTCTGTTTCAGCGGTGAGGCTGCTGCCCCGGTGCACATGTTGTCCTCTGTTTCAGCGGTGAGGCTGCTGCCCCGGTGCACATGTTGTCCTCTGTTTCAGCGGTGAGGCTGCTGCCCCGGTGCACATGTTGTCCTCTGTTTCAGCGGTGAGGCTGCTGCCCCGGGGCACATGTTGTCCTCTGTTTCAGTGGTGAGGCTGCTGCCCCGGTGCACATGTTGTCCTCTGTTTCAGTGGTGAGGCTGCTGTCCCGGTACACATGTTGTCCTCTGTTTCAGCGGTGAGGCTGCTGTCCCGGTGCACATGTTGTCCTCTGTTTCAGCGGTGAGGCTGCTGCCCCGGTGCACATGTTGTCCTCTGTTTCAGCGGTGAGGCTGCTGCCCCGGTGCACATGTTGTCCTCTGTTTCAGCGGTGAGGCTGCTGCCCCGGTGCACATGTTGTCCTCTGTTTCAGTGGTGAGGCTGCTGCCCCGGTGCACATGTTGTCCTCTGTTTCAGCGGTGAGGCTGCTGCCCCGGTGCACATGTTGTCCTCTGTTTCAGCGGTGAGGCTGCTGCCCCGGTGCACATGTTGTCCTCTGTTTCAGTGGTGAGGCTGCTGCCCCGGTGCGCATGTTGTCCTCTGTTTCAGCGGTGAGGCTGCTGCCCCGGTGAGCATGTTGTCCTCTGTTTCAGCGGTGAGGCTGCTGCCCCGGTGCGCATGTTGTCCTCTGTTTCAGTGGTGACGCTGCTGCCCCGGTGCGCATGTTGTCCTGTTTCAGCGGTGAGGCTGCTGCCCCGGTGCACATGTTGTCCTCTGTTTCAGCGGTGAGGCTGCTGCCCCGGTGCACATGTTGTCCTCTGTTTCAGCGGTGAGGCTGCTGCCCCGGTGCACATGTTGTCCTCTGTTTCAGTGGTGAGGCTGCTGCCCCGGTGCACATGTTGTCCTCTGTTTCAGTGGTGAGGCTGCTGCCCCGGTGCACATGTTGTCCTCTGTTTCAGTGGTGAGGCTGCTGCCCCGGTGCACATGTTGTCCTGTTTCAGCGGTGAGGCTGCTGCCCCGGTTCACATGTTGTCCTCTGTTTCAGCGGTGAGGCTGCTGCCCCGGTGCACATGTTGTCCTCTGTTTCAGTGGTGAGGCTGCTGCCCCGGTGCACATGTTGTCCTCTGTTTCAGCGGTGAGGCTGCTGCCCTGGTGCACATGTTATCCTCTGTTTCAGCGGTGAGGCTTCTGTATGCAGAGGATTTCTGAATCAAATTGATGTATGTTTTGAATTAAATCCTCATAGGTGTACAACTGACAGAGCTAAAGTGTGTTTTCTTTTTAACCATCTCAGAGACAAGGCCTTAGACTGGGCTACTGCATTATGGGAGTCTAAAAATCCCATAATAAATAACTACGAGGAATTTGTTACCACCTTAAAAAGTGTGTTTAACCCTTTCAGAAAAACAAATTCTGCTATTAAACGGTTAATGAGGTTAAGTCAGGGAGACAGACCTGTGTTGGAATACGCTGTTGAGTTTCAGACACTTGCTGCCGAGGTTAATTGGGATAATGAAACTCTGGTGTCCTGTTTTCTGGAGGGTTTGTCTGACTCGTTAACCCTTGCTAATACAGCAAGAGATCTTCCTGTGAATCTGAATGATCTAATTCCCTTCTGTATGGAGATGGAAGACCAAATCAGGGACATGTGTAAAACAAAAGCGCAACCTAATAGGTTAATACTGTGTGTGTCTCCAGAGTTTAACCCTGCTGCATCTGACAACCCTGTACCTCAACCAATGCAGTCTGGAGAGATTAAACCGTCAGAGGAGAGGGGACTGGTATCAGAGGTCATGACATTGTCTCCTTCTGTCTATAAAAAGTGCTGTTACTTTACTATTATGATTGAGGTGGGTTCCTCCATTATTCAGGTAGTTGCACTTCTTGCTTCAGGGGCAGAGGACAATTTTATGGACACTACTTTTGCATTGGAGAAAGGGATACCCTGTGTGGAAAAAAACCCACCTATAGCTATTCGTGCTATAGATGGCAGACCCCTTTCCAACCCATATATTTCTAAGGAGACCAGTCCTATTTCCATGTCTGTACGAGTTCTCCATAAAGAGACTGTGGTATGCCAACTCCTATCATCTCCTTCATGTCCTGTTGTTTTGGGGTATCCTTGGTTACAAAAACACAATCCTGTCATAGACTGGAGAAGAAACACTGTTCTGTCATGGAGCAAGTCTTGTTTTGATTCATGCATGATTCCTGTCAAGTCTGTGCACACCATAAATGTACCCACTGCTGCTCCTTTATCTGTATTGGTTCCTATACAGTATGAGGAGGTCAGGGAGGTTTTCAACAAAGGAGGGGCTGAGACTTTACCTGAACATAGACCCTATGATTGTGCTATTAATCTTCTTCCTGGCACTTTTCCTCCCAAGGGACGAGTGTATCCTCTGTCTCAACATGAGAACCTCATATTGGAGGAGTACATAAAGGATTCCCTTGCTAAGGGCTTCATAAGGAAATCCACATCTCCTGCTGGTGCTGGGTTCTTTTTTGTCTCAAAGAAAGAAGGGGACTTGAGACCTTGCATAGACTATAGGGGATTAAATAAAATATCTGTGAAAAATGCCTATCCCATTCCATTGATTGCTGAACTCTTTGACAGGTTAAAAGGTTCCCAGATCTTTTCTAAGCTTGACTTAAGAAGCGCGTATAATTTAGTGCGTATTAAAGATGGTGATGAATGGAAAACCGCTTTCAATACCAGATCTGGTCACTACGAGTACCTTGTAATGCCCTTTGGGCTATGTAACGCTCCAGCTGTGTTCCAGGATTTTATAAATGATGTTTTGCGTGATTTCATACACGACTGTGTCATCGTGTATTTGGATGATATACTTATTTACTCACCTGATCTCGCTACTCACCACTTGCAGGTTAAAAAGGTTCTTCAGACGTTGTTGAACAATGGCCTTTACTGTAAATTGGAGAAGTGTCTCTTTGACCAACCTAAGTTAGCATTTCTAGGTTATGTCATTTCCGAAGAAGGATTTTCCATGGACCCGGCTAAACTTACTGCTGTTACTGACTGGCAATGTCCTATAGGGCTAAAAGATATTCAGAAATTCATAAGGTTCGCCAACTATTACCGCAGATTCATACTCAATTTCTCCACAATACTGGCACCCATTACCAATATGACCAAGAAGGGAGCTAATACCCGTATTTGGTCCCCTGAAGCCGTTAAAGCCTTTGAGACTCTTAAAGAGGCTTTTTCTACGGCCCCTATACTTGTCCACCCTGATCCAAGGAAGCCTTTCATCCTAAAGGTTGATGCCTCTGAGACAGGAGTAGGAGCCGTTCTCTCCCAAAGAGAATCCCCTGACCAACCACTCAAGCCTTGTGGCTTCTTTTCCAAGAAATTATCTAGTGCTGAAAGGAACTATGATATCGGTAACCGAGAACTCCTGGCTATCATTTCTGCTTTGAAGGAGTGGAGACACCTACTTGAAGGAGCTCCTACTCCCACTATGATTCTGACTGACCATAAAAACCTGACCTTTATTGCCGATGCCAAAAGACTGTCATCCCGTCAAGCCCGGTGGTCTATGTTTTTGAGTCACTTCAATTACATAATCACCTATAGGCCCGGTAACAGAAATGCTAAGGCAGACACACTTTCCAGGCAGTTTGAGGTCACAGAACAGCAAGATAGACCAGTTGAGTCGATTGTTCCTCTGGAGAGAGTAGTGGCAGCTACTCATCTCACCCTTACTTCTACACTCCTTACTCGTATCCAAGCTATGCAAGGTACAGCTCCCCCTGAGACTCCTTCTGACAAGTTGTTTGTTCCTGACGCAGAAAGAAAGGAACTACTCTCATGTTATCATGCCTCCAGGCCAGCCGGTCATCCTGGTATAAAAAGGACATTGTCAGCCCTTACACCGATGTACTGGTGGCCAGACATTGCCAAAGATGTGAGGGAATATGTACAGGCATGTGTGGTATGTGCACAATCCAAAGCCTCTACTCAATGTCCTGCAGGGCTATTGCAACCACTAGCCATCCCTGACAAACCGTGGTCACATATTTCTATGGATTTCATAGTAGATTTGCCACCTTCTGAAGGGCATACAGTGATTTTGACCATTGTTGATCGCTTTACTAAAATGGTTCATCTGGTTCCTCTCAAGAAATTGCCAACATCTAAAGGTCTAGCCAACATATTTGCCAAAGAGGTCTTCAGATTACATGGTTTGCCTCATGAAATTGTCTCTGATCGAGGTCCCCAGTTCATTTCTAGATTTTGGCGAAATTTCTGTTCACAGTTGGGCATTAAAGTATCATTTTCTTCTGCTTATCACCCACAGTCCAATGGAGCTGTCGAACGTGCTAATCAGTCTAGTGAGAACTACATTCGTAGCTTCTCTTCTCAAGGGCAGGATGATTGGGTTTCTTTACTTCCTTGGGCTGAATTTGCTCTGAACAGTAATGTGAATGCCTCGTCTGGTCACTCCCCGTTTTTTGTTGCCCATGGTTTCCAGCCTACCTTTTTGCCATCCCCTAGTGCTGACACTGGTCTTCCTGACTTGGACTCCTATGTTCAGTCTCTTCATAAAGTGTGGACTTTGGTACGTTCCAGGTCATGGAACTGGTGTCCGGCGCTAATATTACGTTCCAGGTCATGGAACTGGTGTCCGGCGCTAATATTCATAATCTTCGGCATTCAGTAGAGGCTGTCCAGCCTGGGGAGCACGTACTCAGTACATCATGTTGGTGAATGCGAAGTGAAAAAAGGAAGAGAGAAAAAGAAAATTTTGTGCAGACTGTATTATCCCAATATGAATAATTGCAGGCAGGGGGTATACTCACATTTTCTGGTGCCAATTTAAACAAAGAGGCACCAAAACGAAGACAAATCGGTGAATTAAACCAACGGGCACCGATTCCCCTATCAGAGATGCAGAGATCTGGAAACTCGATCCTTCAAGATGTCAGTTCAGGATACCACAGGAATAATGTCACCAAGAGTCATACAAGGTGAAGAATTCACAAACGGTTTATTTAAAATGACAATAAAATACACCTCAGACGCGTTTCGCTGAATACAGCTTCATCAGTGGGTGTAATCTTCACAGTATGCACAGACACTATATATAACTACATTGCTCATTTCAACTCCTGCAGAAAGGCTGCTGGGTAATAAGCCTAATTAGTGCAATTGAGTAAAACACAATCAATTAAATAAATTATTTATCAATCAAGTAAAAAACCGTAGGTATCCTTAAAAAGACAACAAGGTACTGGGTTACAATAAGCATGATGCGAGAGTACAATATTCAGTAATTCAGCATATATCCTTATAATGATGTATATATAGAAAAGAGGAAGGGAAAACTTTAAGATCTTGATTTAATACCAGACGTTATATCTCTAAACAAGAGGTCATTTGAATATGACACAAGAAAATAAAAAATCAGGAAATAATAAAATAAAAAATAGGAAATAAAATATAAATAAAAAAAATGGAAATAAATCAAGAGACGAACAGGAGATATCCTAATGAAAGGAAAGGATAATGATATATATACCTGCAGAGCGTCATAAAGGTGGCCGGGTTCATCACAGGGCATTTAATTAACTAAAATTACTGTGGTGCAAGTGTGCCTAAAAAAACAATTTGTATTTAGAGACAATTAAACTCATGAAAGAAATCTAAGGCAAATGTAATAAAACCTTTTAAGGGCTTCATGATTTATACAAGAGAGTGAACATACACTGTATGTAAGCCGAGGAAAGTTTAAATAGTGAGTAATTAAAACCACTTGGTGTAAAAGGTTAGAAGTAATTAAGTGGCAAACACAATAGTTATACAGACTCACCCAATGCAGAGCAAAGAACTAGATAACAGACATGCGGTTCTAATCAGCGTCCTGAACGGGACAAGAGCAGGGGACTGGCTGAAAAAAGGAAACTAACTCAGTGTATAAAGAGAAAAGGCAATATAAGGGGTCAAATGAGCGTAGTAATTAAGGATGAAAAGCTAAGAGCATGTAGAGATGGAGAGATCTCTCTATCTGCGCCTCTAACTGGGAACACAAAGAGGGTAAATTAGGACGAGAAAATAGTGATCTTACACAGCGCTTTATGAACGGCCGAGGACAGCAGAAACAGATAAAGATGAGATATAGGTATTAAGAATAATAAGAGTAAAACAAACCAGTCATATTGCATCTAAAAGGATAAAGTTAATGAATGTCCACTGGGTGAAAAATAGACCTACAGAAGTGTATATAGCGTGTGGACCTCAATACAAATAAGGTAACGAGTGTAAGTTTAGAAGATATGGAAAATGTTATGTCGGGAGTACCAAAAGGACAGCATAGATGGAAATAATAATCTATGAAAAACTTAATATCGTGGGCTAATGGAGAAAGGAGAAATTATAAATAACGGAAAGAATAAATAAATAAATATAAGTGTGTAAGGTAATAAATTATACTGGAGGGGACATAAAAATTCATAAAGGATAAAGGGATGATAAATAATAGGCTACATATACGTGCCATAGGCTAGCCATTATGAATATTATAGAGAGCAAAGGAGAGGAGTAATAGAAGCAGTTTGGAAAAGTATAAAAACGGTAACGATAAATGCCTATCAATAGCTGCAAAGGGATAGTGAGAGTAGAAAACCTAAGACATAGACAGAAAAAAGGACCTAAATAATAAATTTATAAATATAATACCGCCCAAATGGGTTATAAAAAAGTCTGTCCAAGAAAGGAAAGAAAAAATATATAAGGTAACCAGCCTGAATTACCACTATAAAAGGGCAAAGAATTAAAATAATGCAGATAAATATATACATAAATTAGAGTAAAACTCCTAAAAATTGTATATAACGAAAAAATGTCAACAATTAGTTATATAGAATGATACACATATATATTAAACAGAATAAAGAAGAAACAGCAAGATATTCAATTAAAAATGGTGACAAGTTACGGATTTATATATATATATATTTATTTTTTTTATCTTAAAGGAAATGACAAAGTTCAAAATCCTGATTCAGACCCCTTGGAAGGAGTGTTTTCATAGTGAAGATCCATTTAATTTCTTCTCTACTTATTTTATTAATAAAATTTCCACCCCTCCAATCTTTATTAATTTTTTTGATTGCTAGAAATTTAGTACCATGTGGATCTTGCTGGTGGTGTTGTTTATAATGTAAAGGAACAGAATGCGTTTCCACTCCTTTCTTTATATTATTCAGGTGTTCTCTAATCCGAGTATTAAGACTTCTAGTAGTCCTCCCTATATACTGTTTGCCACAGGGGCAGATGATCATATAGATAACGTCCTTTGAAAAACAAGTAAGAAGATCATGAATTTTGTACTTATTAATATTATCCATATATGAGAACTGTTGGATTCGTCTTTTAGGACATACTGTCGTCCTGCAGCACAGGCAAATTCCGCAACCGAAAAAACCTCTGTTAGTTGGAAGAATATTTGGTTGGCTAACTGGGGGTTATTATTCACTAATTTTTGTTTAAGATTTTTTGCCCCCCTAAAAATAATCTTTGGATTCTCCTGTAAAATTCCTTTTAACTCCGGATCCTCTAATAAGACAGGCCAGTATTTTCTGATAATTTTTTTTAAATTTAAAATGATTTGAATTAAAATTACAAATTAGAGGGATTCCGATATCCGGTTTTGGTTTAGGATTAGTGCAAAGAATTTCCTCCCTTTTTAGAGCCATAACTTCATTCCTTGTGTTCTTTAATTTTTCTTTATTGTAACCTTTTTCTTCAAACTGTGTCTGTAAAATTTCTGTCTATATAGTCCTTTTTCTCTGTTCAGTTACGTCGCATCCGAAGAAATTGCCCCTTAGGTATTCCATCCAACCATTGTTTAAAATGGCAGCTCTCTGTGGTGATAAAACTATTAACATCTACTGGTTTAAAATGGGTTCATGATTTGAGGGACCCAGCTTCCACAAAAATTTCCAGATCTAAAAAATTATCCTTACTAAAAGTGGTTTCTAAAAAGATCCCCCAATCATTAGTGTTTAAAAATTCAAAGAATTCAAGTAGTGTGCTTTCATCCCCATTCCAAATAAAAAAAATAAAAAAATATCATCGATATATCTTCTAAAATGTGTAAAAAAAAAAAAGGGCTCCATTTGGTTTCTTTCCTAATAAAAACATCTTCCCATTCTGTCATAAATAAATTTGCATAACTTGGAGCAAATTTACTTCCCATCGCTGTTCCGTTTTTTTGTAAAAAACATTGTCCATTAAAATAAAAAAAGTTATTATTAAGAATCAGGTTGATGCCTTCCACTATAAAATCAATTTGTTCGATATCAATCTTACCCTCATTTCTGAGTCTGTTAAATACTGCTCTACAGCCCAAATCATGCGGGATAATTGTATAGAGTGACCTAACATCACAAGTAACCAGAAAATTGTTATGTTCCCATACAACAGATTCAAGTGTCCTAAGGATATCACCTGTATCCTTCAGGTATGATGGAGTATTCTTAACACACGGTTGTAGCAAGTGATCTATATATTGGGATAATTTACTTGAGGGGGAATTAATACCTGAAATGATGGGACGTCCAGGGGGATCAGTGGGATTTTTATGGATTTTTGGTAAATAATAAAATTTTGTGCGATCTATTTTTGTGATTTTTTTTTTATTTATTTTTTCCCTGCTTTGTGATATTATCTTGCCCTTGGTAATAGAGCCATCTGGTGGCGCTACACGGCCATTACATCCACTTTTGGTACGTTCCAACCTCTGTCACGCTGCAGTCCAACATAAGACCTATGCAGATAGGCATAGGCAGATGGGTACTTCCTATGTTCCAGGCCAGAGAGTCTGGTTGTCTACCCGTAACATTAGGTTACGTGTGCCATCAATGAAATTTGCTCCATGGTACATTGGTCCATTCAAGGTCCTAAGACGTATCAACGAAGTCAGTTATGCGCTGGACCTACCTCGTACCCTCCGAATACCTTTCACACCTCCTTGTTGAAGCCCCTTCTGAGCAATCGGTTCACCACTGTCATTCCTCGTCCTGTACTGGTGCAGGGACAAGAAGAATTTGAGGTCCAGTCCATTGTTGATTTCCGTCATTCCCGTGGTGGTCTTCAATATTTGGTGCACTGGAGAGGGTATGGCCCGGAGGAACGCTCATGGGTTCCGATTTCTGACCTCTATGCCCCCCGTCTGGTCCGTGCATTTCACCGCTCTCATCCCACTGCCCCGGGATCTCGGCGCCCGGAGGTCGCTCGTGGAGGGGGGGGGTACTGTCATGCCTGCTGGTGCTCCTGCAGTGCGGCCTTCCCACCAGAGAGGGCGCCAGTCTCTGAATCAGGCCACTTTGAATGCCGCACCTGGTCAGGGATCTAGGCCTTTAAATATCAGTCACTGACTGTGCTCTGGGCCCTGACGTGGTTATTTCTAGCCCTCAGCGCGTGTCTATAGCTTATGCATATTGGTTTTCTGGTTTGACTCCTGGCTTGTATATTGACTGTGTTTTCTGTAATTATCCCTTGGCATATGTTTATCTTGTGTACCGACCTCTGGCTTGTTATTACTATGATATCTCTCCTGTCCCTGATCTGTACTTCTATGTATTTTAGATTAGTACCTGGCCATTCTAAGGACCAGCTTTTCAGTTTAGGGTTCTTTCTTGCCTTCCTGGGTTTTGTCTGCGTGCTGGGTGACTCTATATCCTTACAGACGGTAGGTTCCGTTACACACCCTCTTTGAGTGTCCCAGACTAGTTCCAACCGGCAAAACTTGTTTTACCCCAATTGCGAACCCCAACTTTCAAAAATGTCAGTAGATGAGGCTGGTCCCCTAAGTGGGGTGTTGACTATGCCCTTAGAGGCTGCAAAGACAAGCTACTTGATATGGCTGGTCCCCGAATACATTTGAGTTGGTAGTGGAAGCAAAACAATTGCAGACGCAGTTAGACCCTCATGTGGTAGCTGAACGGCTACAGAGAGCACTATGTTTCTTTGGCTCTGCCTTAGCTAGATGACATCCTCCTGATGTCCCAATCTCCACGGACACTTCTGCCTCACCTGCAGTGGACGATAGAATTGCTTCAGGGAGCGCTTTCCCTTCCATTCTCGATTAGGCACCTGCCAGGGCTGTCCTCTATCCCACCTTTTTTTCGCATTCTGCCTGAAACCACTCCTGACCTTTTTCAGACAGTACACACGTATCCAAGGGGTTAGGGATACTCACTTTGAGCATAAGATTTTTGCTTATGTGGACAATTTGCTTTTTTTCTCCCAGACTCGATGACTTCTCTACCGGAAGTCCTCACGGACCTATAGTGTAACGTGGGGGTTTCCATCCACGTGCAGAATGCTCCCCTTCAAGTCAGTATTCCGCAGAAGTACCGCTTTTGGCCCAGGACGGACGCAATAATACACAGGAGATCCTTGCAGGTTCGACCCAAAATGGAGACTGGATTTATTTACATTTTGCAACTGGTTAAAACACACACACAGGGAAATGTACAGAAACAATGGGAACACGCCCAGCATTGGAAAAATGGCTTAGGGAGTAGGAATCAAGTTACAACTGTGTCCACGGGGGAGGGGGAGGCAAGCATGCTCACACAAAGGAATCCAAACTCACAAAGGAAAAGAACAACACCGCAAATACCGTTCTATCACAGGAGACTTCACAATAAATACATAAGGGAATATTAATATAACACAGACATCAGGAAATAAGGCACAGAACACAAACACCCTGCATCCATAATTGTAGACACAGGGGGACCTTAACAAAGGAAAGAGCAGGGAAACCATATAAAACATCAGGCCCGCACCTTCCAAATACATTTCTAGGCCCATGTACTTCGAGTCCAAAGCGACGCACGTCACATACAGGACTATGGTTCACTTGCAGGTCTTAAGATAAGAGCGTGTGAATCTGTAATTCTTAAAGTTGCTGTTCCGGGTGCGTGGTGCAGAACATTACTTGAACATTATCCTTTCCGTCGGTCCTCCCCGTCCCTTATTTAGGGGTTCATCTTTCCTCTGATTTCTCTCAAATTGTGCCCTTAATTTTTAACCCCTATTGGAGATTTTTCATTCGGATACATCCTCATCGACTGCTAAATTTTTGTCCTGGACTGGGCGGGTCAACGTGATCAAGTTTAATCTTTTGCCAAGACTATTGTACTTCTATCAGACCCTTCTGGTTCTGCTTCCGCTATCTATTCACACGGCTGTTTGGAGTCTGTTCTCGAAGTTCGTGGGGCCTCCTGGCCGTCCGTGGCTTAAGTACTCTACTTTATGTAAACCTAAACTGTCCAGTGGTCTTGCACTCCCTGATGCTCACCTTTTACTATTATGCTGCACACCTCACGTGGGTTCTCGACTGGATGTCCGGCTCCCCAGACCAGAGATGGATACATCTGGAGGAAGTGATTGCGGGCCATCCACTGTGGACCCTACCTTGATTTGGGTTACCCGGGTTGAAAGACTTTGCGACTGCTACTTCCCCCATTGGTTGCACACTACTCCTTTGGCACAGACTGTGATCTAATTGCCATCAGATTAAACTCTTTACCTGGTAATTCCTCGCTAACCAGGTCCTTAACCCCATTTGAGTCTTTCTGCCCCAAAGTGATCCCACTGGCCCACTGCGTGTCTTCGCTCTACAGGTTGTTGGAGGCGGTCGACACGGAGCCTCCAGCTTATGTCTCGTTGGGAACGTTTACTGGAGACTTCTGTTTCTGATGGCACTTGGTCCAAAACTTTATCACTGGCTCACTATGGCTCTCGGATCACCAGGCTACATGACAACTACTACAAACTGGTTTTTTTTCTTCACGGAACCCAGCACTTCTGTCATGATGTCGCTCATTCCCAAACCTGCTGGCACTGTACCGCTGGGGTAGGCACCTACCTACACAACTGGTGGGACTGCTTGATCCTTCTGGGTCATTGGAAGCACATTTATGAACTGATCAGATGCACCACGGATATTGATTTAGAGCTCACGCCTCAGACTTTTTTCCTTTTACATCTCCCATACCTGGTGAAAACGTTTAAGGCCTTCTTACTACGTATCATATTAGTGGCTAGGACGCTTATCCCAATATTTGTTTTTGTTGACCTACCTCTGCTCCTTCCCTCAGAACTCTGATGGAGCGACTGGAGGTATTGAGATCGGGGGAGGGTCTGCCCCCCCCAGGAAGGTTGCTGAACATGCTATGGCAATCTAGTATCATTGGGATGCTTACTGCTCCTCTGCAACGTTCTGTTCTGCTCTCGCGGAGGAGATCGGGAGTGGTGTGGGGTCAGGAACCCTTGATTCTGTGGAGGAGGGCGGCGGATCGCTTGCTGCCCCCCTTTAAGCACTTAATCTCCTACCACTGCTTACACGCTTAATGCGTAGTTTAATTCCCAGATTCCCCTATTATCATGACGGGGAATCATAATTATAATAAAGACACGGAGGCGAGTATTATGCTATTCTTTTCTTTACTACGCCGATGGCAGCAAAGAACAAATGACAAAATACAAAGTATTTTGACATAAAAAAAGTTTAATTCTTAACAGACGATGAACAGTCCAATAGTATCAACTCTTGCATCGCGCCGGCCAATCAGCGAGCAGCCGCCCGTGTAAAGCCTGAGGGAATCTCCAAATCCTCTTTTTCTGTGCGAAGACCGATGGAAACTCCTAACCGGAATGTAACAATTCAAAGATATTGAAGAACAGACCGTGTGTTACGTCCTCAGCCCCCGCTGCGCCCCCTGGGGTTTCTGGGCAAGAAGGGGGGCCGCTGGCTGCTCGGGTGCCAGCACTTACTGCTGGCAGCTCGGCATCTGAGGGGGCGGGGTCAGGTGTGGTTACCAGGAGCCACAGGCTTTAAAACAGGGCTCTAGGAATGGCCTCATTGCCCTGTTGTGGAGTTATTCACACACTGCTACTTCTAATATTGAATTGACTTTACTGTTGACGACCCTGCTTATATGAGATCCCTTCTCCTGTTATTTGACCCGGCTTGGCTTAGACTACTCTCTCTATTGTGTTTATTACGCTGCATCACTAGTTTTAGTGATTCAACCCCCTGCTTGTTGCTGGGTTGATCATTTGCTGTTTTGGGTTCTATCCCTTCACGTTCAGGGTTATCGCTTGCAACCCTCCGGGGTTCCCTTTATCCAGGTTACTACTTAGGTTTATGGTTTTGCTAAGACCACGATTACAAACCATTGTTTTTTTCTGTTTTATGTTATTTCTGCATCTGACTGCCCTGCACCTTGAATACTTCACGGACTGTCATTCCACGTCTGCTGTTTCTGAGCGTGTCCTAGTAACCTGTTGGTCTTGAAACCTTCAGAGCCTAGAGGCAATTCAGTTAGTCCTTGTGTCTCCTTGTTACAGTCTGTAAGTTATAAACCTTTTGTATTAGCCAAGAAGATACTTCACCCCTCAAGGATCCCAACTCTGCTACTCCTGGGTAAGCGATACAGCTACCGTTACACCGTGGTGACAGACAATGTTTGAATTCTTCACGTTCCAACTTGGGTAAGATGTATGCCTTTGACTTTCCACTCAAGCTGAAACCATAAATTGCAGATTAAAACTAATGTTTCTGAAATTTATATTGAATGATAACTCTGTATCAACAAACAGTAAAACTTACATGAGAGGGCAAACACAAAATAAGGGTGGGATAATTCTCGCCTCCGTGTCTTTTATTATAATTACGATTCCCCGTCATATTAAAATTTTATTTTAAACCAATTGTACATATGTCACAATCACTAACTAGGCTTTCAACTCCTATTATGCGAGTTGAAAGCCTAGTTAATTAGTGATTGTTACATGTACAATTGGTTTAAAATAAAATTCCTGAAATGGATATATGTCAACCCCAACCCTGACATTATCCATTTAACCCATCAGCCAGTGTCGTAGATATGACTGGAGGTTTACGAAGTGAAATAAACAAATGGTTAGAGGGAGGTGCTCTATTATGAGCAGTAACTCTCATATTCTTATAAATGGTTAGAGGGAGGTGCTCTATTATGAGCAATAACTCTCATATTCTTATAAATGGTTAGAGGGAGGCGCTCTATTATGAGCAGTAACTCTCATATTCTTATAAATGGTTAGAGGGAGGCGCTCTATTATGAGCAGTAACTCATATTCTTATAAATGGTTAGAGGGAGGCGCTCTATTATGAGCAGTAACTCTCATATTCTTATAAATGGTTAGAGGGAGGTGCTCTATTATGAGCAGTAACTCTCATTCTTATGGTTAGAGGGAGGCGCTCTATTATGAGCAGTAACTCATATTCTTATAAATGGTTAGAGGGAGGTGCTCTATTATGAGCAGTAACTCTCATATTCTTATAAATGGTTAGAGGGAGGTGCTCTATTATGAGCAGTAACTCTCATATTCTTATAAATGGTTAGAGGGAGGTGCTCTATTATGAGCAGTAACTCATATTCTTATAAATGGTTAGAGGGAGGTGCTCTATTATGAGCAGTAACACTCATATTCTTATAAATGGTTAGAGGGAGGTGCTCTATTATGAGCAGTAACTCTCATATTCTTATAAATGGTTAGAGGGAGGTGCTCTATTATGAGCAGTAACTCGTATTCTTATAAATGGTTAGAGGGAGGCGCTCTATTATGAGCAGTAACTCTCATATTCTTATAAATGGTTAGAGGGAGGTGCTCTATTATGAGCAGTAACTCATATTCTTATAAAAGGTTAGAGGGAGGTGCTCTATTATGAGCAGTAACTCATATTCTTATAAATGGTTAGAGGGAGGCGCTCTATTATGAGCAGTAACTCTCATATTCTTATAAATGGTTAGAGGGAGGTGCTCTATTATGAGCAGTAACACTCATATTCTTATAAATGGTTAGAGGGAGGTGCTCTATTATGAGCAGTAACTCATATTCTTATAAAAGGTTAGAGGGAGGTGCTCTATTATGAGCAGTAACTCATATTCTTATAAATGGTTAGTGGGAGGCGCTCTATTATGAGCAGTAACTCATATTCTTATGGTTAGAGGGAGGTGTTCTAATATGAGCAGTAACTCATATTCTTATAAATGGGTAGAGGGAGGTGCTCTATTATGAGCAGTAACTCATTCTTATAAATGGTTAGAGGGAGTCGCTCTATTATGAGCAGTAACTCTCATATTCTTAGAAATGGTTAGAGGGAGTCGCTCTATTATGAGCAGTAACTCTCATATTCTTAGAAATGGTTAGAGGGAGGCGCTCTGTTATGAGCAGTAACTCATATTCTTAGAGCACCTCCCTCTAACCATTTCTAAGAATATGAGTTACTGCTATAACAGAGCGCCTCCCTCTAACCATTTATAAGAATATGAGAGTTACTGCTCATAATTAGAGCACCTCCCTCTAACCATTTATAAGAATATGCGTTACTGCTCATAATAGAGTACCTCCTCTAACCATTCTAAGAATATGAGTTACTGCTCATAATAGAGCACCTCCTCTAACCATTTCTATTATGAGCAGTAACTCATATTCTTATAAATGGTTAGAGGGAGGTACTCTATTATGAGCAGTAACGCATATTCTTATAAATGGTTAGAGGGAGGTGCTCTATTATGAGCAGTAACTCTCATATTCTTATAAATGGTTAGAGGGAGGCGCTCTATTATGAGCAGTAACTCATATTCTTATAAATGGTTAGAGGGAGGTGCTCTATTATGAGCAGTAACTCTCATATTCTTATAAATGGTTAGAGGGAGGTGCTCTATTATGAGCAGTAACTCTCATATTTATAAATGGTTAGAGGGAGGCGCTCTATTATGAGCAGTAACTCATATTCTTATAAATGGTTAGAGGGAGGCGCTCTATTATGAGCAGTAACTCATATTCTTATAAATGGTTAGAGGGAGGTGCTCTATTATGAGCAGTAACTCATATTCTTATAAATGGTTAGAGGGAGGTGCTCTATTATGAGCAGTAACTTATATTCTTATGGTTAGAGGGAGGTGCTCTATTATGAGCAGTAACTCATATTCTTATAAATGGTTAGTGGGAGGTGCTCTATTATGAGTAGTAACTTATATTCTTATGGTCAGAGGGAGGTGCTCTATTATGAGCAGTAACTCTCATATTCTTATAAATGGTTAGAGGGAGGCGCTCTATTATGAGCAGTAACTCTCATATTCTTATAAATGGTTAGAGGGAGGCGCTCTATTATGAGCAGTAACTCATATTCTTATAAATGGTTAGAGGGAGGTGCTCTATTATGAGCAGTAACTCTCATATTCTTATAAATGGTTAGAGGGAGGCGCTCTATTATGAGCAGTAACTCATATTCTTATAAATGGTTAGAGGGAGGCGCTCTATTATGAGCAGTAACTCATATTCTTATGGTTAGAGGGAGGTACTCTATTATGAGCAGTAACTTATATTCTTATGGTTAGAGGGAGGTGCTCTATTATGAGCAGTAACTCATATTCTTATAAATGGTTAGAGGGAGGCGCTCTATTATGAGTAGTAATTTATATTCTTATGGTTAGAGGGAGGCGCTCTATTATGAGCAGTAACTCATATTCTTATAAATGGTTAGAGGGAGGTGCTCTATTATGAGCAGTAACTCATATTCTTATAAATGGTTAGAGGGAGGCGCTCTATTATGAGCAGTAACTCATATTCTTATAAATGGTTAGAGGGAGGTGCTCTATTATGAGCAGTAACTCTCATATTCTTATAAATGGTTAGAGGGAGGCGCTCTTATGAGCAGTAACTCATATTCTTATAAATGGTTAGAGGGAGGCGCTCTATTATGAGCAGTAACTCATATTCTTATAAATGGTTAGAGGGAGGCGCTCTATTATGAGCAGTAACTCTCATATTCTTATAAATGGTTAGAGGGAGGCGCTCTATTATGAGCAGTAACTCATATTCTTATAAATGGTTAGAGGGAGGCGCTCTATTATGAGCAGTAACTCATATTCTTATAAATGGTTAGAGGGAGGCGCTCTATTATGAGCAGTAACTCTCATATTCTTATAAATGGTTAGAGGGAGGTGCTCTATTATGAGCAGTAACTCATATTCTTATAAATGGTTAGAGGGAGGCGCTCTATTATGAGCAGTAACTCATATTCTTATGGTTAGAGGGAGGTGCTCTATTATGAGCAGTAACTCATATTCTTATAAATGGTTAGAGGGAGGTGCTCTATTATGAGCAGTAACTCATTCTTATAAATGATTAGAGGGAGGTGCTCTATTATGAGCAGTAACTCGTATTCTTATAAATGGTTAGAGGGAGGTGCTCTATTTTGAGCAGTAACTCTTATTCTTATAAATGGTTAGAGGGAGGCGCTCTATTATGAGCAGTAACTCATATTCTTATAAATGGTTAGAGGGAGGCGCTCTATTATGAGCAGTAACTCATATTCTTATAAATGGTTAGAGGGAGGCGCTCTATTATGAGCAGTAACTCATATTCTTATAAATGGTTAGAGGGAGGCGCTCTTATGAGCAGTAACTCTCATATTCTTATAAATGGTTAGAGGGAGGCGCTCTATTATGAGCAGTAACTCATATTCTTATAAATGGTTAGAGGGAGGTGCTCTATTATGAGCAGTAACTCATATTCTTATAAATGGTTAGAGGGAGGCGCTCTATTATGAGCAGTAACTCGTATTCTTATAAATGGTTAGAGGGAGGTGCTCTATTATGAGCAGTAACTCATATTCTTATAAATGGTTAGAGGGAGGCGCTCTTATGAGCAGTAACTCTCATATTCTTAGAAATGGTGAGAGAGGTGCTCTATTTTGAGCAGTAACTCATTCTTATAAATGGTTAGAGGGAGGCGCTCTATTATGAGCAGTAACTCATATTCTTATAAATGGTTAGAGGGAGGCGCTCTATTATGAGCAGTAACTCTCATATTCTTATAAATGGTTAGAGGGAGGCGCTCTATTATGAGCAGTAACTCGTATTCTTATAAATGGTTAGAGGGAGGCGCTCTATTATGAGCAGTAACTCATATTCTTATAAATGGTTAGAGGGAGGCGCTCTATTATGAGCAGTAACTCATATTCTTATAATTGGTTAGAGGGAGGTGCTCTATTATGAGCAGTAACTCATATTCTTATAAATGGTTAGAGGGAGGCGCTCTATTATGAGCAGTAACTCGTATTCTTATAAATGGTTAGAGGGAGGCGCTCTATTATGAGCAGTAACTCTCATATTCTTATAAATGGGTAGAGGGAGGTGCTCTATTATGAGCAGTAACTCTCATATTCTTAGAAATGGTTAGAGAGGTGCTCTATTTTGAGCAGTAACTCATTCTTCTAAATGGTTAGAGGGAGGTGCTCTATTATGAGCAGTAACTCGTATTCTTATAAATGGTTAGAGGGAGGCGCTCTATTATGAGCAGTAACTCATATTCTTATAAATGGTTAGAGGGAGGCGCTCTATTATGAGCAGTAACTCATATTCTTATAAATGGTTAGAGGGAGGCGCTCTATTATAAGCAGTAACTCATATTCTTATAAATGGTTAGAGGGAGGCGCTCTATTATGAGCAGTAACTCATATTCTTATAAATGGTTAGAGGGAGGTGCTCTATTATGAGCAGTAACTCGTATTCTTATAAATGGTTAGAGGGAGGTGCTCTATTATGAGCAGTAACTCTCATATTCTTATAAATTGTTAGAGGGAGGCGCTCTATTATGAGCAATAACTCTCATATTCTTATAAATGGTTAGAGGGAGGCGCTCTATTATGAGCAATAACTCTCATATTCTTATAAATGGTTAGAGGGAGGTGCTCTATTATGAGCAGTAACTCTCATATTCCTATAAATGGTTAGAGGGAGGTGCTCTATTATGAGCAGTAACTCTCATATTCCTATAAATGGTTAGAGGGAGGTGCTCTATTATGAGCAGTAACTCTCATATTCTTATAAATTGTTAGAGGGAGGCGCTCTATTATGAGCAATAACTCTCATATTCTTATAAATGGTTAGAGGGAGGTGCTCTATTATGAGCAGTAACTCTCATATTCTTATAAATGGTTAGAGGGAGGTGCTCTATTATGAGCAGTAACTCTCATATTCCTATAAATGGTTAGAGGGAGGTGCTCTATTATGAGCAGTAACTCTCATATTCTTATAAATTGTTAGAGGGAGGCGCTCTATTATGAGCAGTAACTCATATTCTTATAAATGGTTAGAGGGAGGCGCTCTATTATAAGCAGTAACTCATATTCTTATAAATGGTGTCACGGACCCTGATTACCAAGATGGTGGTCCCTTTACGCAGACCGCTCTCTACCCTTCCGATCCTTGAATGGTCGGCACGACTAGACAGACACAGAATACGACAAATAGCGTATCTACAAAGAGTAACACTAGAATTATACACAAGACCTTAGAATGTTAGCTCTTCCCAGACCCTAACAATAGAAGAGGTAGTCTGATGCGTGCTTAGGATGCCACACAGACTGACCTCAGTACCAGAAGTAGAAGAGTTAAAGCCAATACCAGGGGTCATGCACAGAATGGTTCGTTCGCCAATGCCTAGGATCATACACAGAATGGTTCGTTCGCCAATGCCAGGGGTCATACACAGAATGGTTCGTTTGCCAATGCCAGGGGTCATACACAGAATGGTTCGTTTGCCAATGCCAGGGATCACACACAGAATGGTTCGTTTGCCATTGCCAAGGGTCATACACAGAATGGTTCGTTTGCCAATGCCAAGGGTCATACACAGAATGGTTCGTTTGCCAATTATACAAGAGCTCTGCGGGAAGTAACTACCACGTCAGGGCACCGGTGAAATAGTGAAGCCGGGCTTTAAACTCGGCGGGTCCGCGTCATCACGCCTGGCCCCGCCCCCCGGCGTCCCACGTGTGCGGAACCATTCCGCGATATCACTCGGCGCCTGGCCAGCGAGCAGCGAGGAAGCCGCTGCCAGGCGCCGGGGGGGTTGCGGGGGCCACCGTGACAAATGGTTAGAGGGAGGCGCTCTATTATGAGCAGTAACTCATATTCTTATAAATGGTTAGAGGGAGGTGCTCTATTATGAGCAGTAACTCATATTCTTATATATTTTGGTTATAGAGGGAGGTGCTCTATTATGAGCAGTAACTCATATTCTTATAAATGGTTAGAGGGAGGTGCTCTATTATGAGCAGTAACGCATATTCTTATAAATGGTTAGAGGGAGGAGCTCTATTATGAGCAGTAACTCTCATATTCTTATAAATGGTTAGAGGGAGGTGCTCTATTATGAGCAGTAACTCATATTCTTATAAATGGCTAGAGGGAGGTGCTCTATTATGAGCAGTAACTCATATTCTTATAAATGGTTAGAGGGAGGTGCTCTATTATGAGCAGCAACTCTCATATTCTTGTAAATGGTTAGAGGGAGGCGCTCTATTATGAGCAGTAACACTCAAATTCTTATGGTTAGAGGGAGGCGCTCTATTATGAGCAGTAACTCATATTCTTATAAATGGTTAGAGGGAGGTGCTCTATTATGAGCAGTAACTCGTATTCTTATAAATGGTTAGAGGGAGGTGCTCTATTATGAGCAATAACTCTCATATTCTTATAAATGGTTAGAGGGAGGCGCTCTATTATGAGCAGTAACTCTCATCTATATAATAAAGAGTAAGACTTTGGCTGTCCGTCGCCAAAGCCTTACTGGCGCATGCGCGCGCAACCAGCGGCGGTTGGTTGCGCGCGCATGCAACCGCCGCGGCACGAGCCGGCTGCCGGCTCGCCGCGGCGGTTACACATGCACACAGCAGCCGGGTAGAGGCTGCGCTCGCAGCCTCTACCCGGCTGCCGCGCGCATCCAACCCCAGAGCGGCGAAGGGAAAGTTTCCTCCGCCGCTCGGGGGGTTGGATGCGCGCGGCAGCCGGGTAGAGGCTGCGAGCGCAGCCTCTACCCGGCTGCTGTGTGCATCTAAACGGGCCCCCCAGCGGCGAAGGGAAAGTTCCCTCCGCCGCTCAGGGGTAGGATGCGCGCGGCAGCCGGGTAGAGGCGCAGCCTCTACCCGGCTGGCCGCGCGCATCCAACCCCCCGAGCGGCGGAGGGGAAAGTTCCCTCGCTTCCGCTTTGAAGGACCCAAGCCCCGGTCACGTGACCGCGGCTTGGGTCCTTCAAAGACCGGAAGCGGGGAAATCTTCACTTCCCTGGCGCCGCTCGACAGGTAAGTATGAGCGCTGGTGGGGGTGTGGGGGGGGGTCCATATCCACGAGCTGGGGGGACCATATCCACGACCTGGGGGCAAATCCACGAGCTGGGGCAAATCCACGTGCGGGCAAATCCACGAGCTGGGGCAAATCCATGTGCTGGGGCAAATCCATGTGCTGGGGGCAAATCCATGAGCTGGGCAACTCCATGAGCTGGGGGCAAATCCATGTGCTGGGCAAATCCATGAGCTGGGCAAATCCATGAGCTGGGCAACTCCATGAGCTGGGCAACTCCATGAGCTGGGGCAAATCCATGAGCTGGGCAACTCCATGAGCTGGGCAACTCCATGAGCTGGGGGCAAATCCATGAGCTGGGGGCAAATCCATGTGCTGGGGGCAAATATCCACATGCTGGGGCAATATCCACGTGCTGGGCAGTATCCACGAGCTGGGGCAGTATACCCACAATAGACTGCCCTCTGGGCAGGCTGGTGGGCAGTATCCACGTGCGGGGGCAGTATCCACGTGCGGGGGCAGTATCCACGTGCACGGGCGGGGGCAGTATCCACGTGCTGGGGCAGTATCCACGTGCTGGGGCAGTATCCACGAGCTGGGGCAGTATATCCATGAGCAGGGGCAGTATATCCACAATAGACTGCCCTCTGGGCAGGCTTTACAACTAGTATTCTTATAAATGGTTAGAGAGAGGTGCTCTATTATGAGCAGTAACTCATATTCCTATAAATGGTTAGAGAGAGGTGCTCTATATGAGCAGTAACTCGTATTCTTATAAATGGTTAGAGGGAGGTGCTCTATTATGAGCAGTAACTCATATTCTTATAAATGGTTAGAGGGAGGCGCTCTATTATGAGCAGTAACTCTCATTCTTATGGTTAGAGGGAGGTGCTCTATTATGAGCAGTAACTCTCATATTCTTATAAATGGTTAGAGGGAGGCGCTCTATTATGAGCAGTAACTCTCATATTCTTATAAATGGTTAGAGGGAGGCGCTCTATTATGAGCAGTAACACTCATATTCTTATAAATGGTTAGAGGGAGGAGCTCTATTATGAGCAGTAACTCTCATATTCTTATAAATGGTTAGAGGGAGGCGCTCTATTATGAGCAGTAACACTCATATTCTTATAAATGGTTAGAGGGAGGTGCTCTATTATAAGCAGTAACTCTCATTCTTATGGTTAGAGGGAGGTGCTCTATTATGAGCAGTAACTCGTATTCTTATAAATGGTTAGAGGGAGGTGCTCTATTATGAGCAGTAACTCATATTCCTATAAATGGTTAGAGGGAGGTGCTCTATTATGAGCAGTAACTCTCATTCTTATGGTTAGAGGGAGGTGCTCTATTATGAGCAGTAACTCGTATTCTTATAAATGGTTAGAGGGAGGTGCTCTATTATGAGCAGTAACTCATATTCTTATAAATGGTTAGAGGGAGGCGCTCTATTATGAGCAGTAACTCTCATATTCTTATAAATGGTTAGAGGGAGGCGCTCTATTATGAGCAGTAACTCATATTCTTATAAATGGTTAGAGGGAGGCGCTCTATTATGAGCAGTAACTCTCATATTCTTATAAATGGTTAGAGGGAGGCGCTCTATTATGAGCAGTAACTCATATTCTTATAAATGGTTAGAGGGAGGTGCTCTATTATGAGCAGTAACTCATATTCTTGTAAATGGTTAGAGGGAGGCGCTCTATTATGAGCAGTAACTCATATTCTTATAAATGGTTAGAGGGAGGTGCTCTATTATGAGCAGTAACTCTCATTCTTATGGTTAGAGGGAGGTGCTCTATTATGAGCAGTAACTCGTATTCTTATAAATGGTTAGAGGGAGGTGCTCTATTATGAGCAGTAACTCATATTCTTATAAATGGTTAGAGGGAGGCGCTCTATTATGAGCAGTAACTCATATTCTTATAAATGGTTAGAGGGAGGTGCTCTATTATGAGCAGTAACTCTCATATTCTTATAAATGGTTAGAGGGAGGTGCTCTATTATGAGCAGTAACTCGTATTCTTATAAATGGTTAGAGGGAGGTGCTCTATTATGAGCAGTAACTCATATTCTTATAAATGGTTAGAGGGAGGCGCTCTATTATGAGCAGTAACTCATATTCTTATAAATGGTTAGAGGGAGGCGCTCTATTATGAGCAGTAACTCTCATATTCTTATAAATGGTTAGAGGAGGTGCTCTATTATGAGCAGTAACTCGTATTCTTATAAATGGTTAGAGGGAGGTGCTCTATTATGAGCAGTAACTCATATTCTTATAAATGGTTAGAGGGAGGTGCTCTATTATGAGCAGTAACTCTCTCATATTCTTATAAATGGTTAGAGGGAGGCGCTCTATTATGAGCAGTAACTCTCATATTCTTATAAATGGTTAGAGGGAGGCGCTCTATTATGAGCAGTAACTCATATTCTTATAAATGGTTAGAGGGAGGCGCTCTATTATGAGCAGTAACTCTCATATTCTTATAAATGGTTAGAGGGAGGCGCTCTATTATGAGCAGTAACTCTCATATTCTTATAAATGGTTAGAGGGAGGTGCTCTATTATGAGCAGTAACTCATATTCTTATAAATGGTTAGAGGGAGATGCTCTATTATGAGCAGTAACTCTCATATTCTTATAAATGGTTAGAGGGAGGTGCTCTATTATGAGCAGTAACTCATATTCTTATAAATGGTTAGAGGGAGGTGCTCTATTATGAGCAGTAACTCTCATATTCTTATAAATGGTTAGAGGGAGGCGCTCTATTATGAGCAGTAACTCATATTCTTCTAAATGGTAGAGGGAGGCGCTCTATTATGAGCAGTAACTCTCATATTCTTATAAATGGTTAGAGGGAGGCGCTCTATTATGAGCAGTAACTCTCATATTCTTATAAATGGTTAGAGGGAGGTGCTCTATTATGAGCAGTAACTCATATTCTTATAAAGGTAGAGGGATGCGCTCTATTATGAGCAGTAACTCTCATATTCTTATAAATGGTTAGAGGAGGCGCTCTATTATGAGCAGTAACTCATATTCTTCTAAATGGTTAGAGGGAGGCGCTCTATTATGAGCAGTAACTCTCATATTCTTATAAATGGTTAGAGGGAGGTGCTCTATTATGAGCAGTAACTCTCATATTCTTATAAATGGTTAGAGGGAGGCGCTCTATTATGAGCAGTAACTCATATTCCTATAAATGGTTAGAGGGAGATGCTCTATTATGAGCAGTAACTCTCATATTCTTATAAATGGTTAGAGGGAGGTGCTCTATTATGAGCAGTAACTCATATTCTTATAAATGGTTAGAGGGAGGTGCTCTATTATGAGCAGTAACTCTCATATTCTTATAAATGGTTAGAGGGAGGCGCTCTATTATGAGCAGTAACTCATATTCTTCTAAATGGTTAGAGGGAGGCGCTCTACGAGCAGTAACTCTCATTCTTATGGTTAGAGGGAGGCGCTCTATTCTTAGCGGTAAGTCAGTCATACTCCTTTAAGCAAAGAACAGGACATAAGTTGGGCCGTTGTGGAAACGCTGGGTAAAACACTACTGATTAAGAATTTTTTGTCCTATTAGAAATGACAAATTTCACTCCTGTAGGAGAAAAAAAAAATTCCGGAAAGGTCTAAATCCCGTTAATCCCCTGATAGGAAGCGGAAATCGCTGATCTAACGTTATTAATAGTTCGATAAGCTTTACCCTCATCAAACAGCTGAGTGAAAAACTTCAGTAAGTGGGACAAAGAAGCTGATATGGGATCAACCTGTTGTCCCAGACACCAAGAAACCCATGAGCCCCAGGCTCTACAGTATCTCTTCCTAGTAGAGGGAGCCCATAAGTTTGAAAGGAGGGAAGCCATTGCTTCCGAAATGTTCTCTTTAGGCCAGTGACCCCCTGATACTTTCCAAGCTACTATTCGCAGAGTGTGAGTCTGTAGCAAGTTCTCTAGAGTTCCCTCTGGATCCTCCAAAATGCATGACGACAGAGGAAGGAGACAGGGAACCTCTTGGCAAGTTCCAAAAAATGTGGAAACCACGATTGGGACTGTCATAGTGGTGTTATTATTACAATTGTCGCTAGTTGCACTTGTACTATGCGTAATACTGCTGGTATGAGCAAGAAGGGGGGAAATGCATAAAGCATTCCTTGAGGCCAACTCTGGACCAGAGCATCTGGGTCTAGAGCCATGGGGTCCGGTTTCCAGCTGTAAAATTTTGGAACCTGTGTATTGGGGCGTGTAGCGAATAAGTCTATATAAAAGGGACCCCAGAGTATGGACAGATTGGAGAAGACCTTTGTACTTAATCTCCAATCGCTGGTGTTGATTTAAATATCTGGAATTCCAGTCCGCCACCATATTGGTGAGATGTATACAAATAGGAAGATATATGTCCTGTGAATCAAGTGGAATAGATAAAAACTCACGAAATCTGAGAAGGTGGAACCTTCTCAGATTTCGTGAGTTTTCATATATTTCACTTGATTCACAGGACATATATCTTCCGATTTGTATATATATTTTTGGCTTTAAAGGAGAAAGTTGAACCATCTCCTGTAAGATTGTCCTATCTTTTACTAGTTAAGTATTTGTACACACCACACTTGTTTGCTCTATCGTATTGGTGAGACCTGGAATATGTTAAGCTTGGCCAGAAACGTTGTGAGACAGGCAATACCCCCGAAAGGCCTTGGCTATCTCCGCAAGTTGTTTGGACCTGGGGCCACCTAGGTGATTTATATAATGTATGGCTGAGAAATTGTCCATTCCCAGGAGAATAGAGCGTTTTTGGAAATGTTTGACAAGACTTTGTATAGCGAATAAACCAGCCAGGAGTTCTAACCCATTTCTGTGTAATTTTTTTTCTGCAGAAGCCCATCTGCCCCCTGTGGAGAGTGAGTCGCAGTGCACGCCCCAACCAGATCTGCTGACGTCTGACTCAATGATTAGATCGGGGGAAAGATGAAGGATGGCTTTGCCATTCCATGTTTCTATTTAGTCCAACCACCACTGCATTTCTAGTCTGGAATCGTCATTGAGGACGATTCGATCGGACTAGAGGCATCCTCTACGCAGATATCGTGCCTTCAAATGTTGGAGTGCACGGTAATACAATGGTCCCGGAATGACCGCTTGTATCGACGCTGAGAGATGACCTAGAAGACGAGCTAGTGACCTCAATGGAATTTCTTGAGGAATCAAAAGTCGTCTGATCTCTTTTCGAATCAACCGAATCTTGGGTAATGGGAGAGATAGAGACATTTCTATCGAGTTCACAGTGAAGCCTAGGAATTTCCAGATTCCCCTATTCTCATGACGGGGAATCATAATTCTAATAAAGACACGGAGGCGAGTATTATGCTATCTTTTCTTTACTTAAGCCGATAGCAGCAAAGAAAATCTCTCAAATACAACAACAAAAGTATTTAGAGAGAAAAATACAGTTTAACAATACATATAACAATAGCAGGTAATGGTACAGTCCAGCTCCCTGCTGCCCAATCGTCAGGTAGACCGCTCCATAAATCGTCCTGGTAACCCTTGGCTCCTCCTCTTTTCTTGATGCGCGACGGGCTAACATCTTCCTCTTCGAAATTGAAACAATGGAAGAATAATCATCCTTTGACAAACTCCAACAGGAAGTTAAAACCTTCAACGTAGACTCCAACTTGAAGCTCAAGCATGGAAGAATATTCATCCTTCAACGAAAACTCCAACACGAAGCTCACGCTCTTCTCCAACGAACAGAACAACGGAAGAACTCTTCCTCATCCAATGTAAGCTTCGACATGAAGTTTAGGCTGTCGGAACATAAATGTATTAAAGATCACCAAGAGCTTATATTAAGAAGGTTTGAAAAAATCCTGTAATGACTATTGAAACCTCAAAACCTAATAACCAAATATAAAGGGTGGGATTTACCCAATTATCGGGTGGGATAATACTCGCCTCCGTGTCTTTATTATAATTATGATTACCCGTCATGATAATAGGGGAATATGGGAATTATCCCACAAGACACGGAGGCTCTTATTATGCTAGTTCAAAGCTTCGTTAACTAGTGAATATGACATGTGACACACTGGTTTAAAATATAACTCCCTAAAGGTGGATTCTCTGGACCAGTCTGCTGTTTTAAGATGTCTACAAGACGTCATCCACAGAAGAAAAAACCTCGGAAGCAGAAGCACTCCGGGAAAAATGAGCTCCGAACACGGAGATGTCTACACCAGCTCCTGACATTATCCATTTAACGCACCTAGCGAGTGTGGTGAAAGTTACAGAATTGCATGGTTTGCGTAAGGATATGAATAACCGTTGGGATTGGAGTGACCTGTTAGGGGCAGAAACTCTTCCATATTCTTTATAACAATTACTGGGTAAAGGATGGGACGCCGTGGCAAAACTGGATAGAAGACCTCTGACAATGAAGTCCTTGTCCTATAGGAAAACTAAACTTTTCTCCCCGTGTCGGGTAAAACTTCTTCCCGTTAAGTTTATGGCTCGAACGTGTGAGACTCTATTGCAGGAAATCAAACAAAGTAAAATGGCCAATTTCACAGAAATCAGTTTAATAGACAGAGTTCATTCTCGGGTCACTTATCCAGAAAATTAACTAGAATGACATCCCAGATGTTAGAATAACAGAAACGAGGGGTCGTTACACTGTATACCCTTCAAAAACCTACATGTAATGGGGTGCTTCCCGGCAGGAATACCAATAAAACCCTGATGTGAAGCAGGTATCACCGATCTGAGGTTATTAATCGTACGATACGGTTTACCATCCTCAAATAGATGTGTGAAGAAACTAAACAAGTTACTCAAGGAACTGATATGGAATCAACTTGATGTTCCATGCACCAAGAAACCCATGAGTTCCATGCGCTACCATATCTCCTCCTAGTAGAGAGGCCCAGGAACTCGACAAAAAAGAGGCAGATGCATCCGAAATGTTGACTGACGGCCAGTGACCCCTGATATTACACTTAACAACTTAAAAAATGAGTGAAGACTCAAAGAATTCTGAAGCGTTCCCTCCAGATCTCTAAGGGTGGACGATGGGACACGAATTAGCCTGGGAATGTCCACAGACGGTTTCAGGAGGTGCGGGAACCATGGTTGAGACCTCCATAAGGGTGCTATGAGCACTATCGTAGCTAATTGTACTTGTACTAGTCATATTAATGTTGAAATTAGAATGAATAGAGGGAAAGCGTCCCTAGCGTCCAGGTCTGGACCAGACCATCCGTGGCCAAAGCCATGGGGTCTGGTCTCCAACAGTAGTATTGTGATAAAGGAATATTAAGGCTAGAAGTCAACAAATCTATAGCGAAGGGACCCCAGAGTGATGACAAACTGGCAAATACCCTGGTGTCTAATCTCCAATTGCTGGAGTCTATCAGATACTTTGAATTCCAGTCCGCCATTACATTGCTGAACCCTGGAATGTATTGGCCCGGACTGATAAATTGTGAGGCAGGCAAAATCCTCAAAAGACTTTGCTTTCTCTGCCAACTGTTTAGACCTGGGACCACCTATAAGGTTGATATAGCGCACAGCGGGACAGGTTGTCCATCTTCAGGGTATGGAACTCGCCTGGAAATGCTTGATAAACCTTGAATAGCAAACAATCCTGCAAGGAGTTCTAAACAATTATATACAATCCTATCCCTGTGGAACCCCAACTGACACCTGTGGAAAGCGATCCGCAGCGCGCCCCAGACAGATCTGCTGGCGTCTGACTCTATGACCAATTCTGGAGTTGGATGGATGATGGCTTTGCTGTTCCATGACACTAAATGATTTAGCCACCACTACATCTCCAATTTCGACTCGTCGTCCAGAGAGATGCGATCTGGATAAAGCCATCCCCTCCGCAGAAATCGTGCTTTCAGACATCGAAGAGCTCGACAATAAAGCAGTCCTGTAAAGACCACTTGTATTGCTGCATAGAGTAGGCCCAGGAGGTGAGCTAACCATCTCAGAGAGAATTCTTCTGCAGATAGAAGACATCGGATTTCTCTGTGAATCAGTCGAACTTTGGCTAAAGGCAGAGAAAGAGATATCTCCATCGTAGTAGGTGACACCTAGAAATTCGATAGACTGTGTCGGTGTAAGGACCGATATTTTGTAGTTTATTGGGATTGTCAGATAAGCGTCTTTTAGGTCTATATTGACCATCCAATCATACGGAGATAAAACTCCTTTTTATGATGGAATGTCTTCCATTTTGAAATGATTGTACACAACGTACTCAATTCGGTGTTTTTTTCAGATTGATACTGGGCGGAATTCTCCGTCTTGGGATGTTGGTGTGAAATTATACTCCCAAAAATGCTGATCTTCTCGATCCCCTGTAACCACTTTGACGGTGAAATTATGGTCCATCTTGGGGCTCTAGTTAAGAGGATTTAAAGGAGCCTCTTGAGGTGGAATAAGGAATGACGAAAAACCTATTCGAGAAAGCTTTCCTGATATTGGCCTTCATCTTACCTGTGGTCAAGAAGGACCTTGTATATTCGGTCATCCCCTTGAAGATATCTTCTCCAAATAACTGACCCTCAGCGCTGGGACCAGGCTCATTATGCGCTAAGGTGGCCACTTTAGGGTGGATCCTGAGGAGAATTGAGCGTCTCCTTTTCGCTTGATAAAGCTGTGTTATGTTACCAAAAACACAGACTAATCTCTGTACTCGGCCCCTGTGTTCAAACAGGACTGGTTTTCATTAGTGAGGAAAAACCTCAATCGAATCCATTAATTTTGCCAATGGACCTACAAAATCAAACAATATATCATGACACCCCTTAAGGTGGCCTCTACTCCCCGTTTTCGGGACCAATTTGACTCGTTAAGGATGTGAATAATTTCGGGATCTAACTCGGGGTTACATTAAGCTTATGTGACAAAGTTGGGGCTGGACACTCAGCCCTCAAATTACTTCTGGTTTGTTTATCCATTGACATACGGATATGCTGTTCTATATAACCAGCCACATGCTCTATGTGTGTCCATTCCACTGACCGGGGATGTTTTAATTGCTCTGGTACAAACATTGAATTTCTTACAGCATCTACCGGATCAATAAGCGGTTTTTAGAATCAGTGGAATCAGGTGAGGAAACTGAATGTGAGGCCTCAGGAGAGGAGACCGGATCATACTCCGGGTCAGAGGAATTCACCTCAGAATCTGACATTGCTTCCTCTCTAGAATGTTCTGAGGAGCTGCCGGTATCTTTGCGTCTCTAGCGCGCTTCCACTTTCTATTGGCGGCCAGAGTTAAATGGCCCCTTTTTTCGCCACAGTGGTGTGCTGTGGAAATTCATTACAAGTACGGGTAGACGTAGGTTTTATGAGGGATATTTTTTGGGAGTTGCTCTTCTCCCTCTTTTGAAGTCTCAGGGACCTCATTATCTTGGCTGGACTCAATAGTCAAAAACTTATCTGAAGCCGGGGAAATTATATATGAACGTCTGGCTGAGAGATTCTCTAAACATTTTAACCATATTATACTCCAAGTATGAGGAAACAGCCGACAGAGCTGGAATAAGGGCATCTGACTGCCGGATTATTTGTCTGGAGATAGGTAAAAGGGCACCTGGGGTAGCTGGCTGGGTCGGGTTAGACATGTCACTATTGAATTAATGCTGCGCATGCGCGAGCCACCGCGAGCGTGAACTCAGACACTAATGGCGCAAAGCCGCGTCTCTTCCCTCTAAAGGAGCTGCAGGGGAGGCGCTGCTAATACACGATAATAACCGCCGGAGAGACAGACTCGTCTCTCCGGAGGAAACACAAAACAGGGAAATGAATAAATGAACAAATAAATCCGTGAAAATACCAGCCTAAAACAAAAAAACTGAGAACAAAGTTCCCTCACCAACGATAACACAATATAACATAAAACATGCCACTACACAAGATGTCTGCTTATAACGTGTAGATATTAAACACACAATATGACAAATGTAAAATTACACAATACTGTAAGCAATTTTAATATTATGTTGCTGCTAATACTTATCTCGGCGAGCAGCAAAGAAAACAGGAGTGGCCAAGGGTTACCAGGGAATTTATGGAGTGATCTGCCCAACGATTGGCCAGCATGGAACTGGACTGTACCATTACCTGCTATTGTTATAGGTGTTGTTAAACTGTATTTTTCTCTCTAAATACTTTTGTTGTTGTATCTGAGAGATTTTCTTTGCTGCTATCGTCTTAAGTAAAGAAAAGATAGCATAATACTCGCCTCCGTGTCTTGTGGGTTAATTAGAATTAATTAGGAGTGGTCACCAATTGAGCATGTAGCTCAATATATAGAGCAGCGTATTTGCATGCCTATGGATAAGAGGACAAGAAATATTCTGAGGGCTGAGTGCCCGGCCTTAACTTTGGCACATAAATTGCATTTAGCACCTGAGTTAGATCCGAAAATCATTGACATCCTTCAGGAGTCAAATTTGTCCCCAAAAAGGGGAGTAGAGGACACCTTGAAGGTGTGCCATGACAAATTGTTCACCCTAGGTATCCACGGGTGTTTGAAAGACAGAAGAGAGAGAGCTATTCAAGAAAGCGGATTGAATATGGGCATGGCTTCCAGCATGGACTGGATGAGGAAAAGAGTTGATGGCAAGAATGAACAGTTATGCCAGTTTGATGGATGAGATTTTGAATAAGACTAGTTGGGATATTCAGTTGCTGAATCTGGAGGTACGAGAGATACGAAAGGTCCAAATGATACACAACATGGCACTGGAACAGATTAGTGCAGCTCCGAATGGATTGTGTGAGATGACGATACACTATGAATGTTGCACATTCATCAAGAATGCTACACAGGATGTCCCTGATTATTATCAGGTAATTCAAGATCACCAAGAAAAGGTAGCACAGTTGCAGGACACAGCAAGGAGGATCGCTGCTGAAGGCTGGAACCCACTTCGTGGGTTCGGAGCAATCGGAGATTGGTTTGGATCCATTCTGAGATTTATTTCACAGATTGGATCTATGATTCTGATGGTAGTGGTGATTTTGGTTGTAGGGGCACTACTGTATCGTATAGGGCTTTGCCTATGGCCGCTATGCAAGAAGGCACTGACACAAAATATACCACTGATTATCCCACAAGGTATGTTCCCGACAAAAACGGGCCCCCCCCCCAAATATGAGGAACTTGAGAATAGAAGCAGTGAGGTGTAATGGCTACAAGTCTCAGGAGAAGAGCCTGAGGCTTGAGCCAAGGGGAGAATGTAGTGGAAATAGGCTGGAAGATGGCCGCCATTGTAAGCCAGTCGGCCATCTTGTTCAGAATATTGGTTCACTTGAAAATAATTAGGTCGTTTTTAGTTGAAACTAGAAGCAGGCATACATAGAAATTTAGGAATGTGCTGAGATTAGCAGTAAAACAATTAAAGCGTTGAGAAAGATCTCTGCTGTTCCAGGCACAGAGAAAGATACAGCAAGGTCGTTGGGCCCCGCAGAAATACAAAGGAGTATAGAGATCAGACCAGGTGCCATATGTAACAAATAATTGAAGGCGCTAGGGAACCAGGCACAGCCCGGAACAGTAGGAGTAACTAATCATGATTTATCGTTACTAACAAAGTTTGCCAATTTACGGCCAATTAATGAAATGTTTTTTGTATTAGACTAAGGGAGGTACTAACCCACGTGGGGTGGGATAGAGTCACCGGGAGGTGGACTAATTGGGATGTACCTAATTATGTATTTGAGGTATAAAACCTCAGGACACTGTATAATTGATGCTCAGTCTTTGCGATTCAATCCTGTCTGAGCATTCTGTGACGTCACAATAAAAGTTTGCCTTTCCTGAAGAGACTCGTGTCCAGATAATCCTTGCTCGTGTCCGGTCCGGCCTTGTCCTGAGTGAACCAAGTGGATTCCGGTTACATTTCGATGGTATGCAAATGTACTGGTCCTTGACTCTATCTGTCCTCTCTGTGAATAAACAGTTCTATTCTGACCAAGTTTGAAGTCACGACTCATGATTTGGGGTACCAGGAATCTTCTGCCCGCTGTTCCAAGGAAAGGCTCCAGGTCTACAGCTTTGGCTTATACCTGGGGGTGCTAGCCAGGCTCTCTACATACACCGGGCCTTGAGCTGTGGCTAAGGTACAAGAGAAAGGTGTGGGAGTCACGAGGAGAAACTGGGTGTCCTGTGAGAAAGCAGCATTTAGCAGATGTGACCCTGTCCGGGCACAGAGATCTGTTACAGTGGTAAATGGAGTTTATTCGGCACAAGGTCTTGTTACCAGTGGGGTACCTCAGGGGTCAGTACTTGGACCCATTCTCTTTAATATTTTTATTAGTGATATTGCAGAAGGTATTAATGGAAAAGTATGTCTTTTTGCTGATGACACAAAGATTTGCAACAGGGTTGACGCTCCTGGAGGGATCAGCCAAATGACAAATGATTTAGGTAAACTAAAAAAATGGTGGGAGCTGTGACAATTGAGTTTTAATGTGGATAAGTGCAAGATAATGCACCTGGGACGTAAAAACCCAAGGGCTGAATATAGAATATTTGATACATCTGAGGGTTGGGATTTAGGGGTTATTATTTCAGAGGATCTAAGGGTAAGTAGTCAATGTAACAGAGCAGCAGGAAATGCTGGCAGAATGCTTGGTTGTGTAGGGAGAGGTATTAGCAGTAGGAAAAGGGAAGTGCTCATGCCACTGTACAGAGCACTGGTGAGACCTCACTTGGAGTACTGTGTGCAGTACTGGAGACCGTATTTCCAGAAGGATATAGACATCTTAGAGAGAGCTCAGAGAAGGGCTACTAAAATGGTGTACGGCTTGAAGGAGAAAAGTTACCAGGAAAGGCTTAATGATCTTAACATGTACAGCTTGGAAAAAAGACGAGACAGAGGAGATATGATAGAAACATTTAAATACGTAAAGGGAATCCACAAGGTAGAGGAAGGGAGTATATTTAAAAGGAAACAAAATAGCAAAACAAGAGGACATAGTCTTAGATTAGAGGGGCAAAGGTTTAAAAGTAACATCAGAAAGCATTATTTTACTGAGAGGGTGGTGGATACATGGAACAGTCTTCCAGTAGAAGTGGTAGAGGCCAAAACAGTAATTGAATTTAAGCAAGCATGGGATAGGCATAAGGCTATCCTAAACAAAAGATAAATCCAGGTAAAGTATCCATGTAATTGGGCGACTAGATGGGCCGAAAGGTTCTTATCTGAACACATTTTTCTATGAACGTTAATCTTTGCTTCATGGATAAACCCGGATGCAGCGCCCTCCAGTGGCTCACAAAGTGCTCACATGGAGAGGCATTACAGTAGGTCGGCACCTAATGATTTTTTTCATAATCGATTAGTTGGGCAATTTTATTTTTTTTAATCTGTTCATCGGGGAAAAAATCTCTTACTTAAAGGAACACTATGTAAAAAAACAATCGCTCCCCCCTTTATTCACCCCCTTTTTTTCTTACCTAAGTTCCGTAGTGTACGTAACGTTCCTACATACATACATACATACGGAGATTGCGTATCTCCCATAACTTGAATACTCGCATACTTTTTGCACACAAGGTACGCAAGCATATAATCAGTTTGATGGATTGATGCTGTGTGCGCAGCACAAACCCATGTCTCCTTTTGCCCCTGTTACGAGCATTAAGATGGACATGATGATGTCAGCACACAAAAGGGTGAGACGGGCGGGGCACTCCACGCAGCCTGATCGTTTTATTTTAAGCTAAGGTGGTCAGGGTGCCGAGTGTGTCCCTTTTATCATAATTTAATGAACAAACTGAGGGGGACTGGAGGTGGGAGGGAGTGAGGCAAGTGTCCAAACCTGAGTGTGAGAAGGGCCCCGACCAAAGGGATGGATGGTAGCTCTGGACCATAGAGTGGGGGTGGCAGGGAGGTGAGGATGATGGCACAGGACTCCAGCTTCTAGAAGATATATAAAACACTAGCGGTACAGCATCTCTACCCAGTGGTGCTACCCCTGTGCCTGTGCTATTGTTCAGATACTGTACACTAAATAAAAACAAACTAGTTCTGTCTGGCATAACCGTAGAACTAAATCCTATAGAGTAAAGCTGCGGGGCGTCTTCTGCAACCAGCTCCGAAGTCCTGTCTGAGGTTAATAATGTTTAACCCTCCCTGCTGGTTTTCCCGAGTGTGGCTCGGGTTAAATTTCATTGCTGAAAGCGGTAACCCCGAGCCACACTCAGGCTGGATACATACTGGTACCTGTTCCTGCGCTCCCTCGCCTCCTGCAATCTCATTCTCCTCTGGCGATCGCAGGGTCCTGGTTCCCTTCTCGAAAGAAGGGAGCCAGGAAGCAGGACGCCAAGATCGGCCGGAGGTGACAGCGAGGGAGCATAGGTATGTATCCAGCCAGAGTGTGGCTCGGGGGTTGTCGCTTTCAGGAATGAAATTTAACCCCGAGCCACACTCAATATACCGCTCGGGGGAATGAAAAAAATGCACCGATTCTGACACCTAAAATCTATCACAATCGAAACGCCAGGGAGGTAGAGTCAGTCTATAAAGAGTGTGTGCCGCGCACAGGTCGATTGAATCGATTAGTTGTTTCAGCACGACATTACATTGGCTGGATCCCTTTAACCCCTTGTGCTGTCCCTCCCCTTGATCCCTTTAACCCCTTGTGCTGTCCCTCCCCTTGATCCCTTTAACCCCTTGTGCTGTCCCTCCCCTTGATCCCTTTAACCCCTTGTGCTGTCCCTCCCCTTGATCCCTTTACCCCCTTGTGCTGTCCCTCCCCTTGATCCCTTTAACCCCTTGTGCTGTCCCTCCCCTTGATCCCTTTAACCCCTTGTGCTGTCCCTCCCCTTGATCCCTTTAACCCCTTGTGCTGTCCCTCCCCTTGATCCCTTTAACCCCTTGTGCTGTCCCTCCCCTTGATCCCTTTAACCCCTTGTGCTGTCCCTCCCCTTGATCCCTTTAACCCCTTGTGCTGTCCCTCCCCTTGATCCCTTTAACCCCTCGTGCTGTCCCTCCCCTTGATCCCTTTAACCCCTCGTGCTGTCCCTCCCCTTGATCCCTTTAACCCCTTGTGCTTTCCCTCCCCTTGATCCCTTTAACCCCTCGTGCTGTCCCCTTGATCCCGTTAAATGGTTTAGATCTCGGCCTGTCTGACATTTGTTTTGCTTCTTTTCTAGCTTTGAAAAATACTTCTTGGTGTGTTCGCTTGTTCACAACGGAAAGGACACATTCAAACCCATCCAGTCGAAGAAAGTGGGAACTTACAAAAGTTTCTTTTACCTGGTGAAATGGGACGAACTGTAAGTTAAAATTAACCAACATTTTTCCAACATGAAATGCAGATAATTTTTTTTCTGGCGCTTCGTGGTGGGGGTGAGCATTCCTGTACCTCGCCGTCAGCCGTGCCCTTTATGTCGTCTGCCTTTACATGACTGGCAGGAAGGTTGGCGAGGCCGTGCTTTTGCGACTGTTGGGCATACGTTTGCATGCGGCCGCTGCAGCAGCTCTTTATATTGTTTGAGCTCCACAGCTGATTGGCAGCTTACCACGTGTGCAATGCGGGGGACTCTCACGGGTTACATTTTAGGGTATTAGTATTTGATATGTAATTCAGGGTTTGGGTCTGCTATGATCCTGCACCAGAGACCGGACCCTGGAAAGTGGAGTCACATTAACCGCTTGGTCCTAGGACCTCCTTACTGAGGAGATGAGGGGATGTCGCTGTATTCGGGGCCTGAGCCTGAATTCAGGATATTTAAAGGGATACTTCTAAAAAACCGAGCCCTTTCCCCTCCAGACTGACTCCCATCCCCGGGATGTCTGACCTCTGCTGCCGGAAGGATAGGGGACGCTCCGACATGTCTTTTGGCAGTGTCCGGCATTGGACCACTTCCTCTCCCGCTGTACGTCCCTTGATATTGTTCTGGCCCCGGAAATGTAACTTTCACACTTCTTACCTAAAACGATCCCGAACAATCCCAGGGGGTGATCTCTGTTATATAGGCGGTGGCCAGATCTGTTCTCGCTCTTCTACCTCCCCTGCCATTCGGGAGGCGATGGTTAAATTGGAGGAACTGTGTAAATACAAGGAAATGCTCCTCAGATCCACTGATTCCATACCTACCTTTCTGGATGTTTAACCCCTCGGGAGTCACGCTTTAAATACCGTGGCTTGTATAGTGTTGTATTTGTATATTTTATGCTGATTGTTTTTGTTTCTTCTACTGTTTGTTAATTAAAAGGCAGTGCTGTCACGTCCTGCGGCCTCTTCCTGCCGCGTCTGCATTGCTCGTTGCTAAACCCTTTTCATATCTAATTCATAATTGATTTTCGGTCCTGCGAGACCATGTGATCCCAGTCACAGCGATGTCCGCTGCTGCTTCGTACTTGTGTATGTACTAATAAAAATTATACACAGTTACACCCCCAGTTATAAGAGGGGGGGCACTTATACACAGCTACACCCCCAGATATAAGAGGGGGGCACTTATACACAGCTACACCCCCAGTTATAAGAGGGGGGCACTTATACACAGCTACACCCCCAGTTATAAGAGGGGGGCACTTATACACAGCTACACCCCCAGATATAAGAGGGGGGCACTTATACACAGCTACACCCCCAGTTATAAGAAGGGGGCACTTATACACAGCTACACCCCCAGTTATAAGAGGGGGGCACTTATACACAGCTACACCCCAGTTATAAGAGGGGGACACTTATACACAGCTACACCCCCAGTTATAAGAGGGGGACACTTATACACAGCTACACCCCCAGTTATAAGAGGGGGGGCACTTATACACAGCTACACCCCCAGTTATAAGAGGGGGCACTTATACACAGCTACACCCCCAGTTATAAGAGGGGGCACTTATACACAGCTACACCCCCAGTTATAAGAGGGGGACACTTATACACAGATACACCCCCAGTTATAAGAAGGGGGCACTTATACACAGCTACACCCCCAGCTATAAGAGGGGGGGCACTTATACACAGCTACACCCCCAGTTATAAGAGGGGGGCACTTATACACAGATACACCCCCAGTTATAAGAGGGGGGCACTTATACACAGATACACCCCCAGTTATAAGAAGGGGGCACTTATACACAGCTACACCCCCAGTTATAAGAGGGGGGCACTTATACACACCTACACCCCCAGTTATAAGAGGGGGGGCACTTATACACAGCTACACCCCCAGTTATAAGAGGGGGGCACTTATACACAGATACACCCCCAGTTATAAGAGGGGGGCACTTATACACAGCTACACCCCCAGTTATAAGAGGGGGGCACTTATACACAGTTACACCCCCAGTTATAAGAGGGGGACACTTATACACAGCTACACCCCCAGTTATAAGAGGGGGGCACTTATACACAGCTACACCCCCAGTTATAAGAGGGGGGCACTTATACACAGCTACACCCCCAGTTATAAGAGGGGGCACTTATACACAGCTACACCCCCAGTTATAAGAGGGGGGCACTTATACACAGCTACACCCCCAGTTATAAGAGGGGGGCACTTATACACAGCTACACCCCCAGTTATAAGAGGGGGCACTTATACACAGCTACACCCCCAGTTATAAGAGGGGGGCACTTATACACAGTTACACCCCCAGTTATAAGAGGGGGCACTTATACACAGCTACACCCCCAGTTATAAGAGGGGGGCACTTATACACAGCTACACCCCCAGTTATAAGAGGGGGGCACTTATACACAGCTACACCCCCAGTTATAAGAGGGGGGCACTTATACACAGCTACACCCCCAGTTATAAGAGGGGGGCACTTATACACAGCTACACCCCCAGTTATAAGAGGGGGGCACTTATACACAGCTACACCCCCAGTTATAAGAGGGGGGCACTTATACACAGCTACACCCCCAGTTATAAGAGGGGGGCACTTATACACAGCTACACCCCCAGTTATAAGAGGGGGGCACTTATACACAGCTACACCCCCAGTTATAAGAGGGGGGCACTTATACACAGCTACACCCCCAGTTATAAGAGGGGGGGCACTTATACACAGCTACACCCCCAGTTATAAGAGGGGGGCACTTATACACAGATACACCCCCAGTTATAAGAAGGGGGCACTTATACACAGCTACACCCCCAGTTATAAGAGGGGGGGCGCTTATACTCTCAGATTATTATCCTTTTTATAAAAGGCTTCAGGTTGGTTTTCATGGAGTTGTTCAGTTTATTCGTCGCATTAAAGGGGGAAAAAGTTCTGAAATTTCAACACAGGACTTGGAGGCTCACATTTCCTTCCCTTTCTTTTATTATATACTCTCAGCAGCAATGAATAGGTTAACAATTCTAGAAAAAAAACTCCCCCCCCCCCCCACAACAGTGAGCATACACCGTACAGTCCCACCCTACTGTCCCATGTGATGTAGCCCCACCCTGAGGACAGCCTGTCCTCTTTCTTGCTGCTGGCTCTCAGCAGATAAGTATAGTTTTATTTCTCTCTGTGTGTAATTGGGTTTTTCTGTGGTTTTACTCGTTTTCGCGCTGTTTCTGCTGGACAGTGTCTTATCCCGACCTAAATCGCGGAGGTCGGTGTCCAGTGCGGCTCTCGGCGTGGGGACGCTTCGTCCCAGGCTCCGATCCGCCGGTTTTACTCTGCGCTCAATACAAGTGCCTGCCTTGTTTCCTGGTTGCCTGGCTCCCTCAGCAATATCGCACTCCCTGCTTTCTTCTCCCTGCTCGTGGGCCTCCGGCCTCTCTGCCTCCACGCGGCTCCTTTGTTCTAGTGGCTGCTTCCCGCGGCTCAGCCGAGGCTCCGCCCACCGCATCCTCTTGCACCATTTTACCTGCGCTCCCTACGCTGCACTACATAGAGGCAAGATGTCCCACTTCCGGTCACGCCAGACTCACTCTACCTCCGAGGAAAGCTCTCATAACCCCTCCGATGCTGGAGATGGGGCTTCGGGAGCCTCCTCTACCTCCTCACGCAAACGCTCAGGCAGTAAGTCCACGGCCCACTTTGCAGCCCCGGAATCCTCTCTCCGCTCCTCCATTGCCTCCACTCTGTCTGCTCCAGTGGCTGATATGGGAGCCTCTTTCAGGCAGTCTATGGCAGACGCGGTGTCTGCTGTCCACGCACTCCCTCCAAACGAAATTGATCCTCCCAAACAGGCTGCAATTCATGTGCTCCCCCCCCCATTTCCCACAGGCAATGAGGAATTGATTATAATTGATGCAGACCCTGCAAATACTGGCGCTATAAGAGGGGCTGGCAACCCCGCAGCACTGCCTTCACAGAGCAGCAGGCATATTTCCCGCAAGAGAGCCCCTGACCGCAGGGACGAGCAAGCGGTTCATGAGAGACGGCCCAAATACCGGTGCCCGCTCCCCAAAAAGGCCACCTCAGGTCGTACAGACTCTGACAGTGGGGAGGATGAGGGGGATGACCCCATTGAGATCCATGCACCTGACAATGACTTTGATCTCCTTGATACAGATCCTTTTGATTTAACACCGCCACAGACGGGCGAAACGATTTACGACCCTATGGGCAACCGTTATTCAATCCTATAGAGATATCTCACCCAAATTCTATGGCCTGGCAACCCCAACCCCACGTGGAGCGATGAGTGGACGCATTCATGCGCTGTCCAATGGACAAGACTACCCGCTCTAATATCAGCGCTGAATGCCCCCGACCCACCACCTCTGGCAAAACCTGCCAAACCCCTGAGGTGGACGCTGAATTTTTAGACTTTATGGCGTAGAAAGGTTGGTCGCCTAAAAGGGGCATCGACTTTGCCTTACGCACCTGCCAGGACAAAGTGCTCGACATTGCCGGACCCCTGGTGTGGGTCTTCGATATGGTGGAAGGGGCTAAATTGACAAATACTCCCCTTGATCACTCTGAGATTGGTGGCTGGCTACAGAGGGCACTCTCCCTCCTTGGAAATGCCAACTCAGCTTTGGCCGCGGAATGCAGAAAAACTATTCTGCTTAAGATGAACCCCAAATTGGCAAGCATGACAAAAACTGACCTGGGGACCAAGGCTCAGGGCGAACTCTTTGGAGAAAGATATGTAAAACGCTTGAATACATATGTGGGGGCCTTCTCCGATCTAAAGAAGGTTGAGACCCCAACATTGCCAGAGTGTTCCCTAGACGGGTCTCTCACAGAGCTGGCAGAGGAAGGGGTCGATCTGCCAGCCGTGCTGGGTACCCCCGTTACTCTGGCCCCGCATTCAAAGAAAGAGCTGCTGAAGCCGCTTCTGGATCACGCTTCTTCCCTTTCCGAACTAGACCATGGCGCTCCAGAGGTTACTCCGCTGCCTGCGTTGCTCTCGCCTACAGACGGTTTACAGGCAAAACCATTTCAAATTATTTCAACCGTCCCGGGTACAAGTGGGGGGCCGTTTGGGTCATTTCCTACCCCGATGGCACGGTCTCACCAACGACTCCTGGGTGCTAACCACCGTCGCGGGGTTCACCATCGATTTTTATCATCGCGCCTATGCAATGCACTCCCCCTGCTTCGCTCCACTTTCCACTGGACCAGTCACTTCTGATCCAGGAGGAAATTCGAGATCTCCTCCGCAAGGTGCTATAGAACCAACGTTGCCAGCTCCACTAGCGTTCTGCAGCAACCTTTTTTTGGTGCCCAAAAAGGGCGGGGGTGTTTGCCCGGTTATCAACCTCCGCAAACTCAATCTATCGGTTGTATACCGTCATTTCAAAATGGAGGGCATACCTACGCTTCAGCACGTACTCATGCACCTCTGGCGTTTCACGTGTCTACCATTCGGTCTTTCATCAACTCCGTGGTGTTTCACAAAACTGATGAAACCGGTGGTTGCCTCCCTCCGCTCGAGGGGGGTTCGCTTGATAATCTACCTAGACGATGTCCTCCTGATGTCTCAGTCAGTGACCACCCTAATGGATCATCTTCGATGGACGGTGGAATTGTTCCAAGAATTGGGCTTACTGATCAACGAAGAAAAGTCTCTCCTGACTCCCACACGCAGGATCGAGTTTCTGGGCCTGTTAGTGGATTCTCGCTCCCTGCTCCTGTACCTCCCACACTCGAAGATGACGACCATTCGGAAAGAGGCTTCCCTTCTCAGCCACTCGTCCACTATGCTACGATCCCTGGCCCGGGTGATAGGTTTATTGGCGGCGGCTCGTCTGGCAATCATTCACCCCGCTGCACTATCGAGCCCTCCAACAATTGAAGGCCCATTCTCTCCGGGCGGGCCTGGATTATCCGGACGTGGTTGTCATTCCCGAATCGTCCTGTCTGGATCTGGCTTGGTGGCTACACCACCTGGCAGAGTGGAACGGCAGAGCGATTTCGGCCCCACACCCGGAGGTGATCATGGACTCGGATGCCAGCAACCTCGGCTGGGGGGCCCACTGCGAAGGTCTCGAGACGGGAGGTCGTTGGTCCTCCCAGGAAGCTACTCTTCACATCAACTCCCTGGAGCTACTGGCGGGTCTATTCGCAGTCTGTTCACCAGGGATTCCGCTCATCGGCACATTCTCCTCCGTATGGACAACTTCCCGGCTGTCAGATATATCAACGCCATGGGGGGTCCCAGGTTGGAATCTCTCACCCTCATGGCCTCCCGGTTCTGGGATTTCTGCCTTCAACACGGCATGTGGGTTCAAGCCCAATTCATCCCAGGTCTGACCAACACCCGAGCGGATTGGAATTCCCGACATCTGGCGGATTCAGGGGACTGGCGGATTCCATCATCCGTGTTTTTCAGGATTGTTTCACTCTGGGGTCCTCTGTGCTGGGATCTCTTTGCGTCCCGTCTGAACACCCACCTTCCAGACTTCCTCATTTGGCAGCCGGATCCGGAGGCTCGGGCACGGACGCCTTCCTGCAGGACTGGTCGACGGCTCGTCACTGCTTTCCCGCCGTTTGCGATGATTACCAAAGTGTTAGCTCATATCAGAGCTCAGATGGTGACGATCGTCCTCGTGACCCCTCACTGGCCGAGTCAACCGTGGTTCCCATTACTCCTGGAACTGGCGGCGGACATACTCTGCCTTCTGCCTCGGTCCACGGACCTTCTACTAGACCCGATGGACGTTCCTCATCCCCTTCTACTGGACGGCAGCTTGGACCTCCTGGCGTGGCTGATTTCCGCTTCGCCTGGCAGTGCTAATCACTTTCACGTGACACTGAGTCGCTCCTGTTACACGCCTGGGCCCAGGGCACGAGGGGTGCCTACCGGTCAGCATGGTCCGGATGGGCTTCTTGGTGTTTGGGACGGCACCAGGATCCCTTTTCGGCCCCTAAAGCTTTTGTGCTGGATTTTCTATCCTCTTTACTTCACTCTGGTAAGGCGTTTCGTACCCTTAATGTTTACCGCTCGGCGATTGCTGCGGGTCACGTGGGTTTCGCTGGCACCTCGGTGGGCCAACACCCTCTGGTTTGTCACTTGTTACGTGGGGCTCCTTATGCGAGGTCCCCTATGCCCCGTTACTCCACAACTTGGGACATTTCTGTGGTCCTCCGTTTTCTGCAGGCTTGGCCTCTTAACAAGGACCTTTCCCTTCGACAATTATCTACGATGTTGGTGCTCATTCTGTGCCTGTTTTCCTGCAAACGGGTTTGGGGATGTTCGCGCCTTAGACTTCCCTGCACGCTCCTTCCAGCACGATGGGGTTTATTTTGAGGTCTTTCGACGCACCATAACCCATTAAGTCAGCTTTTTTCCCAGTTCTCCCCGATCACCCTTTGTTATGCCCGGTAGAGTGTCTCCGCGAGTACGAGGCTCGTTACTCCCCCTTTCGCTCTGGTTCGGTGTCTCCCCTAGTTTTGTCCTTCCACACCCCTCGTGCCCCAGTGTCCTCCGTGACGTTGGCCCGCTGGGTCCGGTGGTTGCTTGATTTGGCTGGCGTAGACATTTCTCGTTTCGGGGCTCCTTCTGTTAAGGGTGCTATGGCCTCCTCGGCTGTTGCGGCTGGCGGCCGTTTGGAAGACATCATGAAATCGGCCGATTGGTCTAGGGAATCTAGAATCGCCCGGATTTTCTACTTGCGTGATGTTCCCCATTGGACTACTTCGGTAGTTAACCAGCTTTGAACTAGCAAATGTGAGCCGCCGAGTCCTGTGTTGAAATTATAAAATTTTCCTATTTCATGACGGAAAGTTTTGATTTTAATAAGGACTCGGAGGCGAGCATTTCCCTCCCTGTTCCCACCCTATCTTTGTTCATTGTTGTACTGTCATTATATAAAACCTGCTGGTGGTCTGGTGTCTTTTTTTTCTGTGCCGGCGCCACGGTACATGCGCCCATCACGACTTTGTCGTTGTGAGTTGCGTTACTGCTCCCGCGTCCTGTTCCTCTTCCCCGTGCTGGATGTTTGCAGCCAGTTACGGCGCCGTGATTAATTCTCTCTCGTGTTTGTGTTTTCTTTCAGCCTACTGAAGGATTTTCGTCTTTTGGCTGATGGCTCTTGTTCCTTGTTTGTCCGGTTTTCCAGTTAAGAAACAGGAACCAGGTCCAGATTATCTGTTTGTTTAATGCAAGAAAGAGGGCAGGCTGTCCTCAGGGCGGGGCTACATCACATGGGACAGTAGGGTGGGACTGTATGGTGTATGCTCACTGTTGTGGGGGGAATGTTTTTTTCTAGAATTGTTAACCTATTCATTGCTGCTGAGGGTATATAATAAAAGAAAGAGAAGCAAATGCTCGCCTCCAAGTCCTTATTAAAATCAAAACTTTCTGTCATGAAATAGGAAAATTTTATAATTATTTTTATCAAATTTTTTACATCACAGAAACCTGACATTTTAACAGGGTGTGTAGACTTTTTCTAACGTGTGTGTATATATGTATATTAGGGCTGCAAGTAACAATTATTTTCATAAATGATTAGTTGGCTGATGAATCGAATATTTTTTAGATTAATCAGATGAAAAAAAAATCTATTTTTTGTTTACTTAAAAGACTGGACCCAAGTGTGGAGGGAGTTTGTGGGAAGGAGCCGGACCAAAAGGAGAGAATGGCAGCTCCAAACCAAAGAGGGGGAGGCAGGGAGGGTAGGTTGGTGGCACAGGACTCCAGCTCCAAAAAAGAATAAAACACCAGCGTTACAGTGCCCACACCCAGTAGCACTATCCCAGGGTCTGTGCTATAGCGCTGCTAGAGTTGTAAACTGAATAAAACCAAACTGGTTGTGTCTGACACAAACCTAGAACTAAATCACACAGTAAAGCAGCGGCCCTTCTTCTATCCGCTCCGAAGCGGAGTCTGAGGTTATTAATGTTTAATTCAGTCTGACTCTAAACACTGTGCGCTGTACACAGACCCATTAATCGACAATGATGAATCGATATTGATAATGGTTGTCAACTATTCTCCATATCGATTAATCAATTAGTTGTTTCAGCTCATATATATATAATCGTGTAATATATATATAAGTGAGACAGAGGTCATTTGCATATCTTACCCAGAATTCCTTGCTGCATATGGGGAATGTGGCACAGGAGCTCTGGGATGCAATTCTTTGAATTGCTATGATGTGCAAGTGGCTTCTGTAACATTAAACACACTTTATATATATATATATATATATATATATATATATACACACACCTACGCTTATATATACACACATACGCTTATATATATTCTCTTATATATCCTGTATTTATTTATTTCAAGTTTCTGTGCTGTATATATATTTTTTTATTGGTGGTTCGCTGGGGAACTGATTCAATCCCTGTAGCAGAGGCTCCTCCGCGATTCAGGGCTTCCTCTTCAGACCCGTCTTGCAGTGGGCGCGGCTTTCTTGCCATTACGTATTGTGAGGCGGCGCTTGCGAGCTCTCTGCCTCGCGCATTCTCTGTATCTCAGGTTACCTCAGGGCAATCCGGACGATTCGCAGGAGATCAAAGACAACTGAAATATAAGTACAAGTACCTCATACATGCACTGTAACATTTCAATGTTCTTGAACCCAGTACATACTTGAAAACGAGAGAAATCTCAATGTGTCCTTCCTGGGAAAACACTTAGCAAATAAATAAATATACTACTAGAATGGCCCAAACCTCGGCTTTTCCTTCCTCTACTTCTGTTACTGAGGATATCCCTTCAATCTCATCCTCCATAAACCCAACGGAGGCTTTTATTGCGGCTCTATCTGCATTTTCAGCAATTAACCCTAACTCTAACCCATGAATCAACTATGGTTAGAGTTTTCAGATAACCACTGTCACGGGATGGCCCAGCACCCTCAGCCAGGGGCGGTGCAGTGACAGTGGTGACATGGACACTCGGGTGTGGTGGCACGCACCTTGTTTTTCGTTATTTTATTTAGATGTGACATTGTGTGGTGTGGTGTAATAAAGTGTTCCCCGTTGATTATGGTGTGATGTATTTTCCCTGTGTTTGCCTTGCTCGCCGCCATTTTCCGATTCTTGTGGCGCAGTTGGAATTTCGATTCGGAAAATGGCCGATTCGAACCATCCGGTTCGAATCGTAAAATGGCCGATTCGGACCATCCGGTCCGAATTGGCGACTCCCTGAAGGCTAAGGGCCAATGGTCCTGGGAGGGCGGGCAAGGAGTCCCATTGTATTCTAATTCTTGTGAGAAGTAATAAAAGTGTGTAATGTAAACAATAAAGGCAGTTCCTGCAGTACATTCAGCTGTGTCTGGTGTGACTTGATTTTCGGCCGTATTTCGGATCTGAGAGTCCCCCGAGGCCTCAGAGTACGGTGCCCCATCCGATCCGAATCGAGCGCGCTGACCCTGCATTGAGCATCAGGGCAGCGGCGCTACATCAGAAGATTCGATCGGGGAACTTCGGAGAGCCGATCCGAATCGAGCGCGCTGACCCTGCATCAAGCATCAGGGCAGCGGCGCTCCATCAGAAGATTCGATCGGAACCAACACAGCGATCCGAACCGAACGGCCCCGCCGGGAGCCGCGCATCGACCGTAGCGGTAAGACTCGTCTTTTCACCTGGTCCCGCCAGATCCGAAGCGCCTTTCCCCTACCGATCCGAATCCCTCCAGTTCCGAACCGACCCTTCATTCCTTCCCGACCCGAAACATCGCCGCTCAAGATCCGAAGAAACCTCCGCCCCCCGGATCGGAAACGTTTCCCACTTAAGAACCGAAACGTTTCCCCATAAGATCCGAATCTTCCTCCGCAGTCGTTAAGGCTGATTCCCGCAGGCGTCCCACACCCGCCAGGTCAAGAAACCAGTTGCTCGGGACGCTGAGTGCTACATGGCTCAGTGGTCGGACTGGTTTCAGGCAGGGGTCCCCGTCACCGCCCGCTAACCCTACCCTAGGGTCACGCCAGGCCGCACGAGACGCCGAGTGGGCGCCACTCGGTAGTCGGGCCAGCGGTAAGCGAAGGGGTCACGCAGATTGAGCACACCCGCAGGCGGAACAACATCCCATTCCGTCATACTGGTGGCAGCGGTGGGATCGCTCTCTGCAGACCCCAGGGGGACCCTCATCATGATCAAGTATTCTGCCTATAGGCGGGACGTCCTGCGCGGGATGCTGGAGAATCGGGGCGGTGTCCCGGGCTCCAAGAGTCGGGAGACCCTGATAGAGGAGTTGAGGAAGATAGATCAGGCGGAGGCGTTCGCGGAGTTGCCCGCGGACCCAGTACCGGCTGCCGTCCCCGCTGAGGCCGAGGATAGCGACTTCTGCCGGAAGATGCGGGAGCGGATCTCCATGATGGGTCCGGCCCCATCGGAGCAGAACTGAGGAAACTGGGTCGGGAACTCGGTCAGGAAGAGGAGAGGGAGAGAGAGCGGGTGCACGAACTGCGGCTGGCCGAAGTGCGGAGCCGGCGGAGCAGCCGCTCGCCATCAGACCGGTATGCCGACCGGAAAGTGCCGTTCCAGGCGTTCAAGGAGTTCCGGGAAGCTGAGGAAGAGATCGAAAGCTATCTCCAGGACTTTGAGCGCCTGTGTCGGGTGCATGAAGTGCACCGCGCCGACTGGATCCGGATTCTGGCGAGCAAGCTGACCGGTCGGGCCGCCGAGGCCTACCGCACGGTGCCGGATGACGAGGCCACTAGCTACTCGCACGTGAAGCAGGCGCTGCTGAGTAGATATGCCGTGACCCCCGAAGCCAGCCGGATGGAATTCCGGAATTCTCGCCGGCCCAGTGGCGCCACTCACGTGGAGTGGGCCCATCGGCTGCAGAGGGACCTGCGCACCTGGCTCTCGGGAAGCCAAGCGGAGTCGGTGGCCGAGATCACCCAACTGCTGCTGCTCGAGCAGTTCTTCGAGCACACACCCTCCGCTGTCCGAGAGTGGGTGCGCGACAAGAAGCCCTATACGGTGCAGCAAGCGGCCACCTGGGCGATGAGTACACGGACACCCGGAAGCTGACGGGGGGGAGCGGCCTCTGGCCAGCCGTCCCATGCCACCCGCCCCACTACTTCCACCACCTCCACCACCCGTGGTCCGGGCGCCGGCAGCACGGGCTCCTAGCCGGCCCACCAACATGGCTAACGTCCGCTGTTACGGGTGCAACCAGGAGGGGCACTACAAACAGCATTGCCCCAACCGCCCGGAACTGACCCGGCCGGCCAGCAGGCCATCGCTGGCGGCCCATTGTTGCGACGCCGGAGCTCCGTGGCCGGAGGCCCCGGAAGAATGGTGGGAGCAGCTGCACGAAGCCGACCCAGTGCAAGCCGCCGCGGATGACAACCGCCGACACCACCGCCAGGCGGTGTGGATCAACGGGCGGCCCGCTGAGGGGCTGCGAGACTCCGGGGCTACGATCACCCTCGTCCGGCCTCACTTAGTCCCGCCAAGCGACCGCATGCAGAGCACCGTAGCGGTACGGGTGGCGGGAGGGAAAGTGCTCCGGCTGGAGACAGCCCGGGTGTATCTGGACTGGGGGAACGGGGAGAAAGAGGTGCGGGTGGGGTTGCTGAGACACCTGCCGGCCGAGGTGCTCCTGGGGAATGATCTGGGGCAGCTAGTGTCCGCTTATTCCACAGATGCAGCTACCCCGGTTACCACTAGGCAACAGAGCCGACGCCACGACCAGAGCACTCCGAACGGGACCCAGGTGAGACCCCCACACACCTCCCGACCTCCCAAACCCCCCAAACCTCCCAAACCTCCCAAACCACCTCGACCTCCGCGACGTCCCAACCCTTACCGATCCCCTCGACCTCCCCGACAGGCCAGAACCCCAGGCCCTTCCCGCCCTCCCAGTCCGTTGTCCCCTTCCCGGCCTCAACGGGACTCGATGCTGTTCCCTTCGCTTGACCTCCCTTCCCCGTGGTGCACCCCGGAGACTCTGCGCCACCAGACGCAAACCGACCCCACATTACAGGGCTACCGGGACAGGGCTGGCCAGGGCCTGGACGGCCAGGGGAAAGACAAGGTGGAGTGAGGACGGGCTGTTGTACCGCTACACCGTGAGGGAGGGGGCAAGAAGAAGCAGATTCCTCAGAAGCAGCTGGTGGTGCCGCAAGGACCCAGGCAGGAGCTTCTGCGCTTGGCCCACGACATTCCCCTCTCGGGTCACTTAGGCCAGTCGAAGACCCGGCACAGTTGGCGCGCGCGTTCTTACTGGCCTCGCCTCAGCAACGACACCCGCGATTATTGCCGCACCTGCCAGTCTGTCAGAAGGCTGGGAAGGCTGGGGACCATCCGAAGGCGCCCCTGCACCCCATGCCCATCATCCAGGAGCCCTTTAGCCGGTGGCGGTTGACATTGTAGGGCCGTTGCCACGGCCAGTGCCACGGGTAAGAGGTACATTCTTACCGTGGTGGATTATGCCACCCGGTACCCCGAGGCTGTGGCCTTGGCCAACATCCAGGCGGACACCGTAGCGGACGCGCTCCTCAGGGTGTTCACGAGGGTGGGGTTTCCCCGAGAAATCCTATCCGATCAGGGTACCCAGTTTACCGCTGAGCTCACCCAACAGCTCTGGCGTCTCTGTGGCGTTAAGGCGCTGCACAGCGCCCCGTATCACCCCCAGACCAACGGGCTGTGCGAGCGGTTCAATGGGACCCTGAAGCAGCTCATCCGGGCCTTCGTGCATGAGAACAGGGATTGGAGAAGTATCTTCCCCACTTGCTGTTCGCCTACCGGAGGTTCCGCAGGAATCCACCGGGTACTCCCCGTTTGAGCTGCTGTATGACGCCGGGTGCGCGGTCCTCTGGATCTGGTTAGGGCCCAGTGGGAAGGACCGCCGGAGGAGGACGGTGTCCCCGTGGTGGAGTACGTGCTGAAGCTCCGGGAGCGCTTGGCGGACCTCCAGGGGTTCGTGCAGGAGAACATGGAGACGGCCCAGGCTCAGCAGAAGGCGTGGTACGATCGCGCTGCGTGCAGCCGCTCGTTCTGTGTGGGACAGAAGGTTCTGGTGTTGAAACCACAGCGGCAGAACAAGCTGCAGGCGGCCTGGCAAGGTCCCTACAAGGTGGTAACCCAGTTGGGGGATACCACCTATGTGGTTGTGAGCTGCGCGGACACCAGAATCCAGCGGACGTTCCACGTCAATATGCTGAAGGCCTTCCATGAGCGGCCAGAGTCGGTGGACGCCATATGCGCGCCGGCGGCCGAGGAGGCGGAGCCTTTTCCCTGGAGGACTCCCGGGGGTAGCTAAGCAGCCTTCCGGGGTGGAGCAGGTGCAGCTGGGGGAGGAGCTAGGGCCCGAGAAACAGGCGCAGGCGCGGCAGCTGCTTCTCGCCTATCCGGGGGTTTTCTCGGCCCTTCCAGGATATACAGACCAGGCCGTCCATCAGGTGGACACCCCCGGCCAGAGGCCACTCCGACAGCCCGCCTACCGGATCCCGAAGCAGTCCGCGAGTCTATGCGGGCTGAGATCCGGGAGATGTTGGAGCTGGGGTCATAGAGCCGTCGGCCAGCCCATGGGCGTCGCCCGTGGTCCTGGTGCCCAAAAAGGACGGTACCACCAGGTTCTGCGTCGACTATCGGCGGGTAAACGACTGTACGGTTACGGACGCTTACCCGATGCCCCGAGTCGACGAGTTGCTAGACCAGATCTCCGGGGGTCATTTTCTGACCACGGTGGATCTGTGCAAGGGGTATTGGCAGATTCCCCTTGCCGAGGAGGCGACCCCGAAGTCGGCCTTCATCACCCCGTTCGGCCTGTACCAGTTTCGAGTCATGCCGTTCGGGATGAAGAACGCCCCTGCTACCTTCCAGCGGTTAATCGATCGCCTCCTCGATGGCCTCCAGGGATTCGCTTGCGCGTACCTGGATGACATAGCCATCTATAGCCAGACCTGGGAGGAACATCTGGAGCATGTAGGGACTGTCCTGGGCCGGATTAGGGACGCCAACCTGACCCTAAAGCCGAGAAGTGCAAGGTGGGGATGGCCGAGGTGCAGTATCTGGGCCACCGGGTGGGGTGCGGGATACAGCGGCCGGAGCCCGCCAAGATAGAGGCTATCTTGGACTGGCCCACTCCTGTGACCAAGACTCAGGTCCTGGCCTTTCTGGGTACCGCGGGGTATTACAGGAAATTCGTACCTCACTACAGTGATCTGGCCAAACCCCTGACTGACTTGACCAAGAAATCCCTGCCCCGCCAAGTCCTGTGGTCCCCGGAGTGCGAACAGGCCTTTCGACAATTGAAGGCCGCCCTGACCCAAGCTCCCCTGCTGGCAGCTCCCAACTATAATAAACGTTTTATTGTCCACACAGACGCGTCCATGTTCGGACTGGGAGCTGTCCTGAGTCAAGTGGGGGACGACGGGGGGGACCACTCGGTGGCGTTTATTAGCCGGAAGTTGTTGCCACGTGAAGTGGGGTATGCTGCAGTGGAAAAGGAGTGCCTGGCCCTGGTCTGGGCCCTACGGAAGCTCCAACCCTACGTCTACGGTCGGTCCTTCACCGTGATGACCGACCACAACCCCTTGGTATGGCTCAACCGAGTGGCGGGGGAGAACGGCCGCCTGCTGCGGTGGAGCCTGGCTCTCCAACCCTTCAACTTTTCCATCCAATATCGGCCCGGGTCGCAGAACGGTAACGCAGATGGGTTATCGCGACAGTCGGCCCGGGAACCAGGGGAATGGGGAGCCCCGACTACCTCGGTACGACCCGGTGGGGTCCAACCGAGTGCGTCGGACCTTGGGGAGGGGAGGAGTGTCACGGGATGGCCCAGCACCTCTCAGGCCAGGGGCTGCAGTGACAGTGGTGACATGGACACTCGGGTGTGGTGGCACGCACCTTGTTTTTCGTTATTTTATTTAGATGTGACATTGTGTGGTGTGGTGTAATAAAGTGTTCCCCGTTGATTATGGTGTGATGTATTTTCCCTGTGTTTGCCTTGCTCGCCGCCATTTTCCGATTCTTGTGGCGCAGTTGGAATTTCGATTCGGAAAATGGCCGATTCGAACCATCCGGTTCGAATCGTAAAATGGCCGATTCGGACCATCCGGTCCGAATTGGCGACTCCCTGAAGGCTAAGGGCCAATGGGTCCTGGGAGGGCGGGCAAGGAGTCCCATTGTATTCTAATTCTTGTGAGAAGTAATAAAAGTGTGTAATGTAAACAATAAAGGCAGTTCCTGCAGTACATTCAGCTGTGTCTGGTGTGACTTGATTTTCGGCCGTATTTCGGATCTGAGAGTCCCCCGAGGCCTCAGAGTACGGTGCCCCATCCGATCCGAATCGAGCGCGCTGACCCTGCATTGAGCATCAGGGCAGCGGCGCTACATCAGAAGATTCGATCGGGGAACTTCGGAGAGCCGATCCGAATCGAGCGCGCTGACCCTGCATCAAGCATCAGGGCAGCGGCGCTCCATCAGAAGATTCGATCGGAACCAACACAGCGATCCGAACCGAACGGCCCCGCCGGGAGCCGCGCATCGACCGTAGCGGTAAGACTCGTCTTTTCACCTGGTCCCGCCAGATCCGAAGCGCCTTTCCCCTACCGATCCGAATCCCTCCAGTTCCGAACCGACCTTCATTCCTTCCCGACCCGAAACATCGCCGCTCAAGATCCGAAGAAACCTCCGCCCCCCGGATCGGAAACGTTTCCCACTTAAGAACCGAAACGTTTCCCCATAAGATCCGAATCTTCCTCCGCAGTCGTTAAGGCTGATTCCCGCAGGCGTCCCACACCCGCCAGGTCAAGAAACCAGTTGCTCGGGACGCTGAGTGCTACATGGCTCAGTGGTCGGACTGGTTTCAGGCAGGGGTCCCCGTCACCGCCCGCTAACCCTACCCTAGGGTCACGCCAGGCCGCACGAGACGCCGAGTGGGCGCCACTCGGTAGTCGGGCCAGCGGTAAGCGAAGGGGTCACGCAGATTGAGCACACCCGCAGGCGGAACAACATCCCATTCCGTCATAACCACGTTAACAAAAAACCTGTTCCTGCCTCTCCACCATCAGCAAATTATTTGTCTATTGACTCAAATTTGGATAAGGAGGTACCTCCAAAGCGGGAGAAGGGAATCTCCCAAAAAATGGACCTCCAAATCAAAAAATATTCTCATCACAATCTCCCGTGGCGAGAGAGGCCTGTTACTGCTCGACAATAAGAGGAAATGGATATGCACTATTAATACAGTGTGACTGTTTCAGAGGTTGTGGTTGTGGAAGGGAGATATTTAGGACCCAGGATCCTACACAGTCTGTATTATGGATGCACCGATACCACTTTTTTAAGACCGAGTACAAGTACTGATACTTTTTTTCAAGTACTCACCGATACAGAGTACCGATACTTTTATTTTATGTCATGTGAACGCTTTTCAATAAGAACAGACCTCATATATTAAATGCCCCCAGCTCACATGTATATATCCCCCCGAGATATATTTATATATACAGAATGCCCCCAGCTCACATGTAGCTTGCCCCCAGCTCACATAGATATTGCCCCCATCTCTCATGGATATGCCCCCAGCTCTCATTGATATGCCCCAAGCTCACATGGATATGCCCCAAGCTCACATGTATATATCCCCCCGAGATATATATATATACAGAATGCCCCAGCTCACCTGGATATGTAGCTTGCCCCCCGCTCACATGGAAATTGCCCCCAGCTCACATGGAGATTGCCCCCAGCTGTCATGGATATGCCCCCAGCTGTCATGGATATGCCCCCAGCTCTCACGGAGATTGCCCCCAGCTCTCATGGATATGCCCCCAGCTCTAATGGATATGCCCCCAGCTCTCATGGATATGCCCCCACAACCGCGCGACCGGACCTTCGGAAGGGGAGAGTATTGCGGCCACCGGAGGGGAACGCTGGCTGAGTGCTTTTCATGCACGCGGCCAGCTTCCCCAGCCCCTCGGATACTGACAAGCCGGCCCAGCGCTGGCTTCTGGTATGGGGGGGGGGGTGTATCGGGCCATTTGCACGAGTACTAAGTACTCCTGCAACGGCAGTATCGGCTCCGATACCGATACTAGTATCGGTATCGGTGCATCCCTAGTCTGTATTCACTACATGGGTGAATAGAAAGTAGTCTGAACTACATTTCCCAGCAAGCAGCTCTGCAGGTTGGGGATTACTCGGGAACCACACCTAATGCTAATTGAGGGAAAAATGGTGTTTAGAAGGTCAGAGCAGAAAATTCTCATGGCCTTGGATTTCCCTTTTGATGCTGTGAACAAGAGAGGACAGAACTTTCGAGGTAGAAGGACTGAAATCTATATAACGTGTTTCCATGTCATGAAGGGTTTTTTGGGCTGGTAAATGGAGTTATCATCCAGTGATGGTCAGGGGTTGACTGTGTTAGAATTAGTCTCTGGTGAGAGCGAGGGTTTGTTTTCTGTTTAATTTTATTTTGAACTGTCTGAGAAACACTTATTTAATTGAGCAAATAAAGTAATGTTTAAAGGATTTCCAGTGTCTGTCAAGCTTAACCCTAGAAGACTAACGAGACTGATCCCTAAATCGTGACCGTCAATCACAACAGATATGTCCTCCTCACTATAGTCCTGTCACGTTCCATGCTTCCAGCCCGGTCACCCTGCCCTCTGTATATGTATATTTGTGGTTTTTAATATCTTGCATTGTATTACTTTGTATTTCTGTAACAACTGTAACATTTTAATGTTCTTGAACCCAGGAAGTACTTGAAAACGAGAGAAATCTCAATGTATCCTTCCTGGTAAAATCCTTTATAAATAAATAAAATATGTGTATTCCTGCTCAGTCCTTGTTTTTTCATGTTGCTGTTCCTGGGTTGCAGCTCAGGGGTTAATGTATTCTGTGCTCCCAGCCCACCTGTTTGCCCTTACCCTAATTCACTCCCCATAAGAGAGCAATGCACCCATAGGACATTGCTCTGTCATTTCATATTTCCTAGTTTCCCTAGTGGTTTGTGTTAGTGAGCTGCCTGCTATCCTGTTGTATTTGTATATTTTGTTCTGATTACTTTTTATCCTATTTCCCCATCTGTCTGTCATTTGTGTTCCTGATTTATTTCTGGTTTTCCTTATGTTATAGTCTATCCTTGCTGTGTATATTCTATTCTGATTACCTGGTTACAATATCTTCTGGCTTGTCTGACGTTTCTCCTGGTTCTGAAACCCTGGCTTCTGTATAAGGTGTATTCTCTGACGTTCTGACCTCTGGCTTCTCTCTTTGACTACGTTTTTGGATTATCCTTATCTGTACCGTTTCCAGTGAACCTTGACATCTGTGTTTGTCATAAGGCACTGCACAGCTTCTAAGGTAACGTTTCTTCATTACCGGCTGGGTGGAGTAGAGGTATTGTCACCGCTCTGCATGGAGAGAGCCTGTGGAGTCATGGGTTCAATCCCAGCGAGCAACCTCTCCAGTAAGTGTCCTTGGCAAGACACCTAACGGTACATACTCGCCACCCAGGACATACTGAAACCAGAGAAATCTCAATGTATCCTTCCTAGTAAAATCCTTTCACAAAAAAAAAAAGTTTCTTCATCCAGTTTAGATCTGGCGATCTTTAACGACTGGCCTGTCAGATCAGGGCTGCTGTGGTATAGCCGTGCAGAGGTTTCCACTTTACTTTGCATTTATATACATATATATATTGCTGTGTTGATCTGTTCTGTTATTGCTACTAAGACTGGTATCTCTGCATATATGGGGCTTTCACCTGTACCAGAGCCTTACCATGGCGCAAGCCTGGTGCCACCGAACGTGACAAGTCCTTAGAGGAACTATTTGATACTGAAAGTGACCCAGACTATACTCCTGGTTCCTCTCCTAAGGCATCAGACTCCATATCCTCCCCATCGTCTTTTGGGATAGTGCAACCTGCTGATAACCATGTAGACGCTCTGGGGAATACAATGTTTGTGCTGGAGCTCCTTAATCACCCACGTTGTAATGGGCTCCAATGGAGCATGTGGCTCAATACATTGAAAGTCGTATCAGAATGCCAATGGTAAAAAAAACAAGAAATAACCCGAAGGCAGAATGTCCTGCTCCTATTTTTCCCCATAAGGTCAATGCGGCTACTACACGACCGGACAGGAACGGGCTGGTCCCCTAAGAGAGGTGTCGAGGCTACTCTTAAAGCATGCCACGACAAATTATTTGTCTTTCTAGGTCCTCTCACTAAACTTGTTCACTCTATTGAAAGATGTCTGTTGACCAACTCTAAGCCAGACCTCTTTGAGTACAGAGGTTAGTTCCATCGCCTGGTATACATGTTTGGCAATATAAACACGGCACTATCTGCAAAACAGAGACAGGCGATTCTCTTTAAAGTGGACGAACAAATTGGCAACCTTAGCCCAAACAGAGCCAGACCTTGTGGCTGAAGGCTTCTTATTTGGAGAAGGCTTACACAAAGAAATGTCAAATTATGCAGGTTCTTTTTCAACCATTGCAAAAGTAAAATCGTCCATTAGACAATCTTTTCCAAATATACTTTTTGATTGGACCGGAAAAGTAGGGGCAGTTTCCCTGGTTGCAGTTCACAATCAACCTCTAGACCCGCCTACAGTGATTGGTCAAGAACCTTGACCTTCTTCCCAACAAGGTCCAGACCCTCTTACTATCGTGGCTCCAGAGGATCCAGGAGAACAAAATCGTATGGTAATACTTCACTCCAATTTTCTTCCCGACGTGTGATAGGAGGCAGAATTCCCCCCCCCCCATGATATTGGAAACTTATCTTTGCAGACCCGTGGGTATTGCAAACCATCAAAAGGTTTCAAAATAGAGTTCACCTTCCCATCGCTGCAAACACTTCCTCCCTGCCCAATGAGAAGGTCTCAAGAGGAAAGAGATATTACAACACAAAAAGTAAAAGAACTTCTCAAGAAAAACGCTTTAGAAAGGGTAAATCCCCCAGTGGAGTCATTTCTAAGCAATATTTTCTTGGTAAAGAAAAAAGACGGAGACTTCCATCCGGTAATTTAAAACCTCTAAACGAATTTGTCACAACCATTTCAAGATGGAGGGCATTCCATCATTAAAACTGATCCTAACTCACCAAGACTGGCGCGTCAAAACCGATTTAAAGGATACTTATTTAGCAGTTCCAATAGCTCCTCTAAGCAGGGATTACCTTCAATTCCACTGGAAAAACACGTTATGGAGGTTCAAGTCCCTACCGTTTGGACGTCAAAGCATGGATCCATCCTGCCTTGTATCAGTGGGTCAGGCTGGTGCTGATGGTGATGTAATGATGTGGGGGATATTTTCTTGGCACACTTTGGGCCCCTTAGTACCTATTGAGTATCTTTTAAACGCCACGGCCTACCTGAGCATTGTTACTGACCATGTCCATCCCTTTATGAGCACAGTGTCTCCTGTATCTTCTGATGGCTCCTTCCAGCAGGATAATGCGTCATGTCACAAAGCTCAAATCCTCTCAAACTGCTTTCTTGAAGATGACAATGAGGTCACTGTGCTCCAATGGCCTCCACAGTCCCCAGATCTCAATCCAATTGAGCACCTTTGGGATGTGGTGGAACGGGAGATTTGCAACACAGATGAGCAGCCGACAAATCTACAGCAACTGTGCGACGCCGTCATGTCAATATGGAGCAAAACCTCTGAGGAATGTTTCCAACACCTTGTGAATCCATGCCACGAAGAGTTAAGACAAAAGGGGGTCCAACCCAGCACTAGCAAGGTGTACCTAATAAAGTGGCCGGTGATTGCATATTGCGCAGACCTCCAATCTCCAGTGAATTAATAATATAAGAAATTATACTGTGCTCACATATTGATGAGCCTTTAATATAATTGGCTCAATAGATGCGCTTGAGACCTATCAGAGGGGTCTATCCCTCACAGGATTCACTGTTTCTGACATTTCTGCTTCTGTATTCTTCTTCCTTCTCTCTCCGGATGGAATAACCAGGCGAAGATCCAGTTAGACCCCCTGACTGTTTTCCCGAGTGTGGCTCGGGGTTAACTTTTTGTACCGAAAGGGGTATCCCTGAGCCACACTCGGGCTGTATACTTTCCTGTCCTGCGCTCCCTCGCTGATCTCAGCAGTCTCCTCAGGCCGCTCGCAACGTTACACTACCTGGTTCCTTTCTCGCGAGGAGTGAACCAGGAAGTGTGACGTCGCGATCGGCTGCAGAGTGACTCCGGGGACAGCGAGGGAGCGCAGGACATGTAAGTATCAGCCCGAGTGTGGCTCGGGGATACCGCTTTCAGTATTGAAAGTTAACCCCTGAGCCACAGTAATACCGCTAGGGGGCCGGAATTAATAGGACCGATTCTGACATATAAAATATGTCAGAATCGGACCGCCAGGGAGGTTAAAGAAGTAAAAAAAACAAAACAAGCTTATTAAACCTATTAAAAACAGAACTTAAAATACAAAAAAAAAAATCTAATGGAGACGCGTTTCGCCTATCATGCCTGCACGCTTCCTCCGTCTATTATGTCCCAGAGTGTCCTCTTTTGCTCAGTTTGTAACCTCTGATTTTCTCTCTGCCGGCCTCGTGTATCCGCCTGTGTTCCATTGTTAACTTCTGGTTTGCGTTTCACCTAACTCTTTCAGTACTACTTCTGATGATGTCAATCCTTCTATACTGTCCTTTCTACTGTGAACCCAAGAAGGCTCAATTTTCCAACTGCTCCTATTTTCTCTACCAATCAGCAGCTAGCGAGCTCTCCGAGAGAAATAACGGGCTAGTTGTCCCTTCACCCCTCCCCTTGTGGTCTGCTTTATTGCCCATTCACCCACGAACAGGGAATCTACCGGCACACAAATAATTTTACCCAGACTACTATATTGGGTCCCCACAAGTGTTTCAACACTAGTCAGGAAGCCTTTCCTGCACCTAGGAAGTTCAAGATTTTTTTAGGTTGTTACCTGGCTCACCCAGAGTCTGTCTGTATTGTCTATCCCCGCCGCCGCCTTTTGGGCCTGAGTGTTACTCTTTATTTTGCTTCTGATATTGAATTAAAATCTTTTAGTAAAAGTGAAGTTTTATTGCCTCCCTGTATCCTCCTCCATTGACTGCTGACATGTTCATCTGGGTTATCCCCGTTACTGGCTGTGTATTCATTAATCACTTCTATCTACCTCTTTAAACAAACAATTAAAGCCACCCAGCAGACGTACCTACCTCAGGCCCAGTAATGGTCCCAGAGATGGGACCAAACGGAAAGCAAACCCATGGCCGACCAGAACTAGCGCTGGACTCGGGGACATCTGCCGCAGTGGTCAGAGAAATGAAAAATAGATTTATTATGCAATATAAACGGATATATTTGTGCAATAAGCAGTAAATGACAATATATGTAAATAGGAAATATATACTGAAATTTCACCACTAACAATTAGGCCCTTGGGAAATAAAATGGATACTTACCAGGAAGCGGCAAGAAAGAGGAAGACTCCCCGTTGCACTGGCATTTTATGGGAATGGACTGTACTATCTGGAATGACTGTTGGGGAACCTCTATGGCACAAAGAACATTCTGGTTTATTTTTCTTGCTGTTGGAGGTGGTATTAAAGAGAAATGCTTTGTAATAAGAAGCCTCCGTGTCTTGTAATCAAATATTTTCTTAACCCAGTTTTGTTTTTTCTCACCTTTTTGTGCACGCAGCTCCTCCTCTTGATGCGGGGACTTCCGAATCCATAAGTCAGCTTTGCGTGGCTACACAAAGGCCATTATTACAAAGTTGGTGCTAACTTAAAGGGACACTCTAGGCAACATGACCACCTAAGCTATTTTAGGTGGTCATGATGCCCAGAGTATGCTGCCCTCTGTCCCCCCTCCCTCCGCTCAGCGGTTCAGCTGTAAATGCTGAAAACAGCTGAGAGAGGCGGAGAACTTTACTCCGCCCTCCCAGCTGTCAGTCAGCAGAGCGGGAATCATATTTCCCGCTTCTGCCGACTTTTGCCGAGTAGGAGACGTCATCGCGCTTTCAGCGCGATGACGTCTCCAACTCACCGCAGAAGCTGGCGGCTCCCTCTGAGGGTTAGTGTTGCGCGCATCCTCTTGCGCGCAACACTAATCCTCAGAGGGAGCCAGGAGGAAGCCTGCCGATTGGCTGGCTTACGTGAGAGGCGCGCATGCGCGCTTCTCACGTATACCAGAAGGCAAGAAGACTCGAGAAGGACGGGAGCGGAAGAGGAGGGAGGTGAGTATGAGAAAAAAAAAAGACGCTGCTGGAAACAAGAGGATTTTAGGGTAAGTATTACAGTTACAAAAAAAAGAAATTATTAAGGGAGTAGGGATAGATTTCGGTTAAAAAAACGGGGGGGGGGGTGATTTTTTATTAGAGTGTCCCTTTAACCAGAGCTGTTGTAAACTTCCCAGAGCCATTGTAGTCTATGGAGATGTTAAGTTTACAACAGCTCTGGTTAAGTTAGCACCAGCTTCGTAATACGGCCCAAACTGTGTAGCGAAGGATCTTAAAATTATAGAATTTAGCGAAGTTAGAATTTTAATAAAGGACTCAGAGGCGAGTGTTGCATCTCTTTTTCTTGCTTTAATAAACAGCAGCAAGATAAATATTGAAAACATGTAAAAACTGTTTGAAACAAAGAGAAAACAATATCCAGAATACATGGTCTTAACCCGACCCCCCTCTTCACTTGAGTCAGTCCATCATCCTGTTCCTCCACATAAAAGGATTTGCCCCTCCTCCAAACAGCCTCTTTCTTGCTGAGAAAGTCCAATCAAACTTGAAAATGTAAATCCCACAACACAGAAAGAACCATAAGGAACGAATCCTGAAAGATGACAGCCAGCACACTAGGAAGCTGAAAGAAAACCACTGACCACAGGTCAGAAAAACTAGAATAGAAATGGAACATAACGTCCACAAACCAGAGTCCGCCCCGGGAGGGCAGGTTGGGCAACACTCGCCTCTGAGTCCTTTATTAAAATTCTAACTTACCGTCATACTTGGCTAAATTCTATAATTTTAATACACGGATTCAGAGGCTCCTGTTGCAAGTTCAAAGCTTGTCCAACACCGCGGACGACCAATGAACCACTGGCTTGAAATAAAAGGTCCGAAAAGTGGTCTCTCTCGACCAATCCGCAGACCGTAATACAGTGTTTCCCAAACAGATACATCAACTCCAGCCAGAGCAAGCAGCCATTTAAGCCAGCGCACCAAAGTAGTTGATCCAACCAGGCATGAGGGGCCTTAAATAATAGAAATAGGGGGCCAACCCCTGCCACACGAAATGGAAGTGTCCGAGACTCATATATCTGCAAGCAGAGCACAGGGCAGAGATTGTGCTGTGCCGGGAAGGCAGGATAAAACACTGATGTAATTGAGGTCTTGGTACGCCTGGTGATATTAAACTGAACCCCATCTGGAACAAAAGAGCCACAGGGGCCTGTAAGGGACCTTGATCCCTCGCCAAACACCAGCGAAACCACCTGCCCCAGGCCGAGTCATAGCTGGACAAGGTGCCCGGGGACCATGCGGAACGAAGGAGTGCGGCAGTGCGTTCCGAAACGCCTCCGGCTGACCCGGTGCACCCGAAACCAGGGAAGCTAGCATGGGACCTGTCCCCAAAGCCAGCAGAGGGTGCAGCCGTCCGATGGGATCCACCAGAAGATCCGGCAGAACCGGGAGGAGCCTCGGGAGATCTATCAGGAGTTCCAACAACAGAGGGAACCAAGACTGGTTGGGCCAGAAAGGGGTGATCAGAACCAGCACCGCTTTCTGGACCCTGACCTGTCTCAATACCCTGGGTATGAGCTGGAAGGGGGGGGGAAAGCGTAAAGACGGTGACCCGCCCAAGTCTGCAGAAAGACGTCCGTTGCCACAGCCAGTGGATCCGGCCACCAACTGTAGAATCGCGGCATCTGCGGGTTCGGGCTGGATGCAAAAAGATCTACCTCCAAGGGTCTCCAGAGAGCCTCCACCACGGAGAAAATGCACACATGCAACCGCCAATCCCCTGAGTCGTCCGTGTGTCTCAAATTCCAGTCGGCTAACTGTTTCGAGACACCCGGAATGAACTGGGCCTGCACCTCTAATCCTTGTAGGAAGCACCATTCCCATAGACAAGAGGCCATCAAGGTCAGCAGCCGGGACCGTGGACCCCCCAGTGCGTTGATGTATCGCACAGCTTGAAAATTGTCCATCCGTAAAAGAACGGAGGAGTGTTCCTTGGATTTAAGGAAACTCTGAAGGGCAAAAAGACCCGCTAGGAGTTCCAGCCCATTTATGTGGATGGTTGCTTCCTGAGGGGACCACAGACCTCCCACTGACCTTGAACTGCAACGGGCACCCCACCCCAAGAGCCAAGCGTCCGACTCGATCGTCCGTGACAGGAGAGAAATTACAATAGACCTGCCGCAGCAAGACCGGAGGTTCTGGATCCACCAATCGAGATCCGATTTGGCCGTCGTGGAGAGGGAAATCTGATCCGTATAAGGTTGTCCCTCCCGAAGGAAAAGGGCCATCAGGCCTTGGAGGGCCCGATAATGGAGGGGAGCAGGTCACACTGCCAATCTCGTGGCCGCCAACAGCCCGATCACCCGCGAGAGATCTCTGAGCGTTGGAGTAGGATTCAACAACAGGGAACGCACCTACTTGAGGATGGCACTGGATTTTTGAGGGGGGAACTGCAAGGATCATAGGTTGAGGCTGCACCAGAAATTCCAGCGACCGCTGCGGCACCAAGACCGACCTTTCTTGGTTCACTAGAAAACCGAGGTTCTGGAGGAGTCTCACAGTCTGGTGGATGTGGTCTATTAATAGAACCTCTGACTTCGCCATCAGGAGGATATCGTCCAGATAAATAATTAGTCGGACACCCTCTGAACGGAGGCGAGCCACCACAGGTTTCAGGATCTTGGTGAAGCACCAAGGGGCTGAGGAGAGACCGAATGGAAGACAACGGAACCTCCAGGATGTCTTTCAGGAGGTGTAAGCCCTCCATCTGAAAGTGTCGGTAGGTGACGTGTAAATTTAGTTGCTTCAGATTGAGGACTGGACGGAGACCGCCGCCCTTCTTGGTAACCAGAAATAAATTTCCCATAAACAATACAGATTCTGGTGACGTGCGTTTTATGGCAGCCTTGCACGATAGTTCTGATATTTCCGAGTCCACCAACATTGCGTCGTCCTCCGAGAAAACCAACGGAGGAGGACGACAGTGTTGTGCTGGAGGAGAAACGAACTCGATTGAGAATCCCTGAATGGTGTGAAGTACCCATGCGTCGGAAGTGATGTTCTTCCATTCATCCAGAAACAAGCGCAAGCGACCCCCCCCCCCACCAGCACAGCTTTGTGATGTATCATAGATCTAGCTATCTGCTGGTTGGGACGGGGGACCACCATGCCCTCCTCGATTCGCGCAGAAACCGCGGCTGCGTCAAGGCCTGGAGCGGTAACGTTGGTGCTTGAGAAAGGACGGGAGAAATTTGCCCCTGCATGGCCGGCAGCTCAACCCCGAGACCTGCCGGCCCGTGCAAAAACACCTGGGGGAAAGAACCTTAAGGAAAGCAGTAACCCTGTCCATGGTGTTAAACGCCCCTGAGTATTCGGACATCTCCTTCAAAAATCCTTTGCCAAATAAAAAACCCTGTGCCTTGGCACCCGGCTTGTTATTAGCGAATCCTGCCAGCTGGGAGTCCATTTTAACCCGGATACATTTACGCCTTTCTGCCGCTAAGGCAGCATTAGTGTTACTGAGGAATGATAGAGATCTTTGGACCCAATTGGTGACATTGTGGGGATCTAGGAGTGTATCTGAGGACTTTTCCTGCTCTGCCACGTCAAGGAGTTTAACCAGGGGTCCTGTGGCATCCAGGAGTTTATCCTGACAGTTGCGAAAGGCCACATCAATGCCCCTCTTAGGGGACCACCCTTTGGGTGTTGCAAATTCATTAAACGTTTTATCATTCTCAGGGTGATGCAAGTTTTCCCCACGGTAGTGGGCCGGGGACACTCCGCTTTCATTTTACTGCGAGAGGCTTTATCAATTGGTTTGCGTGCGTGAAAATCCACCCATTTCTGCACATGGGGGAGTGGGACCCACTCAGTGGAGCGAGGGTGAGACAAGTCCTCTGGGCAGAATAAAGGATTGCCTTGTGGGTCATACACAAGCCCTGGTTGCGCAACAGCTTGTTATATATTTCAAAGTTTTTATTTTGAAAAAGAGTCTGCTTAACAACATACAAAGCATGGAATGGCCTCGCAGGGCCATGAAATGTCATCAGAAAAAGCACATCAGTATAAAACAAAGAAGTCCTCTAAGGAAAATCACATATTAGCAATAAACAATCCCTAAGAGGGGGGGGGTCTCATCGAGGGTAAACAACAAAAAATAATAAAAGGCAGAAACCAATAAAGACAAAAAATAAGAAAAATAAAATAAAATAGAAAGTCTCAGCGAGGCGGGGGAGACAGCAAATAAAGTCTACGGGGGGGAGGGGTGTGTCACAAAAGGCACAGGTCTGCCACAATCACTTAAAAACATCCTCAATTGGTGGTTCTCCTCGGAAGAAAATAAAAATAAAATATGAAAAGTCTCAGCATGCGAGAGGAGAGACATAAAATACAGCGGCCAAAAGCAAAAATTACTCCATGTGGTGGTGAACTCTAAAAAAAAAAAATAGAGGTACTCAGCAGAAGGGAAATAGGGATATCAGAGGGTAACCGGGGGGGGGACTCTTCAGGCCAGGGTCAATGCCAAGAGGAATCAGCGGGCCTGCGGGGATGGTCCCCTCAGCCAGTATCCAGGGGATAAGCGGAGAATAGAACATCTTCAGGATGGCGCCTGCCGCTTCCGTCGACCCAAGCAGTCAGCAACCGCATCTTCGCATCTGCCGCACCGATCGCGGCCCAGGGCCAGTCCAGCCCTTCAACGGAGCTGTGTCCCAGAGTCCCGAGCAGCACCCGCAGTACAGGCCTCAGGAAATAAACCGCGGCCTTCAGCTCCACCATCGATGCAGCAAGGCCCAAACATATAGGCCCCGCGTCGGTCACTCGTGGCCCAGGTGTCATCCCCAGGCATGGAGAACTCCACCCCGGAACAGGTACCTTCGCTTTCCCACAGCCAGGCACAGGCCCCAGAGCTAGCGCCCCTCCCGGGACATCACCCGTGACGTGGTCCTCTATCACAGCCGCGGAACAGGCCCCGACCAGGTGCCCAGCAGCCACACTCTCTCCCGATTTCGGGACCTCCTCCTTCCGGCAGCCCCGCAGTGCAGACAGCATCTGCCGCCAATCTCCTTTGGTGAGCGGGGCATCCTCGACCTCCCCGTCCATCAGCTGCAAACAGGCCTCCAGGCCTGTAAGGAAGGTGTCGGAATTCCTCGCAGGGGGAGGGTGTCTGTCCCACCGTCCAGCCGCCAGCCCATCCATCTCTTCCTTCAGGCTCTCATCTTGGGCGGCTGGGAGACCAGGGCCCTCCGTCTCCCCAGCCTCCAGAACAGCGTTAGGTCGGACTAAGGCAGCAGAACAGCTGGGAACATAGCCGGGTCGCAGGCCGCAATATGGCCGCTGGCGCCTCGCGGCATCCACATACCCGCGGCTGTAAAGGTCGTCTCGAGTCTGGAGGGGGGGACAAAACGGCCTCCGGACAGCTCGGTTCCGGTGGCCAGCTAGCCGGAGTCCAAAAATCAATTATGCACTGCTTAAAGGTCCGTTAGTGGGCCCTAAAGGCAGCAGACGGCGGAGCTCCTCAGGAACACGTCCGCTCCCTTCAACTGCCGGCCACGCCCCCCCGCAGCAGATTGTTGATCAGGGACATAAGTGTCTAAGATCTCGTCCTCTGAGGCGTAAACCTCCAGAGTATCTCCCGCGTCCTCCTCCCCTTCAGACTGTTATTGGTCGTTAGGGGGAGGTTGCGCTCTAGGACGGGGTTGTTGGGGCGCAGGTCTACTGCATTTTGAAGAAGCCCCTTCAGAGACTCTTGTAGTCGGAGTACGCTTTAAAGCCTTGGAAGTGCCTGCCGTTGCAGCGCCTAGCAGTGATGCGGGGACGCCAGCCCCTCCAGCCACGCCGCTTATTCTTTTTGCGGGCTGTTTCCCCTTGGTGGTGGCCATGGGGGTATCAGAGGGCCTCACCGCAGTGAGAGTCGTGCCCAAATCATCTCCTGGGTGTGCCGGGGTGTCATCATTGTGAGCATCATCGAGGGCCTGTTGCAGGGAGCTCTTAAAAGAATCGGACAGCGCTGACACAGCCTTAAACACTGCAGATTCTATAGAGGCCTGCACTTGGGGTTCAAGAAACTGGGGTGTGTCTGAGCTTGCTAGGTTTGGGGCCATTGAAAAGGGGTTTGGTATACCGGCCTGATCATACATGGATGTGCGTTGAGGAGAGCCCTCCTCTGAGTCTGAATCCTGTACCGAGGCTTGATGGGAGCGGGTAACTCGCCTAGATCGCGTCATGATTGAAGCCTGTGCGATCGCAGACTGCCAGGAAAAAATTTGGTTCCCGATGCTGCACGTGGGTGACTAAAACGCATGCGCCCCCCCCCCCCTAGCAAAAGGCCGAGCCGCTGCGTGGCACACACGCTGTATCGTAAATTACACGCGCTGTAAAGGTTTCTTGGTATGGGAAAAGACCACCCCCCCTGTTTCCTGAGGCAGAGCGGCGCGATAACCCGAGCACAGAATGAACGCTGGATGCGTTGGTTAGAGCCAGGCGTCCAGCAACAGATAATAACCATAAAACACTCAAATAGAAAATAGATAGAAACCGTCTACTTATCTCAAGCAGCAAGAAAAGAGGCTGTTTGGAGGAGGGGAAGATCCTTTTATGTGGAGGAACAGGATGATGGACTGACTGAAGTGAAGAGGGGGTCGGGTTAAGACCATGTATTCTGGATATTGTTTATTTTTTTGTTTCAAACATTTTTTACATGTTTTCAATATTTATCTTGCTGCTGTTTATTAAAGCAAGAAAAAGAGCAGCAACAGGAACCTCTGAATCCGTGTATTAAAATTGGGCAACGCTATGAACATTTGAACTTTAGATAAGCAAGTTCCATAGCACCTGCACAGATCAATGGATCGTAGCGGAGTGCACATGCGCAGAACCAATCCATCGGCTGACTCTCTCAGGACGTTGGCCATCATGAGCCGTCTGAGAGAAGGTGATGTCAGAAGCAATATGTGCAAACTTCATTAGTGACCGATCTGTTGACCCGCAGCCGGGAAATTCAAAATGCTCGTTGCTTGTGTCGCTGGGTGGGGTGAAGGAAACTCATTCACTTCATCTAGTGACTATACCAGAATGGGGGGCTTGATCTGTTGTCTCTCACGTGATGTTCTTCTTACTTCGCCCTCATTGTCTGGACCCTTCGTTTCAGTCATGCTCTTCTTTCTACAGGATAATTTTCCCCATCCAGATATCGCAGATGCCTCTAGAATCAATCCTCCAGCTGAGACTTTACGGCATATTAAATCCAAACAGTGGTGGATCTCCAGATTCCAACAAGCAGAGGAAACTACCTGAGCTGCTGGGCCAGGTCTCCGTGCCACTCTTCAGCTTTAAACGGTGAGAAATCGCCCCTGTTCTTAATCCTAATTTACTGAATCCTGAGGCAGTGCGGGTACTTGGCATATGAGGTCATGATGACACTCCTAACCCCTGCCTGACTTGACATGGGTATGACATATCACCTAAATGGTGAGCAGCTACAGAGTGGTAACCACTGTCAAATCAGCACTGCCAGGGTTAAATTACATAGTTACATAGGCTGAACTTGATAGACTTTTTTCCCCCAGCTTTTCACACATATATCTTATGCTGTTGATCCAGAAGAAGCCCAAACCCCCCCCCCCAGTCTGAAGCGCTTGCCAATATGCAAAATACTGGGAAAACTCTCTTCTTGCCCCCAGATGGCGTCAGATTTCTCCTTGGATCAAACAGCTTTTACCCACATACTAAATATTATGACCCTTAATATTCTGTGTCTGCAGGAAGTCATCCGGTCGCTGTTTAAAAGTCTGTACAGTCTCTGACCCAACCACCTCAACAGCAAGAGAATTCCACAGCTTTATTGTTCCCACCATAAAATAACACTTCCTATGCTTTAGGCTGAATTTCCTTTCGTCTGGTGTAAATGTGTGACCTTGTGTCCTGTGTATAGTCCTGTTAATGAATAGGTTTCCAGACAATGGTTAATAATGACCCTGCATATATTTATATAAAGTTATCAGATCCCCTCTAAGGCCTCGTATATATTTATATAAAGTGATCAGATCCCTCTGAGGCCCCGTATATATTTATATAAAGTTATTAGACCCCTCTGAGGCTCTATATATATTTATATAAAGTTAGCAGATCCCCTCTAAGGCATCGTTTCTCAGGTTTAAGCTTGTTAGCCTTTCTTCATAACTTAACCCTTCCATTCCCTTTATTAAATTTAGCTGCTGTCACTGCACTTTTTCTAGTGCCATAATATCCTTTAAGACAGGTGCCCAAAATTGCACGGCATAATCAAGGTGTGTCTGACAATTGATCTATAAAGAGGTAAACTGCTTGTTCTTGGATAGAAAACTGGTTAAAAGATAGGATACAGAGAGTGGTCATAAATGGTACATTTTCAAGATGGACATCAGTGGTAAGCGGTGTCCCTCAGGGGTCTGTTATAGGACCAATACTATTTATTTATAAATGACCTTGAGATAGGCATTGAAAGTCATGTATCAGTGTTTGCGGATGACACAAAGCTAGGAAAAGTAATACAATGTGAGCAGGATGTTACTTCGCTGCAGAGGGATTTAGATAAATTGGGGGACTGGGCACTTAAATGGCAGATGAGATTTAATCTAGATAAATGCAAAGTTATGCATTTTGGAGTGAAGAACACACAAGCAATGTATACCCTAAATGGTACGGAGTTAGGGAAATCCAAGCAGGAGAAGGATTTGGGAATAATCATAGACTTCAAACTTAGAAACACAATATGCATTAAAAGGGGATTTCACTCTTGCCATGAAAACATCATTTTCTTAATTTAAATGGTAAGCTCTATTGCGGAACCTGTGTTGCAAGCTTTGATAAAATCCAAGTAAATCCCATCCACTGTGACCCCTGATCTATACTGACACTTCTTCATAGAATGCGATTAGGTTAGTCTGATATGATCTGTGTTTCATAAAACCATGCGGATTCCTGCATTATGCATCCTACATTGTACCTCCCAATAAATTCCTGAATATTATCCCTTATTAACTCCTCAAATACTTTACCAGCCCCAGATGTTAAGTAGGGATGAGCTGTTCTGTTCGATCTGTTCGGTGTTCGATTCGAACATCGCCCGTTCGGCTGTTCGTTGAACTCCGAACATTTCCGCGTGTTTGCCACATGGTCGACCACAATGCACTTTTCCACTGGCCTGAAGCTTGTAATTGGCTACAGCCTTGCACCTGACCGCAGGTCAGGTGCAAGACAGGTGCAAGACTATGCCAATCACAGCTCAGAGTCCTGATTGGGCAAATTTTGTCCAATCATGGGCTCACAGAGCTAAGTCCCGCAGCACACTATATAAGGCGTCCCTCGCAGCCCCAGCACTCGTTTTTTGAGAGGAGATTGTTCTGTTAGTGTGTCTTGTCAGTGCCAGCAGCTATTGGTGGGGCTCACTTCTAGCAGATATCTGGGAATTGTAATTTGTGTCTTGTCACTGCCACCCATCAGGGGGTCTCACTGATTTACAGTTGTGTTCAAAATTATTCAACCCCCAATGCTGTAAAGGGTTTTAGGGAATTTAGTGACATTTGTAATTGTATTCAGAATGAAATCCTACAAGGACTTTTTAAAGAACCATATGCAACTAAAATGACATCAATTGGTTTTGTAATACAGTAGTAAATGTTTCTTTTGTGAATTCTTCATTGACACAATTATTCAACCCCTTAAAGACTACCACTCTGAAGAACAGAGGTTCATTCAAGTGTTTTCAATCAGGTATTGAAAACACCTGTGGATGTCACGGAGCAGCAATAAAGCATAATAAGCACCAAATAGGCAGCTTTAAAATGACTGTGATACTCAGCTCCTTCTAGACATTTACTGGTGTGGTTACAAACATGGTGAAGTCAAGAGAATGGTCCAGGAAGACACAAGAAGAGGTGATTACTCTTCACAGGAAGGGCAATGGCTATAAGAAGATTGCAAAGATGTTAAACATACCAAGAGACCAAAGGAAGCATCATTCGCAAATTAAAGGCAAAGGGCACTGTTGAAACGCTACTTGGTCGTGGCAGAAAGAAGATGCTGACTTCGACTGCTGTGCGCTACCTGAAGCGTAGAGTGGAGAAAAGTCCCTGTGTGACTGCTGAGGAACTGAGAAAAGATTTGTCAGATGTGGGTACTGAAGTTTCAGCTCAGAAAATACGGCGCACACTGCGTAATGAAGGCCTCCATGCCAGAACTCCCAGGCGCACCCCCTTGCTGTCTCCAAAGAATAAGAAGAGTCGACTGCAGTATGCCAAAAGTCATGTGGACAAACCACAGAGGTTTTGGGATAGTGTTCTGTGGACTGATGAAACAAAATTAGAACTGTTTGGGCCCATGGATCAACGCTATGTTTGGAGGAGGAAGAACAAGGCCTATGAAGAAAAGAACACCTTGCCTACTGTGAAGCATGGCGGGGGGTCAATCATGCTTTGGGGCTGTTTTGCTTCTGCAGGTACAGGGAAGCTTCAGCGTGTGCAAGGTACCATAAATTCTCTTCAGTACCAGGAGATATTGGATGACAATGTGATGCAGTCCGTCACAAACCTGAGGCTTGGGAGACGTTGGACCTTTCAACAGGACAATGATCCCAAGCATACTTCCAAGTCCACTAGAGCATGGTTGCAGATTAAGGGCTGGAACATTTTGGAGTGGCCATCGCAGTCACCTGACTTAAATCCGATTGAGAACCTCTGGTGGGACTTAAAGAAAGCAGTTGCAGTGCGCAAGCCTAAGAATGTGACTGAACTGGAGGTTTTTGCCCATGACGAATGGGCGAAGATACCCGTAGATCGCTGCAAGACACTTGTGTCAAGCTATGCTTCACGTTTAAAAGCTGATATAACAGTGAAAGGATGTTGTACTAAGATTGAATGTCACTTGGGGGTTGAATAAAACTGTTAATGATGTGAGCACAGAAAAGACATTTGTGCTTATTTCATTATAAATGTTATGTTATATTTGTCTGACCTACACGCGCCTCTTTGATTTAATTGTAAGCAAGATGACTGAATGATCAAAATCAATGTCAAACTGGCCAAAACACTCAATTTCAGTGGGGCTTGAATCATTTTGAACACAACTGTATAGGAGGTTCCTGGGAATTGTAATTTGTGTCTTGTCACTGCCACCCATCAGGGGGTCTCACTGATTTATAGGTTGTTTCTGGGAATTGTAATTTGTGTCTTGTCACTGCCACCCATCAGGGGTTCTCACTGATTTATAGGTTGTTTCTGGGAATTGTAATTTGTGTCTTGTCACTGCCACCTATCAGGGGGTCTCACTGATTTATAGGTTGTTTCTGGGAATTGTAATTTGTGTCTTGTCACTGTCACCCATCAGGGGATCTCACTGATTTATAGGAGGTTCCTGGGAATTGTAATTTGTGTCTTGTCACTGCCACCCATCAGGGGGGCTCACTGATTTATAGGAGGTTCCTGGGAATTGTAATTTGTGTCTTGTCACTGCCACCCATCAGGGGGTCTCACTGATTTATAGGTTGTTTCTGGGAATTGTAATCTGTGTCTTGTCACTGCCACCCATCAGGGGATCTCACTGATTTATAGGAGGTTCCTGGGAATTCTAATTTGTGTCTTGTCACTGCCACCCATCAGGGGGTCTCACTGATTTATAGGTTGTTTCTGGGAATTCTAATTTGTGTCTTGTCACTGCCACCCATCAGGGGGTCTCACTGATTTGGAAAAGGGGGTTACTCCAGTGGCGCAAGAGAAGTGGGTATACGTAAATATTCTGTGTTGATAAAAGGCGGGGAAGAGTTTCAGATTCTAGAAAAACAGTAGATCCCAACTAGAAAAGCACAGTCTATCTTAAAGTGAACACTAAAAAGATGCAGAATGCAATCAAAAGTGCATGTAGTGCAAATGGCAGCTAAAACGTTGTGTACGTCAAAAGCATACTGTGGAAAGTGCAACGGTGAAATTCGTTCATAAAAACAGTTCATAAAAACACATACTTCTTGTGCAAAGTGCAAATATAAAGTGCAATTTAAACAGCACAAAAAAGTAATAAAAAATAATAAAATAAAAAATCTGATTGGACAATGGTGGTCCAAAAATAGTGCAAATGTCTGTAAATATGAAGACAGTCTATTTGTGAGTGAGAAAGGACTTGTTTAGGACTGTGTATGCCTCTCACTCTTTGCGTCCATGTATGGAAATCCTCAGAAAAGGAGGGAAGACGAATCTTATCCTTGATGTCCTAGTGAATTCCACGTTCTAGTGAATTCCACGTTCTCAGGATAAGAGGGAAAGAAAGCGAGAGAGAATAATAGTGCAATATTGTCTGGATTTATTAATTGTGGAAATATGCAAAAAAAGTGAACACTTACACTTTCCAGAGCCTATATAGTCCAGGCTCTGGTTTGAAGTGCACTGGGCCAAATATAGAGTGGCCTCTTCCCTTCTTTTTAATTTTCTTGTTCACCTCAAATATAGAGAGACAAGGTACTCATAGCGCAACTTGAATAGTAACTGAGTGCATAAAGAAGAGTTGGTCTCACTCACCGATGTTGGAGCCTTGTTCCAGGCTCAACTTAATGGCATATAGTGCTCCTTAGTCGGTGGGCACCGTCACCTCTTTAGCAGTCTTCTGCTGGCTCAAGTAGGTAGATGGAAGAATAGGGGTGAGGTATCAGGTACAATGCAGACCATAAAAAACAAGTCCACGAATTTGATGAAATTAAAATACGTGGTTTATTGAAAAAATCTAGAATGGGGGGGAGGGAGGGACAAAGAATGGTGGATACGTGTTTCAGCAGCTCATGTGCCTTCATCAGTCCATAATTGGAGAAAAAAAAAAGGGTCTCACTGATTTATAGGTTGTTTCTGGGAATTGTAATTTGTGTATTGTCACTGCCACCCATCAGGGGATCTCACTGATTTGTAGGAGGTTTTTGGGAATTGTAATCTGTGTCTTGTCACTTTGCCAGCTATCAGGATGTCTCACTGAGTTATACCAGAGTTCTGGAAATCTTTAATCTAATCTAGGTAACACAGTTGAATCAGAGTTCTGTATATCAGGGCTCAAAATTTCAAGTCCCAATCTACTAGCCAGGCCTTAAGAGTTACTCGCCACCAATTGCCCCACCTAACCCCTACCCTGCATTTAACTCAACCCCTAAAATACACAATTTTAAATTATCAGATACATGTATACCCAGACATCAGACCCTAGTGTGAGCAGAACGAGGAGGCAGCAAAGCTCCTCTACACCCCCTGCCAGTGACAGAATTGCTGGGCCAGGGAAGGCAGCTGCTCCCTGCCACCGTGCAGACTGGGGGAAGATGTCAACTCATTGCAGGAGGCACAAGAGTCTGTGGACCGCTGTATCTCCGCTCCTCTTCACCCCCTACCAGTGACAGAGATGCTGGGAGTCGGTGCCTTCCCTGACCCAGCACGTCTCTGTGCTGCCTGGATCCAAGGAAGAAATTCTGCCTCCCAAAACTGCACCAACCAAAACAGTCAGGGTGTGTTTGAGGTTCCGCCATATATTCAGGGTGTGCGGGTTTCAGGGCTATATATATATATACACCCCTGTATATATCTTTACAGACTCAATAGTGTGGAGGTTATTTAGAAAGCTGTAGCTGCATCATCAGCAAATTTCACCGTTTTAACAAAAGGGAAGTTCATACACTGGCAGGAGAAGCTTACAATCTAAGAGGAGTGGGGACCCTGCCCCAGAGCTTACAATCTAAGAGGAGAGGGGACCCTGCTCCAGAGCTTACAATCTAAGAGGAGAGGGGACCCTGCTCCAGAGCTTACAATCTAAGAGGAGAGGGGACCCTGCTCCAGAGCTTACAATCTAAGAGGAGAAGGGACCCTGCCCCAGAGCTTACAATCTAAGAGGAGAGGGGACCCTGCCCCAGAGCTTACAATCTAAGAGGAGAGGGGACCCTGCCCCAGAGCTTACAATCTAAGAGGAGAGGGGACCCTGCCCCAGAGCTTACAATCTAAGGAGAGGGGACCCTGCCCCAGAGCTTACAATCTAAGAGGAGAGTGGACCCTGCCCCAGAGCTTACAATCTAAGAGGAGAGGGGACCCTGCTCCAGAGCTTACAATCTAAGAGGAGAGGGGACCCTGCTCCAGAGCTTACAATCTAAGAGGAGAGGGGACCCTGCTCCAGAGCTTACAATCTAAGAGGAGAGGGGACCCTGCCCCAGAGCTTACAATCTAAGAGGAGAGGGGACCCTGCTCCAGAGCTTACAATCTAAGAGGAGAAGGGACCCTGCCCCAGAGCTTACAATCTAAGAGGAGAGGGGACCCTGCCCCAGAGCTTACAATCTAAGAGGAGAGGGGACCCTGCCCCAGAGCTTACAATCTAAGAGGAGAGGGGACCCTGCCCCAGAGCTTACAATCTAAGAGGAGAGGGGACCCTGCCCAGAGCTTACAATCTAAGAGGAGAGTGGACCCTGCCCAGAGCTTACAATCTAAGAGGAGAGGGGACCCTGCCCCAGAGCTTACAATCTAAGAGGAGAGGGGACCCTGCTCCAGAGCTTACAATCTAAGAGGAGAGGGGACCCTGCTCCAGAGCTTACAATCTAAGAGGAGAGGGGACCCTGCCCCAGAGCTTACAATCTAAGAGGAGAGGGGACCCTGCCCCAGAGCTTACAATCCAAGAGGAGAGGGGACCCTGCCCAGAGCTTACAATCTAAGAGGAGAGGGACACTGCCCCAGAGCTTACAATCCAAGAGGAGAGGGGACCCTGCTCCAGAGCTTACAATCTAAGAGGAGAGGGGACCCTGCCCCAGAGCTTACAATCCAAGAGGAGAGGGGACCCTGCTCCAGAGCTTACAATCTAAGAGCAGAGGGGACCCTGCCCCAGAGCTTACAATCTAAGAGGAGAGGGGACCCTGCCCCAGAGCTTACAATCTAAGAGCAGAGGGGACCCTGCCCCAGAGCTTACAATCTAAGAGAGGGGACCCTGCCCCAGAGCTTACAATCTAAGAGGAGAGGGGACCCTGCCCCAGAGCTTACAATCTAAGAGGAGGGGGGACCCTGCCCCAGAGTTTACAATCTAAGAGGAGGGGGGACCCTGCCCCAGAGTTTACAATCTAAGAGGAGAGGGGACCCTGCCCCAGAGCTTACAATCTAAGAGGAGAGGGGACCCTGCCCAGAGCTTACAATCTAGAGGAGGGGGGACCCTGCCCCAGAGCTCACAATCTACTCTGGCACTTCCTGAGTAACTCTGACTTAATTACTTTCAGCTGATTTATAGATCCACAAATATTTTGGGAAATTATAAAAAAAATAAAACCAGTTCTTAGTGAATAGGGACACATGGAAGCTGAATAAAAGGAGCAGATGAGAGTGATAGGAGTTGTGGGAAAGCCCATTTAAAAGACAGGGCGATATTGGTTTTATTTAATGAATGTGACATTTGTTAGAATGGTAATATGGGTTTCTCTTACTTTAATTGCAATTAAACCATCACCATCTGCTGCTCGTCTACCCCCCTCTTCCCCCATCAGTGCGTGTGCAGGGACTCTGGGCCGTCTTCCCCCCTCCCCTTCCTCATGAGTTTCTGTGCAGAGGCTTCCGGACAGCAGCTCCGGCCATTCAGTGACCCGTAGCAGACAGAGTTAACCCTGCTGTTGCTGAATGAGCTCAGGTGCCTGTTGTCTTTCACACTTGGAGGCAGAGCTTGGTGCTGTGCTTTGCCTGCCTGCTCTGAGAGTCCGTTCACTGGCAGTGGACTGTGCAGGCATGGGAGGCAGACGTTCAGCACGCCCTCTCTGATGTCATCAGAGGGGCGTGCCAGGAAAAAAAAATCGGCCGCTGCTGGAATACGCAGCACAACATTGATTTATGCTGCCTGTGTCTGCATTCCAACTCGCACTTATGTGATTTCCACTCGCAAAATGCGAGCGGGCGAGTGGAAATTTTGAGGTCTGCTGTATATCTTTAATCTATATATATCACTCACCATGTCAGAAACACCAAAAAGGACAGGCAGACGCTCCCAGACACAGATAAGATGGCAAGCAGCCTCTGGAGACTGGAGACTGTGCATCTGGTCGTCCTGGACGTCGTGCATCCTCTGCAGGGGCACGCTTGTCCTTTCTAACTGGTGCTGGCCGTCTTAAGCAGCAGCAACATACAGAGGATTTGCAGGATTGAAGGAGAATCAGGCTGGAAGATGGTTGCCACTATGAGCCAGGCAGCCATCTTGTTCAGAATATTGGTTCACCAAGTAAATAGAATAGATTTCATTTAGAAGAGAAGAGCTGAGCTCTCGTAGAATTTAAGGAATGTGTGGTAGATTAGAAAAGCTAACAAGATATCCAGGCAGGATCCGGCCAGCTCTTGGCACAGAGAGACAAGAAGATTTATGAATGAAGCAAGGTCAGTGCGATGTGCCGAGGAACAAAGAGAACATAGAAAACAGACTAGGTCCCTGGCTAGCTGAATAAACAAAGCCAACAGGGAGGGAGGCGCTGGCCGGAGAAAGACAGCACAAACAAATCACAGACTGTCAAACTAACATGAAGTGTATCAATTTATAGTTAAATGTGGACTGTTCTTTGTGTTCATGCTAATGATGGGAGGTATTAACCCACGTGGGGTGGAATAAAGTGTCAGCGGGAGGTGGGCTAATTGGGATGTACCTAATTACGTATGTTTGAGTATAAGACCCCTTGCACGGGGGGTGAAAGAGGGGCTCACTTTTAGAGATTCAATCCTGTGTGAGCACTTGTGTGACGACACAATAAACGTTTGCCTTTCCTGAAGAGACTCGTGTTTGGACAATCCTTGCTTGTGTCTGGTCCGGCGCCGTTAATGAAGTGAACCTGTCTGACTCCGGTTACAGGATTGGCTAACCAGGCCATCCTCATCCTCCCAGTCCTCTGCCAGCCAGGCTTGTAGTGGTTTACAGTCCACCTCAGCTGCCAAAGCATCTAATGCAGCCTCCATGTCCACAGCTACTCCTGCCGTAGCCTCACCAACATACACGGAGGAGTCAGCTGAATTGTTTGAATACAATGACAGTGACATACTGCTTGAGAATGCACAGCAAGTACAGTGCTCTGATTCAATCTCTGAGGTTGAGGAAGGGAGTATAATCAACCTAGAGGAAGGGAGTGCCAGTGACACACAAATAACTGGCACTCATTTTGCCCCAGCAGCTGCAGCCTACTGCCAAGTTGGCTCCAGTGACGAGGAGATGGGGGGTGACGATGATAAGGTCACTGACTCCACCTGGGTGCCTGATCGAACAGAGGAGTCAAGTGAGGAGGAGGCGCAACAAACACGAGGCACAACGTCCTCTATGAGCAACCGTAGCCAGTCCAAGACATCAGAAGTCACAGCTGCTCAGGTGCAGAGCGCTGTTGTCTCAAAGCACATGTACAGGAAGTCTGCTGTCTAGGAGTTCTTTAAGAAATGTGCAGCAGACCGCACCGTTGCTATTTGTAATCCTATGTCAGACATCCCACGCTTGGTTACCACGTGCTTGAGGCGACATATGACCACCTGCCATGCATCCCGTTGGCACAACACTTTGCATAGGTCGTCCTCCTCCTCATCTGTCTCTACCCCCACTATATGTCCTGCCATGTCATTGCCTACAAACTCCACTGACAGGGATGATGCTACAGTAATGGGTGTACCAGGTCCTTCCTCACAATGTGACAGCATCCCATCAGCTGAAGATTTACGCAGTCAGATTACGTTGCCCCCAACTGCTGCAGCGTAAGAAAAAATATAGTCCCAACCATCCCCAAGCACAGCATCTAAATGCCAGTTTAGCAAAATTACTCATATTACAGCTGCTGCCTTTCCAGCTCGTGGACTCTGCTTCCTTCCGTGAATGTGCTGTACCACAGTGGCAGGTTCCAAAACGCCATTTCTTTTCACGGAAAGCCATTCCAGCACTATACCAGCACGTGGAAGACAATGTTATGGAGTCATTGGGAAAGGCAGTCAGCAGCAAGGTGCACATGACTTTAGACACGTGGTCCTGCAAGCATGGACAGGGCCGTTACATTTCCTTCACGGCACACTGGGTAACTCTGATTGCAGCTGGGAGGGATCCAGGACGGGGCTCTGTGCTGGAGCTTGTTCATCCACCACGCCTCCAGAAAGCTGCTTGTATGAGGTCTGTCTGCTCCACCACCTCTTCCAGCGAAGTGGCAGTTAAACCCGCGCGTGGCAGGGGCTACGCAATGGCTCAAGCAAAAAGATGCCATACTGTGCTTGAGCTGGTTTGTTTAGGAGACAGGAGCCACACCGGGCCAGAAATTCAGTCAGCTCTGCAGGGGCAGGTGCAGAGATGATTAACACCACGCCAGCTTCAGCTGGGAATGGTCGTCTGTGATAATGGCAGCAACCTCCTCTCCGCCCTACAACAGGGTAAGTTGACGCATGTACCATGCCTAGCACACGTCCTAAATCTGGTGGTACAGCATTTCCTAACCAGGTACCCAGGGCTGTCAGAGCTTCTCAGCCAGGCCAGAAAAGTCTGCAGCCACTTCAGGCGGTCATTCCCAGCAAGTGTTCGCTTGACAGAAATTCAAAGAGAATTCCACCTTCCCACAAACAGTCTGATCTGTGACATGCCCACCAGCTGGAACTCGACATTAGCAATGCTGCAGCGTCTGCACAAGCAGCAGAGGGCCGTCAATGAGTACCTGTGTGAGTATGGCACAAGGACAGGCCCCAGTCTTTACGCAGACAGCTTCCTGCGGGTTCTCAGATCAGACAGGAGGAGGATGAGGAGGAATATTTAAGTAGTGGGGGCATTGAAGGTGGGGATTCCTCAAGGGATGGTTTTGTGTGCCCAGAAACCCAAGGACTAGTACGTGGCTGGGAGGAGGAAGTGCACGATGGGGTCATCCTCATTGCCCAGGAAGACTCGGAAGCTAATGCCACCTCCAACCTATGCTGCATGGGCTCCCTTATCCTGCAAATCCTGGTAAAGGACCCCAGGATTTGTGCTATCAAGGAGAGGGATCATTACTGGTTGGCAAGCCTTCTTGATCCATGTTACAAGGGTAAAGTTGCAGAGCTCATCCTGCCGCACAGAGGGAGGACAGGATGAAACAACTTGAGTACGCTCTAAAGCGACACTTGTGTAACACCTTTCCAGGCACTGGTAGGTTACCAAGTGATGGCACAGCGGTGAAGGCCGGGGCCGCTTGACTGATGCCTTTTTAATTTTTTTTAGTCCACGACGCCCAGGGATGTCAAATGTAGGCACCCATTGCCAGTGTCTTCACCGTATGGTGCTGGACTACCTAGGGGCAAGGGCAGACCTGGATACCTTTACAGCAGATGATCCACTGGCTTACTGGGTGTTGAGATTGGCTCACTGGCCAGAACTTAGCCAATATGCTATGCAGCTACTAGGTTGCCCTTCATCCAGCGTGCTTTCTGAAAGGACGTTCAGTGCTGCTGGAGGTTTTGTCAAAGACAAAAGAGTGCGTCTGTCCACCGACTCTGTAGACCGGCTGACATTTATAAAAATTAATCAGTCCTGGATCAGCAGCTATCAAACCCCTGATGCTGACGTTACTGAATAGATCCGGGATCTTTTCTGCATTTCCAAAACCTCCACCCCTGCACTCTTCCACAATACCTCAGAGGGGTTACGTTGTGAAGGCACTAGTGGCATCAAAGGCCTAATATTTGGGTGCACTGCCACTGACGCCTATACCAGATTCATATATATATACCTCAGAGGGGTTACTGTGTGAAGGCACTAGCTGGCACCAAAGACCCAATATTTGGGTGAACTGACGCTTGTACCAGATTCCAATCATTTTAATATTTTAATGCCGGGTCCACCCCTGCACTCTTCCACAATATCTTAGAGGGGTTACGGTGTGAAGGCTCTAGCTGGCACCAAAGGCACAATATTTGGGTGCACTGCCACTGACGTCTATACCAGATTCATATCATTTTAATATTGGAGCGCAGGGTCCAACCCTGCACTCTTCCACAATACCACAGAGGGGTTACGGTGTGACGGCACTGTTGCCGACACTAAAGGCACAATTTTAAAGCACCTATTGTTACTTTCATCCAAAGCCTGTATAAGTTTCACCATAATTTAGCCCAAAAAATCACTAAAATTGTTCTGCGTGTCCTAAAACGTCTCCTTTTCATACAGGCTGCCGCCCCAAGCAGTTGTTTTTGAATAGATTAAAGAAAAAACATTTACTGTCATTTGAAATGTCATTTTTTTTGTTTTAAAATGTTTCTATACATCCTAGAAATCCGCCACTTCACGGGCAGGTTATAGGGACCTCCTAGGCACGATATTTGAAGCAACTTTTTGTTTTTATTTTTAACCCTTATTTCATGGAAAACTCACTATTCCTTTAGAAACTTTTTTTTTTAAACTTTTTGTCCTTGTTTCCTGTCCACCATGGCACTACCCGGACTCCCATACACCTTTTATGGCAAATATCTTGCATATATGCCCTCTTGGAGGGCACTCTAAAATTTGAACGTTTCAGTCCCATTGACTTGCATTGAGTTCGAATCGTGTTCGTGTTCAAACTTTTGAAATTGTTCGAGTTCGAATGCGAACCGAACACGGGGGTGTCCGGCTCATCCCTAATGTTAAGCTCACAGGTCTATAATTCCCAGGCAGACATTTTAAACCTTTCTTGAATATAGGGACCATGTCTGCTTTCCTCCAATCCTCAACTACAATTCCTTAAAGAAAATAATCTTGAAAGATTAAGAACAGAGGTTTACATATTTCAACACATAGCTCCCTCAGTACTCACGGGTGAATTCCATCCGGACCTGGGGCTTTGTACACATTCACTTTTAGTTTTAGTTGAGTCAACAAGTTTAGTTTAGTTGAGTCAACAATCACATTTTATTAGTAAGTTTTTATCAATGATTTGCATGTCTCCTGTTATAGGTTTCTCTTTGATAAATACCGAAGAAAAATAACATTCATAATTTCTGCCTTTTCTCGATCTTCAGTTAATAAAACCCCTGACTCATATTTTAATGAACCTGCATTTTCACTCTTGTTGGTTTTTTGTTAGAGTTTGTTAGCGCCAAAATGGCTGTTAATGCTTTGTCGCTATTATTGGGGGCCACTACTGTAAATATGTCTGAGACCTATTGATGTAAACATCCCCTACTCATGCACCGCCTGGGGTGGACAAGCTGCTGGGGCTGGGGGCTCTTGTGTATTGTTAAGGAGAAGGCAGCTCCTTATTTGCATGCCCCATCTATGGTCAGCAGATGGGAGGTATTAATAAAACATGTGGGTTTATGCCCCCAGTCACTCACCACCCAGTTTATAAAAAAAAAAGCGGAAATCTGCCCCTGTGTTCCCTCTGACTTTACATCTTAGAGTGAACATTGCCAACGCTAGGGGCCCGTATACCCCTGTAAGAAATAGAAAGCCCTAGAAGTTGTCCTTTTTTTTTTTCCCTTCAGCCTCAAAAATGCCAAATAACAAAATTCCTGGCATGACTTTTAGAAATTAAAACCATCAGAATGCCAAAATCGGTCCAAAATAATCTTCTGCAGCCATGGAGGACCCTGCGTGGACCAGCTCCTAATACTGTCCTGGCGAAGTATATTCAGTGCAAGATCATTTTGCTGAAAATAGATTGATTATAGTATATGTGATTTATTATTCCAGAGGATCGTGCTCTCTTTTTGTCAGAATAAAAGGTGTGTGCGCACTTATTATACATGTCTGACTCTTTAAAAGCGTCTCCTCCATTGGACGCTGAAGAACCAATAATACGAACTGAAAGATAAGGAGTACAGCTACATAAAACCAGATGGAAAACCACAAATCATGTAACCCATCGATGACTCCCCACCCACCACCACCACCACGACCACGTAAACAAATCTTACTGCATGCGGACCAGGGTATGAATCCTGGATGCTGCCGCGCTTTGGGGGTCAGGCAAACCCTGTTCATTCCTCTGGCCCTGGTGAGCTGCCAACATCCACATATGGTCTAATTTGAATTTATTGGCCAAAGAATAAAGTATTAAAAACCACGTAAAATGCATTAGTCTAGAGTGTTTTCTTCAGGGGTTTATGTATTGTGTAACATGAATAATGAGCTTTATAATGTGCCATTTGTACCTACATGTCATCCCTAGTGGCCATAAAGGTTCTGCTAATATTTAGTGTAAAATCTCTCAGCCTTTAACCTCAATATACGCGTGGCTTTTCCTGTAACCTCAGTGTACGCGTGGCTTTTCCTGTTATCTCAGTATACGCGTGGCTTTTCCTGTAACCTCAATATATGCATGGCTTTTCCTGTAACCTCAATATATGTGTGGCTTTTCCTGTAACCTCAGTATATGCGTGGCTTTTCCTGTAACCTCAGTATACGCGTGGCTTTTCCTGTAACCTCAGTATATGTGTGGCTTTTCCTGTTATCTCAGTATACGCGTGGCTTTTCCTGTAACCTCAATATATGCATGGCTTTTCCTGTAACCTCAATATATGTGTGGCTTTTCCTGTAACCTCAGTATATGCGTGGCTTTTCCTGTAACCTCAGTATACGCGTGGCTTTTCCTGTAACCTCAGTATATGTGTGGCTTTTCCTGTAACCTCAGGATATGCGTGGCTTTTCCTGTAACCTCAATATATGCGTGGCTTTTCCTGTAACCTCAATATATGCGTGGCTTTTCCTGTAACCTCAGTATATGCGTGGCTTTTCCTGTAACCTCAGTATGGTCGTGGCTTTTCCTGTAACCTCAGTATATGCGTGGCTTTTCCTGTAACCTCAGTATACGCATGGCTTTTCCTGTAACCTCAGTATACGCATGGCTTTTCCTGTAACCTCAGTATACGCATGGCTTTTCCTGTAACCTCAGTATATGCATGGCTTTTCCTGTAACCTCAGTATATGCGTGGCTTTTCCTGTAACCTCAGTGTACGTGTGGCTTTTCCTGTACCCTCAGTATACGCGTGGCTTTTCCTGTAACCTCAGTATATGCGTGGCTTTTCCTGTAACCTCAGTATACGCGTGGCTTTTCCTGTAACCTCAGTATATGCGTGGCTTTTCCTGTAACCTCAGTATACGCGTGGCTTTTCCTGTAACCTCAGTATGGTCGTGGCTCTTCCTGTAACCTCAGTATATGCGTGGCTTTTCCTGTAACCTCAGTGTACGTGTGGCTTTTCCTGTAACCTCAGTATATGCGTGGCTTTTCCTGTAACCTCAGTATACGCGTGGCTTTTCCTGTAACCTCCGTATACTTGTGGCTTTTCCTGTAACCTCAGTATATGCGTGGCTTTTCCTGTAACCTCAGTATACGCGTGGCTTTTCCTGTAACCTCAGTATGGTCGTGGCTCTTCCTGTAACCTCAGTATATGCGTGGCTTTTCCTGTAACCTCAGTATACGCGTGGCTTTTCCTGTAACCTCAGTGTACGTGTGGCTTTTCCTGTAACCTCAGTATATGCGTGGCTTTTCCTGTAACCTCAGTATATGCATGGCTTTTCCTGTAACCTCAGTATATGCGTGGCTTTTCCTGTACCCTCAGTATATGCGTGGCTTTTCCTGTAACCTCAGTATATGCGTGGCTTTTCCTGTAACCTCAGTGTACGTGTGGCTTTTCCTGTACCCTCAGTATATGCATGGCTTTTCCTGTAACCTCAGTGTACGTGTGGCTTTTCCTGTACCCTCAGTATATGCGTGGCTTTTCCTGTACCTCAGTATAGGTGTGTCTTTTCCTGTAACCTCAATATACGTGTGGTTTTTCCTGTAACCTCAGTGTACGTGTGGCTTTTCCTGTAACCTCAGTATACGCGTGACTTTTCCTGTAACCTCTATATATGCGTGGCTTTTCCTGTGAATTCAGATTACTCACTCGTGGAACCAAGCTTTTGAACCTCTGGACATCCTTCCCAACCAGCTCTGCTCCTGGCACCATCGGCAGAAAGTCCCATCTGATGCAGAAAATCGTTTTACAGGTAATTTTATGCCCTATCCCCTGAGCTTCATGAAGTAGATTTGGCTTAATTTATTCAGTGCTGAGATTTTTCACCAATTTGCTGCTCAAACATTCTTTGAAGCCATGTTTTATTGTTGAACCCAGAGAACTTATTTATTTTTCTTTTCCAGCAGACTCAGGTGGTTTATAAGATATAGTTTATATGTATATATGTCATGATCCGTTAGAATTCTATAACAAATGTGTAAATTTCCTTTCAGATCTCAAACATTTGCAGCATGTTAAATTATTCTCCCACTTCTTATCTTCCAAATCTTACTGGTTACATATTCTATGGGCTAGTCTTCATGAAAAAAAAAATCAGAGACCCCCGTTACTCTTTTTTTTTCTTCTTCCCAGAAAACCCCCACAAATTAACTAAAACTGAGTGAAATTAAATGGTTTGCTAGTATTTTGGAGCATTGCACTTTATGAAATATATGACTTAATTTAAAACACTGATCTTACTCCCAGCTTTGGAAATGAGAAGGTGAGTAGTGGCAGTGGTATTGCTCATTTTCTATTTGTAAAATGGACAATTTCACAGCCTTAAAGGAACCCCCCCCCCATTTTTAAAAAAAATATATTTTAATTGGTCAGGTTTGGTATCATTGGAAAGGTCAGACTCTGATCTTGCTAATGACACTTGGTTTGACCAAGTGGGATGTAAAGGATGGCGATATGGGGGACCATATGGCCTCCGTCTCTCCTTGCAGTGGTGCAACGGATTGTGTTTTAGATCATGTTTCCCGTGCCTAAACTCAGGATCCTCTAACAGGACAGGTTTTAAGGATCACCTTGGGGAAATGCAGACTGAATCCTGTAATCACTGAGCAGCAAGTCATATCCCTTGTGCTGAGCTTCAGATATCTCATAATCCTGGCCTGTTAGTGGGAGTTGAGAAACACGGTTTTAGCTGAAACGATACGTAATACCGCATTATGCCATCAATTCCAAACTTGCCCTCAGTGAGGGGAATGAGAATGTGAATGAGTGCAGTGGCATTGTGTGCGTTATAAGTGAATAACACCACTACCTTAGAAAGGCGAAAATAATACGTTTTGCAAATGTTTTGTTTTTTTCCTTTTTTCACATTATATGATCATGCTTGGTATTGTAATGGCTATCTGACCGGGTATTTAGGTGATGACTCGACAAAAGAAATGCCAGACGGAGGCCTTGATTCTTGAAAGGAAAAAAGGTTTTATTCGGTAGCGGACGAGAGCTGCAAGACTTGCTCACAAATCAAAGCTCAAGTCCCGAGCCAACAGAGAAACAAAGAATTTATACATGGCTTGTAAAAATGCACACCTTATTCCCCTCCCCAGGTTACCCTCCCACTTAGCATATCAACCTTCATTATACATATTGGACTTTATTCATCATTTTGCAAGTCAGCAAGGTTCACTTCAAAGAAACGACCCTTGAGCCCACTCTGAATTCTCTGTCTAGTCCAGGGCCGGCCCGACAATGGAGCAGTGTGGTGCCACTGTGAAGTGGAAATAGGCTGGAAGATGGCCGCCATTGTACACAGGCGGCCATCTTGTTCAGAATATTGGGTCACTTGTATATAACTAGACAGGTTTGTAGCTGAGACTAGAATGAGGTATACGTAGAAATTTAGGAATGCGTTTAGATTAGCAGAAAAGCAATTAAAGCCTTATGAAAGATCTTTGCTGTTTCTGGCATGGAGAAGTAGATATTCCAAGGTCGTTGGGCCCGTGAAAAAGACGAAGGAGTATAGAAGACCGGGCCCCAGGCCATCTGAATAAACATAGCCGATAGGGAGGGAGGCACTCCCCGGAGAAAGACAGCACAAACAAATCACAGACTGTCAAACTAACGAGAAGTGTATCAATTTATAGTTATATGTGGAATGTTCTTTGTGTTCGAATTAATGATGGGAGGTATTAACCCACGTGGGGTGGAATAGAGTGTCATAGGGAGGTGGGCTAATGGGGATGTACCTAATTATGGATTTGGGGCATAAAAACCTCATGTTTCTGTGTAATCGGGGCTCACTCTAAGCGATTCAATCCTGTGTGAGCACTTGTGTGACGACACAATAAACTCTTGCCTTTCCTGAAGAGACTCGTGTTTGGACAATCCTTGCTTGTGTCTGGTCCGGCGCCGTTAATGAAGTGAACCTGTCTGACTCCGGCTACATTTCCTGGGGTCTCGATAGCCGGGATAACGGCCTTTTGCCAAGACACAGGCAACGGCTGCTGAACACAGTGCGGCGCTTGACTGCAGCAGTGCCAGAATCCCGATGGTTGGGGGCGTCCGTTGAAGGTGAGCTGACATCTGCAGGCGCCAAGCAGGATTTCCTGTACAGTGGACCTCATCTCGTCCCAAACAGACCCCCCTGACCCGGGAAAACTGGGACACCAACGAGTCTGAGGAAACAGCAAGCAGCGCCGGCGATAGGTAACGTGTCTTCTATGTTTTGTATGTCTAAAGGAAATACCGGTATCTAAGGGAAACGTCCGACTGCGATAGACGGATAAGAGGATGCGATGGCCACCATCCTATTGGCATATCTTTCCCGCCGCTGGTAGCGCTGACATTGCTAAGGAGCCAGAGTGGCTAGCGGGCGTCTGGATTCGGGGGAACTGAATGCCAATCAAAGGGTAGTTCTGTATGAGAGGGAGAAGGTAGCTGCGTGGAGTTGCATAGTTCAGTGTTTGTAAATAGAGCTTCACCACGTGGGTAAACGGGAAAGGAGGAGGATTTTTCTGTGACTGGGCTGAGAGCTTGAGTCAGTGCCTAGTGTGTACGTCGTATAGTGACAAGGGCTTATAGTGAAGCCAACGATAGCTGCAGAGATAGTGGTGCTGAGTGGGTATATCCATAAAGCAGATTGGAATTGCAGACGGAAGTGTAGACAAGGAACGGGGTGCACATAGCCACAAGCAGTCAAGAGTTAGAGTTCAAATTACGGGGTATAAGGAGCCACAAAGGAGGGAATAAGCCCTCGGCTAATGGAAAGAGTTGAAGTGATATATGTTCTGTATTGTGATGAAAGTATCTGATACGGAATGTGTTGTGAATGAACTGACTCGAGTGCTGTGAGTGAACGTGCGCCTACTCGCTCCGCGAGGAAGCAAATTCGAGAGTGGACCCTGGAACGTACGGTTTCGGCTCAGGCGACTGCAGTCGGCTACTGAAGGGGGAAGCGTATGTGGATGCGGATAAATTGTTGACTGAAGTATCAGACTGTAGATTTTAACTGTTGTTGAAATAAGATATTTGTATCGCAAAAAGTATTGTTTTCAGGAATGACAATGGGTAACGGGTCATCAAAGCCCAAGAGGTAAAGGAGGGGGAGACGCCCCTAGAGTATATGGTGCGAAATTTCGATGCATTATATAAAACGCATGACTATGGTGTAGAATTGACAAAAGAGAAATTAAAATAATGTGTACAGTTGTGTGGCCGATGTTAGTCCCAGGATGGCCAGAGCAGGGGTCAATGGACCCGGAGTTGGTACAGAAGGTACACTCCCAAGTTACAGAGCAGTACGGATATCCTGAAGAATACCCGTATATAGATATATGGGGATATTGTATTAAAAACAAGAGTCATTTTATAAATGATAGCGGGGAGAAATAAGAAACAGGACCCCCAAAATAATAGAGAGAGAGAGAGGTGTTAGTAGAACAACTGGAAGAAAATAAATGTTTTACCCCCGTCCTATCTATTATGTTATGGGGCAGCTAGGGAAGCTCTGAATGCCGCTGTTGTGCGGGCGGAAAGGGGGGGCGGGCTGCTGCTATGTCTCGGTCAGCTCCGCTCCGTGCCGTCCCGTATGGCTGAGGAAGAAGAGCAGGGTGTATCGGGTGGAGGAGATAGAGAGGCTCCACCAGAAAAGATTGAGATGCCCGATGGGAGCATTATATAAATTAATTAAAATTTTACGGAGTGAGATAGTTGCGGTGCTGTATAGTTTATATGTGTGGTTCAGACTGATTTTGTCCGATTGTGTTTTTAATTGATCATTAAACTGTTCAATTAAAAGTTGAGATTGAGCGTCGTCCCTGGTGTAATAGGCCCCCCTCCTTTTTCTGACAGACTGTTTGCAAGAGAGAGGAGGAGGAGGGAGCAGTTTGTTTATCTTTGCTCTCTGAAAGGTGGAAAAAATAACCCTTTGTGTACTTGTGCAGCGTACTATGTTTAGCTAATTTTAGTGTGTGTTACAATAGAATATTTGTCTGAAGTCGGTTGAGTGCAAGATATATGTTTTATATTTGTGTTGATATTATTTTGAAAGTTTAAGTTATGTTCGGAGCTAGAATTAAATAAAAGGAAAAGGGGAGTCCTGTTTTTTTTATATTATTGCATATAAAATATAATAAGTATGTAATGGTATACAATATTGCCTACTAAAATATAAAATTTTATTAACAAACTAAATTGAAATATATGAAACGGTTAGAAAATTAATTCGAGAAATAAAAAGTAATTTTTCTTTACTGTTTTTACAAGGTATGTTTTTGTTTGATTTTTGATGGAATGATTTATTTTTATTGTTTTTTTTTCGATGTAGTATTAAGAGTCTGTTTTGGGCTATGGGAAAATATTTCTGAGAATATTATTTACACAATGTGTATATGTATATGCCCGAATGTCCCATCCAACTCCTGGGGCGGGATATCCTCTGCAAATTGCAAGCCCAAATTACATTCCTTCCCGGGGGTCACGCTCAATTAGACCTGCCTGAGAGTGGCAGCTCTATTCGGCAGCATAATCCAGCCAGCCCGCACAACCCCCAATCTGTGAAAATCGCAGTAGTTATGCCGAGGGAAGAAGAATGGCGCACGGCACCTACTCTGTCTGCCACGCTGGATCCGCACGCACTACTCCTTGGAATTCCTGAGGTGGGGGGCGGAGGACAACCCGCCCAGATTAGTTGAATTAAAGTCCGGCGCAATACCGGTGGCTCTAAAACAATATTATATCCCAAAGAAAGCCAAGCAGAATATACAAATATATTTGCAGAGATTTAAAGACTACGGTATATTGAAATTCTGCGTGTCACCGTGGAACACACCATTGTTCCAGCAAGACAACTTTTTTTTTTATTTTTTTTATTTCTCAGTGGGAGGTATCTACAATGGATGCGCGCTCAGCCAGGACCTTTTGTCCTTCCACGCTACAGTATGTTGATTAATTACACTGGTTTCCCCCACAGAAAAAGACTGTTTATCTGTCACAAAACTTTTGCTACATCTGCTAAGCCAAACAGGTTACAGAGTGTCTAAAAAAAAAAAAAAAGCACAAATATGTAAACAGAGTGTAAAATACCTGGGATTCCAGTTAACAGGTACCAAACGTGCACTAGGGGCAGAAAGGAAAGAAGCAATGTGCCGCATACCCCAACTAAAGACCAGGAGACAAGTCCGTGAATTCCTGGGAGCTGCAGGCTTCTGCCGCCTGTGGATCCCCAACTTCGCAGAAATTGCAGGAGTATTGGTCCAGACCTTTGGCTCGTGGCTGAGGCCTGTGGCCTACCTCTCCAAGCAACTCGACCCTGTGGTCTGCGGCCTACCCCTATGCCTGAAAGCAGTGGCTGCCACCGCAATGCTGATAGCAGAAGCAGACAAGCTGACCCTTGGACAAGTTCTTTATGTCAAGGTGCCCCATGCTGTCAAGGCTCTGCTGGATGTCAAAGGAGGTTACTGGTTTAGCAACAGCCGGATGACGAAGTACCAAGCCATGATGTGTGAAAATCCACGGGGTCATTTGGACCTCATCGCTACCTTAAACCCTGCTACTTTACTGCCTGACTGTGAAGAGGATCCAGATCATGAATGCCTCCAAGTCATGGAAGAAGTGTTCAGTAGCAGGCCAGATTTGAAAGACGTACCCCTAGACAAATACGATCTACAGCTATTCACTGATGGTAGCAGCTACATGGATGATGGAAGAAAGTCTCCGGCTATGCAGTAGTCTCAACAGAAGAAATTATTGAAGCAAAGCCACTGCCAGGCCATACATCTGCACAACTAGCTGAAATAACAGCTTTAACCAGAGCCCTTGAAATTTCTGAAGGCAAAAGAGTAAATATCTACACAGATTCCAAGTACGCCTTCATGACAGTCCATGCACATGGTGCACTCTACAAAGAAAGAGGTCTACTCACGTCTTCAGGACAACAGATTAAATATGCTGCAGAAATCACGGCCCTCCTGGAAGCAGTGGGAAAACCAAGTGCTGTCAGCATCATGCACTGTCGAGGCCACCAAAAAAGGCCGTGATGAAATTCCAAAAGGTAACAGACGCGCGGACCAGGCCGCAAAAGCAGCTGCGAAACCACCACCGCAAACAGAAGCTCAAGCTAAAGTATTGATCTGCAAGCAAGAGCCTCAACCTTCTATGCCAAATTACGAGTTCTACATGAATTTAAAAAAAAAAAATTTGAACCCCACGGCGAGTTCATTGAAATAATATTGAACAAATGGCAAGATGATTATGAACTGTTAGAACTCAATTATGATTATATCCAATGGTTTTTTCCAACTCGAACACAAGGCCGAAATTTCTACTCTACTCCCCTAAATCCGCAAGAGACACGCCTAATGGTTAACACCTCAGAAGTTCAGCAAAGACTGCGCAGAGTCTACAAGATGATGCTGAAATTCTTCGGCGTGAAAATAGTGGGGGAGGAGGAAGACAAAGAAATAACTGAAGTTGAACGAGCAGAAAATTGAAATTTCGCGTCACGTTTTGAAAATTTGACAATCAATTCTCACACATAATCTACGAATCACACGAATACTGCACAGTCTAGGAGAATTTATCTGGGGAAATTATGGAGAATTGGCACGATACAAACCAAAACCAGTGGTGGCTGCACTCCTACCGGCGCCACTGAGCGAATGGACATCTGTGTACTCAGAGAAAGAAAAGAAGTGGCTGACAGACGAACCCGGAGGTATGGAGAAGATGGATGGTTCCAGATGGAGAGCGGACTAATAGTCCTACCAGCAACACTGGCTCCTGAAATCGTAAGAGCACTTCACGCAAGTACCCATGGAGGAAGAGAAATGATGGCAACAGTTGGAGCCACATTTCTACGTAGCAGGATTGTCAGCAATCTGCAAAGCAACAGCTCAGCAGTGTGTAACATGTGCCAAGAACAACCCGAGAACAGGCCCAAAAGTTCGGGAAAAGTTGAAAGAATGAACCGTACCCTAAAGACTTTGATGTCCAAACTGTGCCAAGAGACGTCACTAGGCTGGTTGACTTGCTGCCGATAGTCCTTTTGCACATTAGGTGCAGACCAACCCCCCAATTGAAGCTAAGTCCATACGAACTTATGTTTGGACGGCCAACCCCTCTAATTAATGGACTAAGGGGGGACCTTCGGGCATTGGGAGAAATTAAACTAAATGATCAGGTAGTAATGCTGGGTAAATCAATGCAGAAGTTAAATATTTGGGTGGGGGATAATATACCGTATTCTCTGTATCCTTCACTGTATGAGTATTGTCCGGGTGACTACAAAGACCACAGCTATGAGCACCTAAATGATTCTAACCCAGATAATACAGAGGATCAACAAGTGGGTGTTTTGATGGCACAGGTCTGACACCCGCCAACGGGGGGATACCCACAGTGTGTTTTTTTTAGGGCCCGGCCCCCACCCTTGATTATCCAGAAATGTTCTTTACTTTTGAAATTCCAGTGGGGAGGGATTGGGTTTATGTGACTGTAAAAAGAATTGCCCAAGGAATTCTGACACTCCGGGCATTTGTGGTGCTGATTTTATATTTTGCTAATTTGATTTATGGACTCTCGCGTGGAGTATGCCTCTAATTGTACGGGCAATGTGGGGAAAGTGGATATTTCCCATATCTGGAATGGTACGCACCGGTGATGGAGAACCGTACCATGTGGAGACAAAAACGAGAGGCGCTATCTGGAACCAACCCAAGAGGACACTTACTTGTGCAATTCAAATATGACTATGCTAAAAAGTCTGGGCAAACTGTATGCTGGGTGTGTAGTAGACTGCACCCAGAGACAATTCATATACCATTTGCCTCTGTTCCAATGAATTTGAGTATGTTTGTATCAGGGAAAAGGCAGAATCAGTCAGTCCCGGGTACCCTATAATAGGACCAGTGTATCCACCAGAATGGTGTTTTCAACTAGGACCAGATAAAGAAACAAATAACGAGAGGGGTTATGTAACTCAAGTCAGTTCAACTGGACATTATACATTTACATATTCAAAACAGGACAAAAGGCGATTTATTTATATATACGATGCAGGCAATTCACTAGAGACCAAGAGGCGGTGATTGGGAATGTGACCAATGGGAGGCAGGGTGCAGTGGATATGATGAGACGGCTGAGACACCTTGCGATAGAGATATCAAAGGGAACACTACATTCGTCACCATTTATAGTGACAGGAGGGTACCAGGTGTGCTGTGAAAGGGTGTGTTACACATGGGTACCACCAACAATAACGGGAATGTGTTATTTGGCTAAGCTGGTCCCAATCCAGAAACTAAGGGGAGAAGACACAAACACAGACACACAGAACTACACCCTAGGTACCCACTGGTGTTTGAAAGACCGAAGAGAGAATTGTTTGCGAAGATGGATCGAATATGGACATGGTTGCCAGTATGGACTGGATAGGGAGGAGAGATGATGAGGAGATTGAATAGCTATGTCAATCTGATGGATGAGATTCTGAATAGGACCAGTATGGATATCCAGCTGTTGAATCTGGAAATGCGTGAGTTATGAAAGGTGCAAATGATATATGAAATGGCGCTTGAGCAGATCAGTGCGGCCTTGAATGGATTGTGTGAAATGACAATGCACTATGAATGTTGCACCTTCATCAGAAACACTACACACGAAGTCCCAGACTATTACCAGGTAATTCAAGATTATCAGGAGAAGGTAGCACAGTTGCAGGCACAGCCAGGAGGATTGCTGCCGAAGGCTGGAATCCGCTCCGTGGGTTTGGAGCAATGGGAGAATGGTTTGGTTCTATCTTACGATTCATCTCAAAGATTGGATCCATGATACTTATGATAGTGGTGATCTTGATCATAGGGATACTGATATCTACACAAACACAGAAGATACCACTGATAATTCCACAGGGTATGTTCCCAGTGAAAGAAACCCCCTTTTTCAGTAGTTTCAGAATAGTGGAGTATAATGGCTACAAGTGCCAGGAAAGATCCTGACACTTGAGCCAAGGAGGGAATGAAGTGGAAATAGGCTGGAAGACGGCCGCCATTGTACACAGGCGGCCATCTTGTTCAGAATATTGGGTCACTTGTATATAACTAGACAGGTTGTAGCTGAGACTAGAATGAGGTATACGTAGAAATTTAGGAATGCGTTTAGATTAGCAGAAAAGCAATTAAAGCCTTATGAAAGATCTTTGCTGTTTCTGGCATGGAGAAGTAGATATTCCAAGGTCGTTGGGCCCGTGAAAAAGACGAAGGAGTATAGAAGACCGGCCCCAGGCCATCTGAATAAACATAGCCGATAGGGAGGGAGGCACTCCCGGAGAAAGACAGCACAAACAAATCACAGACTGTCAAACTAACGAGAAGTGTATCAATTTATAGTTATATGTGGAATGTTCTTTGTGTTCGAATTAATGATGGGAGGTATTAACCCACGTGGGGTGGAATAGAGTGTCATAGGGAGGTGGGCTGATGGGGATGTACCTAATTATGGATTTGGGGCATAAAAACCTCATGTTTCTGTGTAATCGGGGCTCACTCTAAGCGATTCAATCCTGTGTGAGCACTTGTGTGACGACACAATAAACTCTTGCCTTTCCTGAAGAGACTCGTGTTTGGACAATCCTTGCTTGTGTCTGGTCCGGCGCCGTTAATGAAGTGAACCTGTCTGACTCCAGCTACAACTGCTCCAAGCGGCAAATTTTGGGGCACATTTTAGGGCGGCATATTTTGCCAATGCTGCACTATTTTTTCTTATCAGCGACGCACCGGCATCTCTTCGAGGCCGGCGCGTGATGTGAAAACTGACCGCGCCCACACATGCGGCCAGGAGGGGGAGTGCAGTGAGAAACGGATTACTACGCCTGTGGGCGGGCCGGATCTCATTCAGCATCTGAGCACGAGGAGGCATGCAGCTGGACCCTGTGAAGGCAGGGGATTACCAGCAGCACCAAGAACCTGCAGCAGAGGGAGAGTGTGCCTCCCCCAACAGACCCTGGATCACCCCACATGCCGGCTCATCAGGTCTCCCCCACAGCTGAGGCAGAGTAGCAGCTTCCCGGTGTCGGTGAGTCAATGCATCAGCTGGGGTTGGGAGATCTCTATCTCTCATCCTGCCTCTACCAAGATGTAGACAGGGTGAGGGGAGAGAGCCAGGACCCTGGGGGTGGGGAAGGGACATCAGGATTCCCCTAACCCCCCAGTGAAAAGTGTAAAAAGTGAAAGTGAAAGTCGCAAGCTGCTGAGTGGGGGAGGAAGCTGGGTGTCAGTCAGTGTATCTGTTGGTCTGTATGAGATGGCCCTGTGTGTGAATCCAGAGCTTCCTCATACTGAAACTGACATGATACACATTTAGCCAATTAATGGAGAAAAAGCTGCCCTATATACCAAATGCAAAGCAAAATCTGTATATAAGGTCACTCACTATATGTTCTACACCAAAATACAATGCATATAGCTTTATATAAGACAGCCCTTGCTCTCTGTATAGGACACATAAATAAATACAAAGCCTGTGCCCTATACAGAGAGCAAGAGCTGCCTTATATAAAGCTATATGCACTGTATTTTGGTGTATACATTACAAAGAGTGAGTGGCCTTATACACAGATATATGCTGATTTAAGGCAGCTCTCAATGTGTAAGGCAAATATAATTAAATGCAAAGCACATATCTGCATATAAGGCTGCTCACACTCTCTGTAAGGTATATACTGAAAATACAATGCATATAGCTTTATATAAGGCAGCCCATGCTCTGTATAAGACCCAGGCTTTGCATTTATTTATGTGTCTTACACAGAGAGCAAGGGCTGCCTTATATAAAGCTATTTGCATTGTATTTTGGTGTATAACATAGAGTGAGTGTGAGCAGCCTTATTTGCAGATATGTGCTTTGTATTTAATTATATATGCCTTACACATTGAGAGCTGCCTTAAATCAGCATATCTCTTTATATATGGCACCTCACACTCTCTGTGACATGCTCATACACAGCACACATTATGTTGAGCTTTGTAATATGCTTATATACACTCCGTACTGTATCACAGAGCTCCACAGCATTAAACCTCATAGTAATGTGCGGTGTGCATGAGCGTATCACAGAGCTTCATAGCATTAAACCTCACAGTAATGTGCAGTGTGTATATGTATTCATATACCGCACAGTACTGTGAGTTTTATTGCTGTATAGCTCTGTGATACGCTCATGCACACCGCACATTACTGTGAGTTTTATTGCTGTAGAGCTCTGTGATACGCTCATACATGTCGTGTTTTTTTTTTTGTTGGGGGGGCAGCATTTCATCCATCGCTCCAGGCAGCACAGTGGCTTGGGCCGGCCCTGGTCTAGTCAATATGGTTATAAAAAGGAATCCTTCTTCCAAAACAAATATGGCAAGCTATGGGATTTACGCATTCCTTCTGCTGTCTCGATATATTAAGCAACTTTTATGGCTTAGCGTTAGAGACCTGGGGGGGAGAAGAGATAATTCCTCAGTCAGCAGAAATCAGGTTTATTAGAGGCTACACTTAGCTGTTAGTTAGAGCAGGCAAACTTGGTTGACTCTAGTGAGCACAAAGGGACTGCAGACTTTTAAAACACAAAATGGAGTTGGTAGCATACCTTGAGCGAACACCAAAATGGCGGATTAGCTGTGTTAGTATATTTCTAAATTAAATCCCAAGAGGTGCTATCTCAGTATCATTGGAAAGGCCAGACTCTAACCTTTACAATGACTTCTCACATGACCTTGCGGGGAGTACAGGATGGTAATGCAGGGCTCCAGAATGCCCCCTGCACATTTCGCAGTGGCTTAAGATTTTGATGAAACTGTGCGTAATAATGCATTGCTCAATCTCCTCCACATGTGCTGCAGCTGTGGGAAAGGCGCAGTAGTGCAGCAATATTATTCTATTAGTGAAAGTGAACAGTATTGACGCTTTATTTTTAAAATGTTTATTCAGTTTTAAAAAAAATGCAAGCAAGAAATAATAATATACAAATGTTAGTGAAAATATCTACAGGTGAAACTGGAAAAATTAGAATATGGTGCAAAAGTTGATTTATTTCAGTAATGCAACTTAAAAGGTGAAACGAATATAGGAGACTCATTACATGCAAAGCCGCATTTTGACATAATTGTGATGATTCTGGTTATAGCTCATGAAAACCCCAAATCCACAATCTCAGAAAATGAGAACATTGTGAAAAGTTGCAATATAGTCTAGGCTCAAAGTGTCCCACTCTAATCAGCTAATTCAGCCATAACACCTGCAAAGGGTTCCTGAGCCTTTAAATGGTCTCTCAGTCTGGTTCAGTAGTAATCACAATCATGGGAAAGACTGCTGACCTGACAGTTGTGCAGAAAACCATCATTGACGCCCTCCATAAGGAGGGAAGGCCTCAAAAAAGGTCATTGCAAAAGAAGTTGGATGTTCCCAAAGTGCTGTATCAAAGCACATTAATAGAAAGTTATGTGGAAGAAAAAGGTGCACAAGCAGCAGGGATGACCGCAGCCTGGAGAGGATTGTCAGGAAAAGGCCATTCAAAAGTGCTGGAGACTTTCACAAGGAGTGGACTGAGACTGGAGTCAGTGCATCAAGAGCCACCACACACAGACGCATCCTGGACATGGGCTTCGAATGTCGTATTCCTCTTGTCAAGCCGCTCCTGACCAACAAACAACGTCAGAAGCATCTTACCTGGGCTAAAGAAAAACACACCTGGTCTGTTGCTCAATGGCTCCAAAGTCCTCTTTTCTGATGAGAGCAACTTTTGCATCTCATTTGGAACCAAGGAGCCAGAGTATGGAGGAAGAATGGAGAGGCACACCTTGCAATGCTTGAAGTCCAGTGTGAAGTTTCCACAGTCTGTGTTGGTTTTGGGAGCCATGTCATCTGCTGGTGTTGGTCCACTGTGCTTCATTAAGTTCAGGGTCAACGCAGCCGTCTACCAGGAGATTTTGGAGCACTTCATGCTTCCTTCCGCAGACGAGCTTTATGGGGATGCTGACGTCATTTTCCAGCAGGACTTGGCACCTGCCCACACTGCCAAAAGCACCAAAACTTGGTTCAATGACCGTGGGATTACTGTGCTTGATTGGCCAGCAAATTCGCCTGACCTGAAGCCCATAGAGAATCTATGCCAAGAGAAACATGAGAGACATGAGGCTGAAAAATGCAGAAGAGCTGAAGGCCACTATTGAAGCATCCTGGTCTTCCATAACACCTCAGCAGTGCCACAGTCTGATAGCTTCCATGCCACATTGCCGCATTGAGGCAGTAATTGCTGCAAAAGGGGCCCAAACCAAGTACTGAGTACATCTGCAGCTTTTTCACAGGTGCCATATTGTTCTATGTACAATCCTTGTTTTATTGATTGCATGGAATATTCTCATTTTCTGAGATTGTGGTTTTGGGGTTTTCATGAGCTGTAACCATAATCATCACAATTATGACAAATCACCGCTTGAACTATCGTGCTTTGCATGTAATGAGTCTCATATATTACTTTCACCTTTTAACTTTGTGACAGAACCGTTCTCTTCCGCCTGTCCTGACTCTCCAGACACCCCTTCGTTGCGGTCAGCCCGGCTACTGGGAGCGCTGTCCTCAGCGCCTCGAGCAGCTTGACCCGCCTGCTTCTGTTCCTCTGCCCTGGAGTCGTTAGGAATTTCCAGAAGGCCGCTCTCTGCCTTCTGAGGTTGAGTGTGGAGTGTAGCGTAGTATGAAATAAAACACCAGATGCGGCTGTATGTTTTAAAACAGGATTCTCTCTCTCTCTCTCTCTCTGAGCTCGGAGAGTTCTGACCTTTAATGAACAAAACGCCACCATTTATGCTGAAATCCAACAGTCATAATTTGCATAAATGACGCACCTCGTCCTACCAATATGCTAATTACTTTATGTCAGTTAGATATTTACAATAAACATTCTTTATATTCTTTAGCCTTTAGCTCACACAACATTTGCATAATCCATTGTTCTAACATATCAGATTAAAGACCAACACTATCACAGATACCTTGAATTAAACATGCAGCCAGATAAGGGGGGAAAGCCCTGTTGCATAAATTATACAGCAGTAAAGCTTGTTTACTGGCTATACAGAAACACATTTACCTACAGGAATATAAGTATTTAAAGCTAAAGCTACGCCATTTTACACTAAACTAATTTAAACTAAAACCAAACGATGTAATATATATTTAAAAACACACAATATAGATTGAACATAAAGTCTCTTGGGGTTTGAAGCATGGAGCGGTACATCAGCTTCATGACAAACTTGCATTACTGAAATAAATGGACTTTTGCACCATATTCAAATTTTTCCAGTTTCACCTGTACATATTAATATATCCAGTACAATGCATGGCTTGGAGGGGTGAGATAGAAGAACAAAAAGGGGGGGAAAGGGTAGGTCTTATAGCCACTATTAAATGCAGGAGAGGCCTACCGGAGTTTGGGCTTCAACTAGGGATAATGCTGACGTGCCGTGGTGAGCAACCAGGGGGACCATGTGCTAAGACGTGTGTCTGTGCAGCCATAGTTTCCAATAAAGATATTTGTTCTACTTTAATAAGCCAGTGCTGGTATGTGGGTACAGTCTGAGCCCCAAGGGAGGGGATTGCAGCCAGTGCTGGTATGTTTATTTATAAAGGATTTTCCCAGGAAGGATACATTGAGATTTCTCTCGTTTTCAAGTATGTCCTGGGTTCAGCAACATTAAATTGTTAGTCATTACAGAAATACAAAGTAATAAAATGCAAAATTTTAAAAAGAAATTGCACAAATATACAGAGTAACAGAAAATAAATATAGTCACTATGTTACATGTTTACAGGCACATTCGGTATATAGTCACTGTGTTACAGGTGCATTCTGTATATAGTCACTGTGTTACATGTTTACAGGTGCATTCCTTATTGAGGTATGTTAATAGGGAGCTCTTAAGTGACTTTAGTCTGGGGGAAGATTTGATGGGGTCTGGGAGGTTATTCCATAATTGTGGCACTCGGTAGGAAAAGGAGGATGGAGCCACTTTCTTTTTGTATTGTGGTATTGCAAGTAAGTTGCAGGTCCTGGATCTGAGGTTATAGGATGAGGGAACTGCTGGGGGAAGCAGCCTATTCAGGTAGGATGGCAGCTTCCCAGAAAAGCTCTTAAACACCAGGTTGGAAAGGTGAAGAGTGCGTCTGTATTCCAGTGACGGCCAGTTTAGCTCTTTTAACATGTCACAATGGTGGGTCATGTAGTTACATTGTAGCACAAAACGTCAGAACGAGTTATACAATGTAGTAAGTTTATGAAGGTGTGTTTGCGGGGTGGTTGCATACACTACATCTCCGTATTCAATAGCCTGCATAAGCATTTGTTGTACAATCTGCTTTCTTACCGCGGCGCTCAGGCAGGATTTGTTTCTGTACAGGGCACCTAGTTTGGGGTAAAGTTTAGATGAAAGTTTTTCTATGTGGGGCCAAAGGATAGATTTGGGTCTAACCATATACCTAGATATTTGAGAGAAGTGACTGTGGTCAGCGTGCCATTTGATTTTGTCCTGACACATAGATGGGGTGTTTGTAATTTATGTAGTTTAGGTTTAGTTCCAAAGAGCATCGTAACAGTTTTGTCAGAATTTAGAAAAAGTTTGTTGTGTTTGATCCACTTTTCTACCTCTGTGAATTGTTCTTGCAGCACGGCCTCCAGCTGTGGGAGATTTGGTTTGCTGGTATAGATTATGGTGGTGTCTGCGTACATGTGTACGGTTGAGACTTTGCAGACGTTGGGCAGATCATTTATGAATATCGTGAAAAGCAAGGGGCCGAGTATTGAGCCTTGGGGTACACCACACGTGACTGGCAGGGGGAGGGAAGTGCTGTCAGAAATGGACACATATTGAGATCGGTCGGATACATGTGATTGATATCAGGTTAGCGTGTGATCACCAATACCAGAGTTTTTAGGTTTTTGGCACAGGATGCCCATGGTCTACTGTGTCAAAGGCCTTGGCAAAATCAAGGAAGATGCTTCAGTTAGGTTTCCTTGTTTCATCCCAGCTTGAATATCTGTCACGGAATGGACCTGAGCGCTCCTTCCAGCGAGCCGCGTGACTAAAAACTCAGACAGTTTTAAAGATAATTTTTTCCTTTTATATTTCGGTTGTGCGTTTAAGTGTATGGACATTTTATTTCATGTCTAGATGTGGTTTTAATTAGAGTGTGATGTTTTAACATGTATCCTTTATTGTATGAGGGCATTCAAGTCTGGACATGTCTGAGGGCATTCAAGTCTGGACATGTCTGAGGGCATTCAAGTCTGGACATGTCTGAGGGCATTCAAGTCTGGACATGTCTTTGTGTTGTGTGTATAAAAGGATCTGCCCAAACCTTTTAATAAATCAGTTTCTGTTTTGAAGTCATACAGCTTCGTCTGGTGAGTTCTTCCAGGGAATATCACATTGCACCTAGAAGGCACTCAGCGGCCTTCCACATCACGTCTATCCCAGGGAAAGGAGCCTCAAGTCAGCCCAGCAGCCACCTCCACACCAACAAGAGGTCGGTAGATCAGGCTGCTCGAGACACCGAGTGCCGAGCCACTCGGTAGTCGGGCCAGACGCCATCAAGGGGGTCCGATAGGAGCAGGACCGCAGGCGGACACTCCATCCCGTCACACTGGTGGCAGCGGTGGGATAGCACTCTGAACCCCCAGAAAACACACAGCATGGCACACTACGCAACTTGCAAAAGAAGCACCCTTCAAGACCTATTAGAGTGCCGTGGAGGAATCGCCGGCACCAAAAACAAGAAAGCCCTGGTCAAGGAGCTTACAAGGATGGGCCAGCGAATGAGGGGAACCCCAACCCGACTCCTGCCACTGAAGATCCCCTCCGAAAGGAAGCTCGAGCAATATTAGAGATACGCGGCACCACCCCCTTCGAAGCCGCAGTTGTACAACTCATGACGGTCCTCCAAGAAGGTGAGGAGCGAGAAAAGGAGCGCCAACACCAGCAGCGGTTGGCCGAGCTCCAAGCGACATGGACAGAATACCCCGCCCCTGAAACCTACCCCGTAGAGCCCTGGGTTGAGGTTGACAGCCCGCCTGGAGCTTCGTGCAGGGACTCTACACCCCCCAGCGATCCTTTTATGAGGACTTACAGCTTGTCTGGAGCTTCATGGGAGGAACCCGCACTCCCCAGTGATACTTTGGAGGAGATTTACAGCTTGCCTGGAATTTCCGTCAAGGAAGCTACACCCCCCCAGTGACTGGCTCGACGATGATATCTGCACCATTAAGAAGGCAAAAGCAGAGTTCCAGAGAAGACTGCAGGAGAGCAGCGATCTCTATCCAGGATCCGCAACAGACCGCCTGGAGTTCGAACGGCGGGATGAGATCCGCCGAGGCCTCTGGTACGAGGCCCTGGTACATGGACAGTACCACCAAGGTACCGAGATCCCCTCCGAATCGGCCATCTACCAGGCGCAGGATAGGGCCCGAGAGACCTTCCTGGAAGGACAACCCTCAGAGGGGTGGGAGGCAGAGCTCCACCACTTGGTGCAACGAGAGATTGCACTGGATGCCAGCTACTGGGCCTTCCAGTGGCTGATGGTCCCACTGATGCCCAGCACAACCCACGCCATGCCCACCGTAGGCCTCGACTATGGCGGCACAGGGCCACTGTACGAGAGGATGGCCAACGACCCTGAGTTTGGAGAAGATACAGAGTGGCGTCTGGATCAGATCATGGATCTTCGGATGGAAGGCCCAGCCGACTCGGACGAGGTGGACCTCGATGAACTGGAGCTCCTGGCCCGACAGGAATGCGAGCTTGAGAAAGCCTACAAGCAACTGTTTAACGGAGCCCCACAGTTAGGCTCGAGTCCCATGGCCTGGGACTGGTCGGCAGAGGAATTGGAGCCTGAGATAGGGTTCCCCATCGCGTACCCAGCAGAAGTGCTGGCAACGGGGCAGAGCGCCGCTGGCCTCTGCCCGCCTCCGCCATTCTGCCACGAGGAGCAGACAGATGTTCCCCCGGGCTTGTCTTTCCCCAGCCCTTGATTTCCCCGGAGATGGAGGACCCCATGCTCCCCCGAGAAGACCCGGCGCCAGTGGCAATTTCCCCAACGGAAATACTGGCAGCCGGACAGAGCGCCGAGGCCCTCTGCCCACCGTCCTTGATTATTTCCCCGGACCCACCCGAGGATCCCCCTGGGCTTGTTTCCACACAGCCCCTGACCTCCTTCATTATGGAGGATGCCCTCATTCCACGAGGAGACCCCTACCCAGCAGAAGAGCTGGCCACGGGGCAGAGCACCGCTGGCCTCTGCCCACTCTCCACAGACTGCCACGAGGAGCAGACAGATTTTCCCCCCGAGCTGGTTTGGCCGCAACCTTTGATCCCCCTGGAGATGGAAGAAGCCATCCTCCCACAAAGCGACCCGTACCCAGCAGAAGCGCTGGCAACGGGACAGAGCGCCGCTGGCCTATGCCCACCCGCCCCATCCTGCCCCGAGGAGCAGGAAGATGATTCCCCTGGGCTGCTTATCCCGCAGCCGCTGACCCCTTCTACCCCGCTGGATTTTGGTCTCGCACCCGCTTTCCCAGCAGAAGAGCTGGCCCCAGGGCAGAGCGCCGCTGGCCTCTGCCCACCCTCTACAGCCTGCCCCGAGGCGCAGATGGATGATCTACCCAGGCTGCTTTGCCCGCAGCCCTTGCTTGTTTCCCCGGATCCCCCCGAGGATCCCCCTGGGCTTGTTTCCACACCCCTGGGCCCCTTCATTATGGAAGATGCCCTCTGCCCACAAGGAGACCCCTACCCAGCAGAAGAGCTGGCCACGGGGTAGAGCGCCGCTGGCCTCTGCCCACTCTCCACCGCCTACCCCGAGGAGCCGATGGCTGATACCCTGGGGTTAACTTGCCCGCAGCACTTGGTTTCCCCGGAGAGGGAGGAAGCCATCCTCCCGCCCAGAGACCCTTCAACAGCAGAAGCACTGGCTACGGGGCAGAGCTGTTGTCAACTCTGCCCACTGTTCCAACCCTTTGGCCCGGAGGCTTCCTACAGCCACTACTTTTTCCAGCAGCTGACCAGAGCGCCCGGGACGCGTGCAAGTGGCCCACGTTTTTCCCGGGTGCGTGATACCCCCGGAGGTGGTACAGGCGGTACCCCTCCCCGACGACAGAACCCTTCCCCAGGAGGGGATACCTGCCACCAACTGCCTCAACGGGGCGCCCGGCGCTGGGGCCTGGAGCACCCCTCGGACAGCGGGTTAGTTTACGAGGACAAGTGGAGAAGCCTGGTGGCTCGCCTCCTACCCACAGACTATGGGCCACAGAGACTGCTCCGACTTCCCCGATTCGACCCGTTGGAGTCCAACCGTGTCCGTCGGACTTTATTGGGGGGAGAAATGTCACGGAATGGACCTGAGCGCTCCTTCCAGCGAGCCGCGTGACTAAAAACTCAGACAGTTTTAAAGATCATTTTTTCCTTTTATATTTCGGTCGTGCGTTTAAGTGTATGGACATTTTATTTCATGTCTAGATGTGGTTTTACTGGTGTGGTTTTTATTAGAGTGTGATGTATTAACATGTATCCTGTATTGTATGAGGGCATTTAAGTCTGGACATGTCTGAGGGCATTCAAGTCTGGACATGTCTTTGTGTTGTGTCCAGCAGCCCAGCAGCCACCTCCACACCAACAAGAAGTCGGTAGATCAGGCTGCTCGAGACGCCGAGTGCGGAGCCACTCGGTAGTCGGGCCGGACGCCATCAAGGGGGGTCAGATAGGAGCAGGACCGCAGGCGGACACTCCATCCCGTCACAATCAGTACAAACTTTTGAAAGGGCAGTGGTAGTTAAATGATTTGCACGAAAGCCGGATTAATCTGGTGTTAAATAGTTCCAATACTGATAATAATTACGTAATTGAGTGTATATACATTTTTCCCAAATTTTTGACATTACAGGGATCAATGATATGGGACGGTAGTTGGATACCAAAGTATTGTCTCCACTGCCGGTGCCGGTATGTGGGTACAGTCTGAGCCCCACAGGGAGGGGATCGCAGCCAGTGCCGGTATGTGGGTACAGTTTTTGAGTCCCACAGGGAGGGGATCGCAGCCAGTGCCGGTATGTGGGTACAGTTTTTCAGTCCCACAGGGAGGGGATCGCAGCCAGTGCCGGTATGTGGGTACAGTTTTTTAACCCCACAGGGAGGGGATCGCAGCCAGTGCCGGTATGTGGGTACAGTCTGAGCCCCACAGGGAGGGGATCTCAGCCAGTGCCGGTATGTGGGTGCAGTCTGAGCCCCACAGGGAGGGGATCGCAGCCAGTGCCGGTATGTGGGTACAGGTTTTTGAGCCCCACAGGGAGGTGGTCACAGTCTTGGCTGCATTCAGGAGATGTTTCATCAAAAAAAAATGATGTCACAGGTGCAATCGGGGTGTAGAAGTAGTTTGGGGATAAAAAGTGGTGGTTGTTCTACCACCCTGGAGATAGTGGTAAATACCCTCTGCCAGTTTGCAAACACCCCTGGACCCTCCCACCAGATATGCAGCACAGTGCCCTCTGCTTGGCCGCATCTCCAGCACATTGCTGATCTCAAAGGGTTAATGCGATACCAGCCTGACATCCCTTTGTAATTAGTTTCTGCCATTTTAACACATGTAGTGCTCTGCTGATCCAGGACCGAGACCTTACACCACTGCTCGTCCGTAAAGCGCCGCCCAAGTTCTCGCTGCCACTGGCCTGCGTCAGCAAGTTCCCGAATGCCTGATAGAAAGGGTAATAAGCTGCACAACTCTGCAATCCCATGGGCTACACTGCGGCTCGTAGAGCACAATGACTCAAAGGCGGTGAAGAGCACCACTATCAACCAATGTATGATAAAAATGCCGGAGTTGGTTGTAACGTAAGCGCTCCATGACTGTTGGCAAATGATCCGGCAGGAGGACGTCTAGGCCCTTAATGCTCCTCGGAGTCAGTACAGTAAATGATGAAGGGGCGACAAAGAAAAGCAAGATTGCAGGATCTCTACCCTCAGTGAAGTCCTTACTATAAAGAATCTGTGTGTCCGGCAGGGATCACTACTATAGGAATCAGTGGGGTGTGTCTGGCAGGGATCACTATAGGAATCAGTGGGGTGTGTCTGGCAGGGATCACTATAGGAATCAGTGGGGTGTGTCTGGCAAGGATCACTATAGGAATCAGTGGGGTGTGTCTGGCAGGGATCGCCTATAGGAATCAGTGGGGTGTGTCTGGCAGGGATCACTATAGGAATCAGTGGGGTGTGTCTGGCAAGGATCACTATAGGAATCAGTGGGGTGTGTCTGGCAGGGATCACTATAGGAATCGGGGGGGTGTCTGGCAGGGATCACTATAGGAATCAGTGGGGTGTGTCTGGCAGGGATCACTATAGGAATCGGGGGTGTGTCTGGCAGGGATCACTATAGGAATCAGTGGGGTGTGTCTGGCAAGGATCACTATAGGAATCGGGGGGGTGTCTGGCAGGGATCACTATAGGAATCAGTGGGGTGTGTCTGGCAGGGATCACTATAGGAATCAAGTGGGGTGTGTCTGGCAGGGATCACTATAGGAATCAGTGGGGTGTGTCTGGCAGGGATCACTATAGTAATCAGTGGGGTGTGTCTGGCATGGATCAGTATATGAATCAGTGGGGTGTGTCTGGCAGGGATCACTAGGAATCAGTGGGGTGTGTCTGGCAGGGATCACTATAGGAATCAGTGGGGTGTGTCTGGCAGGGATCACTATAGGAATCAGTGGGGTGTGTCTGGCAGGGATCACTATAGGAATCGGGGGGGTGTCTGGCAGGGATCACTATAGGAATCAGTGGGGTGTGTCTGGCAGGGATCACTATAGGAATCAGTGGGGTGTGTCTGGCAGGGATCACTATAGGAATCAGTGGGGTGTGTCTGGCAGGGATCACTATAGGAATCGGGGGGGTGTCTGGCAGGGATCACTATAGGAATCAGTGGGGTGTGTCTGGCATGGATCAGTATATGAATCAGTGGGGTGTGTCTGGCAGGGATCACTATAGGAATCAGTGGGGTGTGTCTGGCATGGATCAGTATATGAATCAGTGGGGTGTGTCTGGCAGGGATCACTATAGGAATCGGGGGGTGTCTGGCAGGGATCACTATAGGAATCAGTGGGGTGTGTCTGGCAGGGATCACTATAGGAATCAGTGGGGTGTGTCTGGCAGGGATCACTATAGGAATCAGTGGGGTGTGTCTGGCAGGGATCAGTATATGAATCAGTGGGGTGTGTCTGGCAGGGATCACTATAGGAATCGGGGGGGTGTCTGGCAGGGATCACTATAGGAATCGGGGGTGTGTCTGGCAGGGATCACTATAGGAATCAGTGGGGTGTGTCTGGCAGGGATCACTATAGGAATCAGTGGGGTGTGTCTGGCAGGGATCACTATAGGAATCGGGGGGCGGGTGTCTGGCAGGGATCACTATAGGAATCAGTGGGGTGTGTCTAGCAGGGATCACTATAGGAATCGGGGGGGTGTCTGGCAGGGATCACTATAGGAATCAGTGGGGTGTGTCTGGCATGGATCAGTATATGAATCAGTGGGGTGTGTCTGGCAGGGATCACTATATAGGAATCGGGGGGGGTGTCTGGCAGGGATCACTATAGGAATCAGTGGGGTGTGTCTAGCAGGGATCACTATAGGAATCGGGGGGGTGTCTGGCAGGGATCACTATAGGAATCAGTGGGGTGTGTCTGGCAGGGATCACTATAGGAATCAGTGGGGTGTGTCTGGCAGGGATCACTATAGGAATCGGGGGGTGTCTGGCAGGGATCACTATAGGAATCAGTGGGGTGTGTCTGGCAGGGATCACTATAGGAATCAGTGGGGTGTGTCTGGCAGGGATCACTATAGGAATCGGGGGGGTGTCTGGCAGGGATCAGTATATGAATCAGTGGGGTGTGTCTGGCAAGGATCACTATAGGAATCAGTGGGGTGTGTCTGGCAGGGATCACTATAGGAATCAGTGGGGTGTGTCTGGCAGGGATCACTATATAGGAATCAGTGGGGTGTGTCTGGCAGGGATCACTATAGGAATCAGTGGGGTGTGTCTGGCAGGATCACTATAGGAATCAGTGGGGTGTGTCTGGCAGGGATCACTATAGGAATCAGTGGGGTGTGTCTGGCAGGGATCACTATAGGAATCGGGGGTGTGTCTGGCAGGGATCACTATAGGAATCAGTGGGGTGTGTCTGGCAGGGATCACTATAGGAATCAGTGGGGTGTGTCTGGCAGGGATCACTATAGGAATCGGGGGGGTGTCTGGCAGGGATCACTATAGGAATCAGTGGGGTGTGTCTGGCAGGGATCACTATAGGAATCAGTGGGGTGTGTCTGGCAGGGATCACTATAGGAATCGGGGGGGTGTCTGGCAGGGATCAGTATATGAATCAGTGGGGTGTGTCTGGCAGGGATCAGTATATGAATCAGTGGGGTGTGTCTGGCAGGGATCACTATAGGAATCAGTGGGGTGTGTCTGGCAGGGATCACTATAGGAATCAGTGGGGTGTGTCTGGCAGGATCACTATAGGAATCAGTGGGGTGTGTCTGGCAGGGATCACTATAGGAATCAGTGGGGTGTGTCTGGCAGGGATCACTATAGGAATCAGGGGGTGTGTCTGGCAGGGATCACTATAGGAATCGGGGGGTGTCTGGCAGGGATCACTATAGGAATCAGTGGGGTGTGTCTGGCAGGGATCACTATAGGAATCGGGGGGGTGTCTGGCAGGGATCAGTATATGAATCAGTGGGGTGTGTCTGGCAGGGATCAGTATATGAATCAGTGGGGTGTGTCTGGCAGGGATCACTATAGGAATCAGTGGGGTGTGTCTGGCAGGGATCACTATAGGAATCAGTGGGGTGTGTCTGGCAGGGATCACTATAGGAATCAGTGGGGTGTGTCTGGCAGGGATCACTATAGGAATCAGTGGGGTGTGTCTGGCAGGGATCACTATAGGAATCAGTGGGGTGTGTCTGGCAGGGATCACTATAGGAATCAGTGGGGTGTGTCTGGCAGGGATCACTATAGGAATCAGTGGGGTGTGTCTGGCAGGGATCACTATAGGAATCAGTGGGGTGTGTCTGGCAGGGATCACTATAGGAATCAGTGGGGTGTGTCTGGCAGGGATCACTATAGGAATCAGTGGGGTGTGTCTGGCAGGGATCACTATAGGAATCAGTGGGGTGTGTCTGGCAGGGATCACTATAGGAATCAGTGGGGTGTGTCTGGCAGGGATCACTATAGGAATCAGTGGGGTGTTCCCGCAGAGCGCTGCTCCTTTAGAGCTTTGTCCCAGGTTTGCTTTTCAAATGGGCCTTAATGTAAATGAAAGGGAATGTGTGGTTTGGGTTTCTCATTGTTTTTTTGTTGCAGCATGTATAGGGTTAAGAGTAAATATCTGCTAAATGTTCGTGGCACCCCCCGCCATCCTGTGGAAAGGGGCCAGGTCTTATTAGAAGTCTCTGTACGTGAGGACACAATGCTGCAATCTAATAGGTCTTTTTCGTTCCAAAGGTGGATTTCCCATTACACACGTTTGACATTGTGTACTGCGCCCCAAAGTCCTCAACTGCTTCTGGACGTCATAATATGGATGGCCTGGACGGCGAAGCTAAATCCCGGCTCCTGGCCCTCCTCACCAAAGACGCCACACTTGGGTAAGTTTATTGCTGGCCACATCCCCATCCTGTGGCGCAACATTTACAAACCCCCTGACTAAAGGTTTCCCTTATCAATAAATCCCTCTTATTGGGGAAATTAATGCAGCGGGTGTAAACGTGGCCGGAGGGAGGATCTGCTCACAGTGTAGAGTCCCTTATAAAATGTATATTAGTGGAAGTAAATCTGTCATGTAGTGGCACGGATCACATCACCTGTTACTCCCTGCTTGCATTGAAGCGCAGTGATTTTAATAATGTTTGGTTCCACAGGTTACAAAAGGAAGAGAAGACATTTTTATGGGAGAAGCGTCATTATTGTCATTCATATAAGGACACTCTTCCAAAAATTCTGGCGAGTGCCCCTAGCTGGGATGTGGCATATTTGAGTGACATCTACTCCTTAATTCGCGAGTGGCCTGCGCTGCATCCAGTTATTGCCATGGAGCTCCTGAGTGTAAGGTGTGTCTGATCTGCCCGTCATGCCCGTACATACCATTCTCTCGCATACTGTTATGTCAGCTATTTTGGAAAAATGTGTCTACACGCAATTATGTGATTATTATCCAAACTCAAACTATTTAACCCCAGATCCATCCGGCATTCATCCAAATGTGTTGTTTTCTTAATATCTAATATCTTACATTGTATTACTTTGTATTTCTGTAACTGTAACACTTCAATGTTCTTGAACCCAGGACATACTTGAAAAGGAGAGAAATCTCAATGTATCCTTCCTGGTAAAATCCTTTATAAATAAATAAATCATTCAACTACAACCGCCCTTTTAAAAGTCTGCAATGATACCCAAGCTGGGATGGAACATGGAGACCTAACTGGAGCATCTTCCTTGACTTTGCCAAGGTCTTTTACACGGTAGACTAAGGATACACTAATACTAGTAATGGCGCTGATACTGCCATTTTCACGAGTACTTTGTACTCGTACATATTCCCCCGATACCCGGAAGCCAGCGTTGGGCTTGCTTGCTGATATCCGAGGTCTGGGGCACCTGTCCAAATGTATTAAAAGCATTCGGCCAGCATTCCCCTCCTACTGGTCGTGTTACCAAACTGTTGCCGGGCTATGGAGGCTGTGACACAGCCCTGTGGCCACTCGGTAACGCGGTCAGCCGGAGGGGAACACTGGCCAAATGCTTTTAATGCATTCGGACTGCTGCCCCGGCATCTGAGGTCTGAGTATACATGTATCTGTGTCGGTATATATATATATAATATATATAAAAATCACGAGTATAGCAGTATGTAGTGATACCTTTTTGTTTTATCACTAAAGATATGGAAACTAAATAAGAATAATAAAAAAGGTATCACTACGTACTGCTATACTCATGATTTTGGCAAACTGGACTAACACGGCCTATCGAAATTATATATATATATATATATATAATCTAAATAACCCGAAACAGCGCTGTCCTAGGAGTGGCTTTGACCAGTTGCATAAACCTTATCTCTGCTACAAAGCCACGGTGTGGCATAGCATTGATTTTATGGTTCTGTGTAATAACAGACCCAGGATACATAAAAGTGAGACAGATGTCATTTGCATATCCTACCCAGAATTTCTTGCTGCATATGGGGAATGTGGCACAGGTGCTCTGGGATGCAATTCATCGAATTGCTGTGATGTGCAAGTGGCTTCTGCAATAATGAACACACATATATAATTAGTCTTAATGGGTTTACATATATATCTGAGATGCCGTGTGGGATCAGTGTGTGTGGTCAGGGATCCTACGATGAACTGTTCAACGAAAATCCAATTACGCTGAGGGAGAAACAATTGAATAAATTAATGCATATCAAGACCTGTAATAACACTTATAGGTTAAAGGGATACTCTAAGCAACATGACCACCTAAGCTATTTTAGGTGGTCATGATGCCCGGAGTATGCCGCCCTTTGTCCCCCCTCCCCTCGCTCAGCCGATCAGCTGAAAAGCTGAAAACAGCTGAGAGAGGCGGAGAAGTACTCCGCCTCAGCTGTCAGTCAGCAGAGCGGGAATCATATTTCCCGCTTCTGCCGACTTTTGCGAGTAGGAGACGTCATCGCGCTTTCAGCGCGATGACGTCTCCTACTCCCCGCAGAAGCTGGCGGCTCCCTCTTCGGGTTAGTGTTGCGCGCATCCTCTTGCGCGCAACACTAATCCTCAGAGGGAGCCGGGAGGAAGCCTGCCGATTGGCTGGCTTACGTGAGAGGCGCGCATGCGCGCTTCTCACGTAAACCAGAAGCCAAGACGCAGCAAGAAGAAGGACGGGAGCGGAAGAGGAGGGAGGTGAGTATAAAAAAAAAAAAACGCCGCTGGAAACAAGAGGATTTTAAGGTAAGTATTGCAGTTACAAGAAAAGAAAAAAAAAAGAAGGTTTTATTAAGGGAATAGGGATAGGTTAGGAAAAAAAAACGGGGGGTGATTTTTTTGTTGGAGTGTTCCTTTAACCACTTCGAACTGATAATATACAGACGGGTGGGTAAGAATACTCCCAATTATTCGGGTGGGATAATATTCGCGTCCATGTCTTTACTATAATCATGATTCCCCGTCATATTAATAGGGGAATCTGGGAATTATCCCACAAGACACGGAGGCTTCATATTATGCTCGTTCAATGCTAATTGATTAACGATTGTGACATATGTATAACTGGTTTAAAATAAAACTCTCGGAAGGTGGATTCCCTGGACCAGTCAGTTGGTTTTAAGATGTCCTCAAGACGACATCCTTGTGACCGAGCCCCTGAAGCAGAGGCGCTCCGAGAAGAATGGGCTCCTAAAATGGAGAGATCTACACCAGCCTCTGACATGATTCCTTTAACCCACCCAGCTAGAGTGGTGGAAGTTACGTAGGGAATGAGGTTTACGTAGATAAATGAACAATCGTTGAGATTGAGATGATCTATTAGGATTCGGAACCCTTTCATACGCTTATAAACAAAGGACAGGACATAAATTAGGGCGTTGAGGAAACGCTGGGTAGAAAACTTGTGACAGAGAGGTTTTAGTCCTGTTAGAAATTACAAATTTAACTCCTGTAGGGGAAAAAATTCTACCAGATAAATGTACAGCCCGAACATCAGAAACCCTTTTACAGGAATTTAACAGAACCACGTGCGTCCAAACCTGTTTAACTGACAGTGCGTCATTACTGGGCCAATTGTCCAAAAAATCCAGAACTAGGTTAACGTCCCACGTGGAAGAATATCGGGGATGAGGGGGGCGTTGGAAACGTATGCCCCTCAATAACCTACAAATAACAGGATGTTTCCCCGCAGGAATTCCATCAAAACCCTGATGGGAAGCGGAAATCGCAGACCTAATATTATTAATCGTGCACCTTTCCCTCTTCAAACAACTGCTTGAAGAAATTCAATAACTGGCTCACAGAAGCGGATATGGGATCAACTTGGCCCAGACACCAAGCGACCCATGATCTCCAAGCCCTATTGTATCTATCCCTGGTAGATGGGGCCCAAGAACTGGACAATAAGGAGGCAGTTGCCTCTGAAATGCCGCCTGAAGGCCAGTGACCCCATATAACTTCCAAGCCATTAGTTGGAAAGAGCGAGACTGCAAGATGTTCTGCAGTGTTCCCTCTGGGTCCTGTAGGCGAAATGAGGACGCCTGAATCAGCCTGGGAATGTCTACAGATAATTCCAGAAGACGTGGAAACCAGGGTTGGTCTTCCACAGTGCTGATATCAGTACTATGGTCGCCCTCTGAACTTGGACTAGGTGTAACACCCTCGAGATGAGCAGAAATGGAGGGAAAGCATAATGTATTCCTGATGGCCAAACCTGGACCAGCGCGTTCGTGGCTAACGCCATGAGATCTGGTTTCCAGCTGTAGAATTGTGGCAATTGTGTGTTGAGGCGTTTAGCGAATAGGTCTATAGAGAAAGGACTCCAAAGGGATGACAAAGTGGAGAACACATTGACATCCAATCTCCAATCGCTGGTATCTAATGAGATACCTGGAGTTCCAGTCCGCCAGAGTTTTGATTAGACCTGGTATATACTGTGCCTGGACTGAAAGGTTGTGAGATAGGCAAAACCCCCAAAAGGATTTCGCCATCTCTGCCAGATGTCTGGATCTGGGTCCCCCCAGGTGGTTTATATATTGTACAGCCGCAAAGTTGTCAATTTTTAAAAGAATTGATGTCACTTGAAAATGTTTTATAAAACTTTGAATGGCGAATAATCCAGCTAGGAGTTCTAAGCAATTCATGTGTAGAGTTGATTCCGTAAAAATCCCATCTGCCACCTGTGGAAAGTGAACCGCAGTGCGTGCCCCAACCAGATCTGCTGGCGTCTGACTCTATAGTTAACTCTGGAATGGGATGGAGAATGGCCCTCCCATTCCATGTCTCCATATGATCCAGCCACCAATTCATTTCTGATTTCGACTCGTCGTCCAGAGAAATGAGGTCGTGTAAAGGCATCCCCTCCGCAGATATCGTGCCTTCAGACGTTGAAGAGCACGATAGTATAGCGGTCCTGGAAGAAAAGCTTGTATTGCCGCAGAAAGGAGGCCCAATAGACGAGCTAACCATCTCAGTGGGAAGTGTTGTGGAACCAGGAGACGTCTGATTTCTTTGCGAATCGATTGAATTTTGATTGACGGCAAAGAAAGCGACATCTCTATAGAATTGACTGTGAAACCTAGAAACTCTAGTGACTGTGTAGGGGTGAGGATAGACTTGTTGTAGTTGATCAGGAACCCCAGATTGGTTAACAGATTTAATGTCCAATCCCTGTGTAGAATAAGGGACGATTGATCTCCCGCTAGTATTAAAATATCGTCTAGATATATCACTAGACGCACCCCTTTGTCTCGTAAGAATGACACTACGGGTTTCATTATCTTTGTAAAGCATCTTGGGGCTGATGATAGACCGAATGGGAGGGACCTGAACCTCCATAGTGTGTTTTCCCAATAAAACTGAAGGAAGTCTCTGCTTAGAGGATCTACGGGTATCGTTAAATAAGCATCTTTTAAGTCTATTTTGACCAACCAATCTTGTGGGATTAATACTCCTTTCAGTGATGGAATGTCCTCCATCTTGAAATGGTTGTAAGTGACATATTCGTTTAATTGCTAGAAGTTTATTACTGGACGGAAGTCTCCTCCTTTCTTTTTTACTAAAAATCTGTTGCTTATGAATCTCTCTCGGGGAGGAATCACCTTCTCTATAGCTTTCTTTATTAGAAGCTCCCTTACTTCTAGTGTTGTGGTGGCCGTGTCTTCCTGAGACGTTACAATCGGCAGTGGAGGATGAGACTGCCTGGGTTGAAAATCGAACTCTATTTTGAACCCCCTGACTGTTTGTAAAACCCAAGGATCTACTGTAATCATTTGCCACTGATGGAAAAAAAGAGAGATCCTGCCTCCCACCTTTCCTGGGAAAGAGTCGGTGTGACATCATACTCACCAGCCGATCTTCTCCGTGAACCTCTGTTACCCCGATATCGCGGGTACCTTGTTCTTTGAGGGAAGAAGGTGGGATACTAAGGTCCCTCGTTAACAGAGGACCTAAAGGAGCCTCGTGAGGTTGAATAAGGATAGCGGCCGGGAAAACGGCCCCTGCTTCTCCCGGCCCTGTCAAAAACCCTATTCAGGAAAGCCTGACGTAAACTGGATTTCACTTTAGATACCGTGTTAAAAGAACCAGAATAGGTATTCATTTCTTTATAGATTCCTTCTCCAAATAGGAATCCATCCGCCTCTGGGCCTGGCTCATTAGAAGCCGATGTCGTTAATTTTGGGTCTATTTTTAGGAGGATAGCCCGTCTTCATTCCGTAGCCAAAGCCATATTAATATTACCGAAGACACAATCTATGGACCCAGCCTCTATATTCAAAGAGGTCAGGTTCATTATTGGTCAATAATGACCTTTCAATCGAGTCCATCAGTTTTGACAAAGGTCCTAAAAAATCAAATAGCTTGTCATGGCATACCTTAAGGGTAGCCTCGACACCCCTTCTTTGGGGACCAACCAGATTCTTGAATAATTTCAATAATTTTAGGGTCCAACTCAGGAGCTACATTTAATTTCTGTGCCAGTGTTGGGGCCGGGCACTCAGCCCTCATATTGCTCCTGCTTTTCTTATCCATGGGCATTCTAATCTTCTCTTCAATATATTTAGCGACATGTTCAATAGGGGTCCATTCACTGAGCGCGGATGTTTTAACATCTCTGGGACAAACATTGTGTTGCCCAAAGCATCAACCGGATCAGACTTCTGTGTGTTAGAAACACCAGATGATGGAGATGAACATGAATCTGCTAATTCAGAGAAATAATCAGGGTTCTAATCTGGGTCTGAGCTCTCCTCAGACTCTGAGTCCTCCTCAGTGCTGTAACTATCTGTGGAGCTCACAGAATCATCTGCGTCTCTAGCCGCTTCCATCTCCGTTTATTAGCCACCTCAGAATGGCTTCTCTTTTTTGCCACAGTGGTTTTCTGTGGTAATTTATGTTTTGTACAGGTCTTTGTACGTTTTATATTGGCATTGATTTTAGGGAGATGCCCTTCTCCCTCCTTTGAGGTCCCAGAAACCTCATCATCCTGGCTAGAATCTAATGAAAGAAATTTTTCAGACATTGGTGATGCCTCGGGAGCTTTCTTATTTGCATGGGTATCTAAAACCCTCAGCATAGTAGTCTCCAAATTAGTTGAAAAAGCAGATAAAGCTGCCATAAATGCCTCTGTGGGGTTAATGGAGGCTGCATTAGAATTATTGCCCTCTTGGCATGAAACGGAGGGGGTTAATGCCGGGTTCTGGGCCATATTATTAAGAATTTAATTAGTGTGAGGTAAAATAGACTTGCCGCTGCGGGAGCGCCGAGACCGCCTGAGGTAAACACAGAGGACGGCGCCAGAGCGAGCAACCACTCGCGAGCTCCACCTCAGAACACCAATGGCGCGAAAGCCGCACCTCCTGAAGGGCGGACCTGAGCAGGAGACGAGCGGGGTTGCCGCTGCTAAGACGAATCCGGATCCCAGTCAATCACCAATGCGAAAATAAATAGCGCAATTACAAAAACATGAAATAAATATATATCTACCCTGTCACAGCACCCAGAGAGAGTGTAAAAACCCCAGGCAAGGTGCAATAACTGAATAAATACGTATTAAAACATAAAGCAATACAGTAAATGTGTACAGTTGTGTTCAAAATTATTCAACCCCCACTGAAATTGAGTGTTTTGGCCAGTTTGACATTGATTTTGATCATTCAGTCATCTTGCTTACAATTAAATCAAAGAGGCACGTGTAGGTCAGACAAATATAACATAACATTTATAATGAAATAACCACAAATGTCTTTTCTGTGCTCACATCATTATCAGTTTTATTCAACCCCCAAGTGACATTCAATCTTAGTACTTAGTACAACATCCTTTTACAGTTATAACAGCTTTTAAACGTGAAGCATAGCTTGACACAAGTGTCTTGCAGCGATCTACGGGTATCTTCGCCCATTCGTCATGGGCAAAAGCCTCCAGTTCAGTCACATTCTTAGGCTTGCGCACTGCAACTGCTTTCTTTAAATCCCACCAGAGGTTCTCAATCGGATTTAAGTCAGGTGACTGCGATGGCCACTCCAAAATGTTCCAGCCTTTAATCTGCAACCATGCTCTAGTGGACTTGGAGGTATGCTTGGGATCATTGTCCTGTTGAAAGGTCCAACGTCTCCCAAGCCTCAGGTTTGTGACGGACTGCATCACATTGTCATCCAATATCTCCTGGTACTGAAGAGAATTCATGGTACCTTGCACAGCTGAAGCTTCCCTGTACCTGCAGAAGCAAAACAGCCCCAAAGCATGATTGACCCCCCGCCATGCTTCACAGTAGGCAAGGTGTTCTTTTCTTCATAGGCCTTGTTCTTCCTCCTCCAAACATAGCGTTGATCCATGGGCCCAAACAGTTCTAATTTTGTTTCATCAGTCCACAGAACACTATACCAAAACTTCTGTGGTTTGTCCACATGACTTTTGGCATTCTGCAGTCGACTCTTCTTACTTCTTTGGAGACAGCAAGGGGGTGCGCCTGGGAGTTCTGGCATGGAGGCCTTCATTACGCAGTGTGCGCCGTATTGTCTGAGCTGAAACTTCAGTGCCACATCTGACAAATCTTTTCTCAGTTCCTCAGCAGTCACACGGGGACTTTTCTCCACTCTACGCTTCAGGTAGCGCACAGCAGTCGAAGTCAGCATCTTCTTTCTGCCACGACCAGGTAGCGTTTCAAAGTGCCCTTTGCCTTGAATTTGCGAATGATGCTTCCTATGGTCTCTCTTGGTATGTTTAACATCTTTGCAATCTTCATAGAAACATAGAAAAATGTCGGCAGATAAGAACCTTTCGGCCCATCTAGTCTGCCCAATTACATGGATACTTTACCTCAACTTTACCTTACCTCATACTTTCTTATAGCCATTGCCCTTCCTGTGAAGAGTAATCACCTCTTCTCTGTCTTCCTGGACCATTCTCTTGACTTCACCATGTTTGTAACCACACCAGTAAATGTCTAGAAGGAGCTGAGTATCACAGTCATTTTAAAGCTGCCTAATTGGTGCTTATTATGCTTTATTGCTGCTCCGTGACATCCACAGGTGTTTTCAATACCTGATTGAAATCACTTGAATGAACCTCTGTTCTTCAGGGTGGTAGTCTTTAAGGGGTTGAATAATTGTGTCAATGAAGAATTCACAAAAGAATCATTTACTACTGTATTACAAAACCAATTGATGTCATTTTAGTTGCATATGGTTCTTTAAAAAGTCCTTGTAGGATTTCATTCTGAATACAATTACAAATGTCACTAAATTCCCTAAAACCCTTTACAGCATTGGGGGTTGAATAATTTTGAACACAACTGTATATAACAAAAAATGCAAAGCAAATGACAATAATTATTATTTAATACTTTAAATCAGTATAATAATGCAATTTGCTGCTAATACTTATCTGTCGGCGAGCAGCAAAGAAAAGAGGCGTGGCTAAAGGTTACCTCAGGATTTATGCACCTGGATGATCGCTGATTGGTTGGGAGAGACTAAAGGACAATACTATTGGACATGTCTTAGTTGATTGAAAAGAGTTTTTTTCTCTCAAAAGACTTTGTCTGTATTTTGTGTTAATCTTTGCTGCTATCGGCTTAAGTAAAGAAAAGATAGCATAATATGAAGCCTCCGTGTCTTGTGGGATAATCATGATTATAGTAAAGACCCGGAGGCAAATATTATGCTATTCTTTTATTTAGCCGATCACAGCAAAGAATAACACAAAATATAAAGTACATTGAGAGAAGAAAAAAAACTCTTTTTTAACAATCAGCTAAGTCAGTCCAATAGTCTTGTCCTTTAGCTTGTGCCAACCAATCAGCGATTAGCCAGGTGTATAAAGCCTGAGGTAACCGTTAACAAATCCTCTTTTCTAATGCGAGACCGATGGAACTCAGAACGGTGCTTGAAGTACTTGACAAACCATGATCCTACGTTGAATGGTTCGATGTAAATAAACAATTATGCTTCCTCTCTGCGTTTCCCCGGATCTGGCTGCTCTGCGCTTCCCCGGATCTGGCTGCTCTGCGCTTCCCCGGATCTGGCTGCTCTGCGCTTCCGCGGATCTGGCTGCTCGGTGCTCCCCAGTATCTGGCTGCTCGGTGCTCCCCAGTATCTGGCTGCTCTGCGCTTCCCAGGATCTGGCTGCTTAGTCTGTAGTACTCCTGTGTGTGTGTCCTCTCCAGTCACTTGGGAGTGTGAGCAGTCTCATGGAGCCCATAGTAAAGGGCCAGGGCTGGACATTCCCTGCACATCCTCAGCTTCTCCCACTCCCCATTCCCTGCAGCAACACATGGGGATGGGCAGGCTCTGATGACATCACAGCTCATGTGACTGGCTGCAGGGCTCAAGTGGTGCTGGAGGAGGGGAATGGCGGACACTGAGCTGTGAGCAGGTGGGAGACTGAGTGGCACTTTGCGCGCGCCTCTTCAATGGATCAGTTTTTTTTACTCCTCCACTCGCGCATGTCGGCATTTTTTTCCTTGGCCGGCGCGCATGCGCATTGCGTATGACAGCAACAGACATAAAACGCTTTATTCTAGATCATAGCATGTGTTAAATACATGTGTTTAATACAGATTAACCATTTTGCAAATTGATTTTATACAGATGGATGGGAAAAATATTCTAAATTACAAGGATGGGATTATTTTTGCCTCCGTGTCTTTACTATAATCATGATTCCCTGTCAAATAATAGGGGAAGCTAGGAATTATCCCCCAAGACACGGAGGCTCATATTATGCGAGTTCAAAGCCTAGTTATTTAGTGATTGTGACATGTGAATCACTGGTTTCAAATAAAACTCTGAAAAGGTGGATTCCCCTATTATCATGACGGGGAATCATAATTATAATAAGACACGGAGTCGAGTATTATGCTATCTTTTCTTTACTTAACCCGATAGCAGCAAAGAAAATCTCTCAACTACAACAAGTATTTAGAGAGAAAAATACAGTTATCAATACATATAACAATAGCAGGTAATGGTACAGTCCAGTTCCATGCTGTCCAATCGTCAGATAGACCGCTCCATAAATTCCCTGGCAACCCTTGGCTCCTCCTCTTTTCTTTGCTGCTCGCCGAGATAAGATGAGTATCTAGCAGCAAATTGAGTATTAAAATTGTTTGTAGTATAATGTATTTTACATTTGCAATATTGGGTGTTTATTTCATTACACTTTTACAAACACACACATTTGGTTATAGAGTCATATTTCATCTGGTTTTTGGCATTTATTACTGAGGGAACTTGTTTCTGGTTTTATTTGGGCAGGTAGTTTTTAACTGCGTTTTTTATTAATTTCCCCGTCTTGTATTTCCTCCGGTGAGACGAGTCTGTCACTCCGGCGGTTATTGTTGGGTTTTGGTGCCTCCCCTGCAACTCAGTCATAGGGCAGAGGTGCGGCTTCGCACCATTAGTGCCGGAGGTAACGCTCGGCGGTTCGCGCATGCACGGTACGTCATGGGCAGTTACCTCAGACGAAAACAGCAGCGGTTTTAAACAGAGGTTTCCTAATAAATAATAAATAAATAAGTGGATTATGGCTAACCCGAACCTACCTGCCTGTTGCCCCAGGTGCCCACGTTCTTATGCCCATGTAAATAACCCGGCAGATGCCCTTGTTGCGGCTCTGTCGGCTTTTTTCCCTCATACTTGGAGTATAATGTGATTAAAATGTCTAGAGAATCTCTCAGCCAGACGTTCATATATAATTTCCCCAACTTCAGATAGATTTTTATCTAGTGATTCCTGACAGGATAATGAGGTCCCTGAGACTTCAATGAGGGAGAAGAGAAACTCCCAAAAAATATCCCTCATAAAACCTACGTCTACCCGTACTTGTAATGAATTTCCACAGCACATCACTGTGACGAAAAAAGGAGCCAGTTAACTCCGGCTGACAAAGAAAGTGGAAGCGCGCTAGAGGCGCAAAGATACCGGCAGCTCCTCAGAACATTCTAGAGAGGAAGCAATGTCAGATTCTGAGGTGAATTCCTCTGACCCGGAGTACGATCCCTAGATTCCCCTATACATTTGACGGGGAATCAAGATTATAAATAAAGACACGGAGGCGAATACTATGCTTAACTCTTCTTTACTCTTCCAACAGCAGCAAAGAAAAATTCAATAATGCTTTGGAATTTTGAACAAAGGAAAAAAAGGTTTCACATATATGCTGTATAATTTCACAACCAATCAGTGTCCAGCATCGGGTATATATCCTTCGACCTGCGTCACATTCTTCTCTTTTCTTGGATGCGAACTTTAACTTGGAACAGCCACATCGAAATCCAAACTTAAACTTATAGAAGAACAATAAGTCGCTATTGCGGACCTGAAACAGAAACAGACGAGAATCTATAGATTAGAAACCCGAATATGCAAACGTCATGTGCAACCTTTAGGTGTGATTATATTTATCCGAACACAATTCAATCTATACGTAATAATAACATGTCATGGGTAGGGCCAGATACTCAAAGTATAACATAGCACATGGGTGGGATAATAGCGCAGCCCCCACTCTCTGGAACGCTCTCCCTCGTACTGTCAGACTTTCCCCTAACTTCTCTTCCTTCAAACGCTACCTTAAAACGTTCCTATTTAGGGAAGCCTACCACCCAACTCACTGACGCAATCATCAATCACTTCTAACCTTACAGTCCTCTCCTCCTGTTTCCAACCCAAACCCTCCCAGATTGTGAGTTCCTACGGGAATAGGGCCCTCATCTCCTCCTGTACTGTTTGTCAAATGTTGTTCAATGTATTGTAACCCTGTCTATACTGTGCTTATTGTACAGCGCTGCGGAATATGCTGGCGCTTTATAAATAAAGAATAAAATAATAATAATAATAATATTCGCCTCCGTGTCTTTATTTATAATCTTGATTCCCCGTCAAATGTATAGGGGAATCTAGGGATTATACACCAAGACACGGAGGCTTCATATTATGCTTGTTGAAAGCTAATTAATAATAGAATGTCCAAAATGAACTATAGGCTTAAAATAAAATTCTTTAAAGGTTGACTCGTTAGACCAATTAGCTGTTTTCATAATATCTTCTAGCCTGCAACCCCGAAAAGCAGCCGTAGAGGCCGCCGCACTGCGAGAGGAGTGGGCCCCGAAAATAGAGGTATCCACTCCTGCCTCCGTCATAAGCCATTTAACCCACCTAGCTAAGGTAGTGGTTGAAACCGGGTGATACGGTTTTGTCATGGTTAGAAACAATCTGTCAAAGGAAGGAAGACGGTATGGAGCCGTCACCCGTTCGTATTCCTGCAAGCAAAGTACTGGGCATAAATTTGTTTTTTGTGGAAAAGCCGGATAAAATACCTGGGAAATGGCAGTTTTTGTGCGTCTAGATATGAAAAACAAAACACCTAACGGAGTGAAGGATCGCCCCGACAAATCTAAAGCACGGACGTCAGAGACCCTCTTACAGGAAATTAGACATGAAAGCATAGTTAATTTAGCAGATAGTTGTTTAATTGATAGCTCAGTATTGGAAGGCCACTGATCCAAAAAGTCTAAAACCAAGTCAACGTCCCATGTAAACGAATAACGGGACCGAGGAGGACGTTTCAACCGAATACCTTTTAACAATCTACAGACTAATCTATGTTGACCTACAGGGAGTCCCTCAATGCTAGGGTGATAAGCAGAAATGGCTGACCTAAAATTATTAATGGTACGATAAGCCTGCCTTCCTCAAAAAGAGAGGTCAGAAACTGCAGAATGTCCTCTATAGGGGCTGAAAGGGAATCAACTTGTTTGCCCAAACACCAAGAAACCCAGCAGTTCCAGTAACAAAGGTATCGCTTTCGAGTACCTGGTGCCCAAGCGCTGGAGAGTAATTCGGAAGTAACCTCCGAAAGTTGACCGACAGTGTAAGATTGCCTGACACCTTCCAAGCGACGAGACGGAACGATGGCACTGACAGAATGTTCTGTATAGTGTTCTCTGGATCCTCCAGGGGAGGGGGGCTCGACCGGAGAATCTGAGGAACGTCTACCACTAGCTCTAATAACTGTGGAAACCATGGGGTAATCAGAATTAAAGTCGTCTGATTTGAATGCATCAATCGGATGAGCCTTGATATCAGGAGAAATGGGGGAAATGCATACAGAATTCCCCGTGGCCAGGTTTGGTAAAACGCGTCTGTCCCTAGTGAGTCTGGATCTGGTTTCCAACTGAAATAATCTGGGATCTGCGCGTTCAGACGAGAAGCGAAAAGATCCAATTTAAAAGGACCCCACATTGAAGACAAAAATCTGAATATTGTCTTGTCTAACCTCCAGTCGCTGGAATCCATCAGATACCTTGAATTCCAATCTGCTACAATGTTGCATAGCCCCGGGATGAACTGAGCCGTCACTGTAACATTGTGGGATAGGCAAAATCCCCAAAACAGTTTGGAGACTTCCGACCGTTGCCTTGACCTGGGGCCACCTAGATGATTGATATGTCTTACTGCGGCAAAATTGTCCATGCGAAGTAGGACTGAATTGAAAGGTTTGTCTTTTAGAAAAATCCGAATAGCGAAAAAAACAGCTAGGAGTTCGAGAACATTTATGTGAAAAGAAGCTTCTGCAGAAGCCCATCTGCCTCCTGTGGATGTAGGACCTAAACGCGCACCCCAGCCATAGTTGCTGGCGTCGGATTCTATAATGACCTCTGGTAGAGGAGGAAAAAAGGAGCGACCGTTCCAGGTTGAGGTTTGAGGTGACCCGCCACCATCGCAACTCTTCTCGAGAGTCGTCGTCTAGAGAAATCATGTCGGAATATAGTAACCCTTGACGGAGATAGACTGCCTTTAGTTGTTGAAGGGCCCGATAGAACAGAGGTCCCGGGAAGATGGCCTGAATCGATGCTGACAGCATTCCCAACAGACGAGCAAGGGCTCTCAAAGGAAATGTTGGCCGCGTGGACAACCTTCGTACTTCCTTCCGAATCTGACTGATTTTCTGGGCTGGAAGACTGAGCGACATTTGCACTGAGTCCACCAGAAATTCCATGCTCTTGGCTGGATATAGATTGGACTTCTCCCAATTGATCATGAAACCCAGGTTCGTCAGAAGATTGATGGTCCAATCTCTGTGGAGAATTATTACGGACAAATCCTGAGCCATTAGAAGTATATCGTCTAGATATACGACCAAACAAACTCCTTTGGTTCTGAGAAACGCAACCACCGGTTTCATGATCTTGGTGAAGCAACGAGGGGCGGATGAGAGACCCAATGGGAGAGATTTGAACCTCCACAACTGATCTTCCCAGAGGAACTGAAGGTAATTTCTGCTGTGAATAGCAATTGGAATTGTCAAGTAAGCGTCCTTGAGGTCTATCTTGACCATCCAGTCCCCTGGGCATAAACTGTCTTTCAGAGATGGAATACCCTCCATCTTGAAATGATGATACCGAACATGCATGTTCAATTTTTTTAAATTTATCACAGGACGATACTCGCCACTTTTCTTTTGGACAAGGAACACATTGCTCACATAGCCTGGATGCGAGGGAACTACCCTTTCGATAGCTCCTTTCTGAAAAAGATCCAGAACCTCCTGATTTATCAAACGCTGGTGATTTGATGTCATAAACAGAGGTTGAGGTAACTCTCTTTGAACAGGTAACGTGTCGAATTTTATCTCGTAACCCATAATTGCGTCTAGCACCCAAGGGTCTGATGTGATCTGACACCAACAATGGAAAAAAAGATGAACCCTGCCCCCTATTAGAGCCTGTAAAAAAGGTAAGTTATGTGGCATACTCACCAGAATATGCTGCTCTGCGGTAACCGACCTGGTCTGGACCTCTGAGGAAAGAAGGTTGATTGTCCAGCCGACTCAGAGTGTCTTGTTGGAGCATGGGCGAAGCCTCTGGAGTGGAATTGAGAACCTCGGCCGGGAAAACGGCCTCTATTTCTCCCGGCACTGTCAAAAACCTTATTTGGAAAGGTTTTCCTCATAGTGGCCTGGACTTTTTTTATATTATTAAAAGAGTTCGCTCGGGAACCCATCTGTTTGATAAAATCTTCGGCGAACAGGCCTCCGCTTTCCTGCGGGCCAGGTTCCTTATTGGCCATAGAGACCCATTTTGGTTCTACCTTAAGCAGAATAGAGCGTCTGCGCTCTGTTGAAATGGCTGTATTAGCATTTCCTAACATACACACCATTCTCTGTACCCAGCCGCGGTACTCGAAAATATCAGGCTTAGCATTTCCCAAAAGGGACTGTTCGATGGCGTTGAACAATTTCGTCAATGGACCGAAGATGTCCAAAAGTTTATCTTGGCATACTCTCAGGGTTGCATCCAAACCTCTTTTAGGGGACCAACCTGTCTTGCTGAGGAATTCAACAATATCCTCGTTTACAACGGGCGCAGAGGCCACTTCATTGGATAGAACAGGTCTTGGGCATTCAGCCCTCATTTTGTTCTGTGTCTTACTGTTCATGGGCTTTCTGATCCGAGCCTCAATATAGCTAGCCACGTGTTCCAATGGGGCCCATTCAGACGAACGGGGGTGCTTCAGCATCTCAGGAACAAACATAGCCTGTCCCAAAGCGTCTAATGGAGCCGCACTGGCCCATGCCTTCTTGAAAAGGAAGACGAGGAAATTGAGGAGATTGACTCCGAAGGGGTTTCAGATTCATTCGGGGCCCAGTCTGTATCGCTAGTGTCCGACTCCTCATACTCTGCAGCTTCTGAACTAACCTCGTCAGAGCTGTTAGACTCGGTGTGCCTGGCCCTTTTCCAGCCGCGTTTTTTGGCCTTGCGGATAGGCCTCCGTTTACGGGTCTTGCCACTTTTGTGTGGTAATTTCTGTAATTCTAGCTCCTTAGCAGGAGTCGCTTCTATAGCTGTTTTTTTAGGGAGACAGTCAACTCCCTTAGTCAGGGTATAGGGTACCCCACCCTCTTGGGCCGACACATATTTGTCTGATGTGGAAGGCACCATAATGTTAGGGTTTTCCCCCAGAGTTTTATCAGTATTTTGAGCCGCCAATAGTTTCAATAGGGTGTTTTCAAAATTGGTGGACATTAAGGCAATGGCTGAAATTACCTCCGCCGAAACGGAGGGTCGTTGAGCGGAGCTCATAGCCGTCGTTGGCGTTTCAGGGTCCGACATGAGGAACGAAAATTAGCCGCTTTTTACCACAGGGACGCTCTGAGCTAACTACGTGCGCGAGCGCAGGGCAGAGCTCCCGCCTTACTAAGCCAAAGGAGCGAAGCCACGCCTGTCTATGCCAAAGGCAGTTGCTCTGTGTAATGAAAGGCCGGACTGCCTAGCGCCACCGTGCCCGAACTGGGGAAATGCCGGAAACCTTAAACTTATAATGTGTACTCCTTGAGAGACCGGCGGTACGCCGCTACCCTTTTAAACCGGGAATAAAGCGCACCGCCGCTCACCCGTAGAGACCTAGTTATAGGGAAGAAAAAACCTGGCGGAAATTGCGCCAGACGTTGAAATAACCTAAAATCAAGGAAATATGAGCATATGAGCACAAATATGTAATAAAGTATACATAGCTGTCGAAAGCAGCAAAGAAAAGAGAAGAATGTGACGCAGGTCGAAGGATATATACCCGATGCTGGACACTGATTGGCCCAAGTTGGAGTGCCCTACAGTGATTGGTTGTGATATTATACAGCATATATGTGAAACCTTTTTTTCCTTTGTTCAAAATTCCAAAGCTTTATTGAATTTTTCTTTGCTGCTGTTGGAAGAGTAAAGAAGAGTTAAGCATAATATGAAGCCTCCGTGTCTTGGTGTATAATCCGGTCTCCTCTCCTGAGGCCTCACATTCAGTTTCCTCACCTGATTCCACTGATTCTAAAAACCGCTTATTGATCCGGTAGATGCTGTAAGAAATTCAATGTTTGTACCAGAGCAATTAAAACATCCCCGGTCAGTGGAATGGACACACATAGAGCATGTGGCTGGTTATATAGAACAGCATATCCGTATGTCAATGGATAAACAAACCAGAAGTAATTTGAGGGCTGAGTGTCCAGCCCCAACTTTGTCACATAAGCTTAATGTAACCCCGAGTTAGATCCCGAAATTATTCACATCCTTAACCAGTCAAATTGGTCCCGAAAAAGGGGAGTAGAGGCACCTTAACCGCTTAAGGACGGGAGTAATTTTACAACTTTGGCGCTCTTTCGGAAGTGAAGTTTGCTGAAGTTTTTGCTCATCATGTTTAAACGCGGTTTTAAGTCACGTATTATTATACCACCCAGACAAATTATATATCGTTCTTTCCGGCAGACTCGGCAGATTAATAATATATCATAATAATATATATACGTCATGTCCTGCCAGAATGCTATAACAAAAAATTTAAAAAAATTGAATTTACAATAAAATTTCAATCATCCACAGTGTGTAAAGTATTTTTTTTTTTGCATTTTATTATCCGATCCTTTGCGGTTATATTCTATGGGGTAGACTTGGGACCCATTATTTTTTATTTTTTGGGGGTGAAATTACGTGATTTTAGCTAAACCCCCTCTCCCAAAAAAAAAATCATTAGTGAAGCATCATTGTTCACATTATAATTGAAATGTGAACAATAATGCTGCATTAAAAAAAAAGCATGTTTTTATTTTAAAATTAATATTTTTTTTTTATTCATTCAGGAGATAGGGGGGTTTTTTGAACCCCTTTATCTCATCCATGGGATTTCCTTAGGAAATCCCTTTGCAGCTAGGGCTTCCCCGGTTAACTGACATCATCGCGCATGGCGCGATGAGTCAGTTGACGCGGGGGGGGACCCAGACGTGGGGCTGCCATCCAAGATGGCGGCCCCCACCGGAAATAGACCGTGATCGTGCACGAATTAGTGCCTGGTCGCGACCTGGCAACTAAGGGATTAACCCCCATACATCGCTGGAAAGGTCAGGCTGTGACCGTTCCAGCGATGCTGGCCACAGCCTTCTAGCCCCCGGCGATGGGGAGATAGAAGGATCCAAAGGATCCCCCCCTCCCCACCAGGCGCTTCCCCAAGCTCTGGCTTGAGGTGCGCCTGAAACTGACGTCATCGGCTTTAAAAAACGCAGATCAGGCTTCATCGAAGCCAGATCTGCGTGAGAGCCGCCGAGGAGGTGAGTATAACCTCCGGCTGGGCTCCTAACGCCAAGGACGTTCCATACCGTCCTGCGGCGTTAAAGCCCGCCAAATGCAGGATGGTGTCGAACGTCCTGCGGCGTTAAGGGGTGTCATGATACATTGTTTGATTTGTAGGTCCATTGGTAAAATTAATGGATTCGATTGAGGTTTTTCCTCACTAATGAAAACCAGTCCTGTTTGAATACAGGGGCCGAGTACAGAGATTAGTCTGTGTTTTTGGTAACATAACACAGCTTTATCAAGCGAAAAGGAGACGCTCAATTCTCCTCAGGATCCACCCTAAAGTGGCGACCTTAGCGCATAATGAACTGTTGGCGCTATATAAATGATAATAATAATGAGCCTGGTCCCAACGCTGAGGGTCAGTTATTTGGAGAAGGCATCTTCAAGGGATGACCGAATATACAAGGTCCTTCTTGACCACAGGTAAGATGAAGGCTAATATCAGGAAAGCTTTCTCGAATAGGTTTTTCGTCATTCCTTATTCCACCTCAAGAGGCTCCTTTAAATCCTCTTAACTAGAGCCCCAAAAAGACCCCACCTTTTATTCCACAATGGACCAGATTTCAAAGTCAAAGTGGTTATATAGTTTTGAGAAGATCAAGATCTTTTGGGGAGTATAATTTCACACCAACATTCTTTCACAGGATAAGTGGGAGGGGGGCGGGATATTCAGTTTTTTCCCAACATTGACAGTTAATCACAGTAGATCCATGGCTTCTACAGACAGTAAGGGATTTCAGGGTAGAATTCACCTCACTTTCCATACAAATTATTCCTCTGGGAGTTCTGGTTATATCCGGAAAAGACAAAGCCATTACTTTACTACAAGTAAAAAATTTCTTCAAGAAAAATGCAATAGAAGAGGTGACACTTCACAAGAAGATATTCCTAAACAATATATTCCTAGTAAAAAGCAAGATGGAGAATTCCACCCAGTAATCAATTTAAAACACCTAAACGAGTACGTTGTGTACAATCATTTCAAAATGGAAGGCATTCCATCATTAAAAGGAGTTTTGTCTCCTCAAGATTGGATGGTCCAAATAAATTTGAAATACGCTGATCTGACAATCCCGATAAACTACAAAATATCAGTCCTTACACCGACACAGTCTATCGAATTTCTAGGTTTCACCGTAAACTTGATGGAGATGTCTCTTTCTCTGCCTTCAGCCAAAGTTCGGCTGATTCACAGAGAAATCCGATGTCTTCTATCTGCACAAAAGTTCTCTCTGAGATGGTTAGCTCACCTCCTGGGTCTACTCTCAGCAACAATACAAGTGGTCTTTACAGGACCGCTTTATTGCCGAGCTCTTCGATGTCTGAAAGCACGATTTCTTCGGAGGGGATGGCTTTATCCAGATTGCATCTCTCGAAACGACGAGTCGAAATTGGAGATGCAATGGTGGCTAAATCATTTAGAGTCATGAAACGGCAAAGCCATCATCCATCCAACTCCAGAATTCGTCATAGAGTCAGACGCCAGCAGATCTGGCTGGGGCGCCCTGCAGATCACTTTCCACAGGTGTCATTTGGGTTTCCACAGAGATAGAATCTATACCTATAAAACCGAATGTCCGACACTGCACATCCGGTTTCTGTTGGCTGCGCGCGGATCCAGCTTCTGTGTGTGGGGGCAGATGTACCCATGTGTGCTGGGGGCAGATGTACCCATGTGTGCTGGGGGCAGATGTATCCATGTGAGCTAGGGGCAAATAAATGTATCCATGTGAGCTAGGGGCAAATAAATGTATCCATGTGAGCTAGGGGCAAATAAATGTATCCATGTGAGCTAGGGGCAAATAAATGTATCCATGTGTGCTGGGGCAAATAAATGTATCCATGTGAGCTGGGGGCAAATAAATGTATCCATGTGTGCTGGGGCAAATGTATCAATGTGAGCTGGGGCAAATAAATTATCCATGTGAGCTGGGGCAAATGTACCCATGTGTGCTGGGGAAAATGTATCCTTGTGTGCTGGGGCAAATAAATGTATCCATGTGAGCTGGGGGCAAATAAATGTACCCATGTGTGCTGGGGGCAAATGTACACATGTGTGCTGGGGGCAAATGTACACATGTGTGCTGGGGGCAAATGTACTCATGTGTGCTGGGGGCAAATGTGCCCATATGTGCTGGGGGCAAATGTACCCATCTGTGCTGGGGGAAAATGTACCTATGTGTGCTGGGGAAAATGTATCCATGTGAGCTTGGGGCAAATAAATGTATCCATGTAAGCTGGGGGCAAATGTATCCATGTGTGCTGAGGGCAAATAAATGTATCCATGTGTGCTGAGGGCAAATAAATGTATCCATGTGTGCTGGGGCAAATGTACCCATGTGTGCTGGGGGCAAATGTATCCATGTGTGCTGGGGGCAAATGTATCCATGTGTGCTGGGGGCAAATGTATCCATGTGAGCTGGGGGCAAATAAATGTATCCATGTGAGCTGGGGGCAAATGTATCCATGTGAGCTGGGGACAAATAAATGTATCCATGTGTGCTGGGGGTCAGAAACTGGGTGCGATAAACAGTCACATCATTGGGAGCACTGGGCAGCCATGTCCTCTACAACAATTGACTGCCCTCCAGGCAGGCTTTATACCTAGTTGTATATAAATTGTTGAGAACTCCTTGCAGGATTGTTTGCGATTCAAGTTTTATCAAACCTTTTCAGGCGAGTTCCATACTCCTGAAGATGGACAACCTGTCCACTGTGCGTTATATCAACCTTATAGGTGACCCCAGGTCCAAACAGTTGGTAGAGACAGCAAAATCTTTTTGGGGATTTTGCCTGTCTCACAATCTCTCAGTCCAGACCAATACATTTCAGGGTTCAGCAATGTAATGGCGGACTAGAATTCAAGGTATCTGATAGATTCCAGCGATCGAAGATTAGACACCAGGGTATTTGCCAGTTTGTCATCCCTCTGGGGTCCCTTCTCTATAGATTTGTTCGCTTCTCACCTCATCACTCTTTTACCACAATACTACATTTGGAGACCAGACCCCATGGCTTTGGTCACGGATGCTCTGGTCCAGTCCTGGACGCTAGGGACGATTTACACTTTCCCTCTATTCATTCTCATTTCATCAGTAATAAGACTAGTACAAGCACAATTAGCTGCAATAGTGCTCATTACACCCTTATGGAGGTCTCATCCATGGTTCCCACACCTTCCCGAAACTGTCTGTAGACGTTCCCAGGCTAATTCGTGTCTCATCATCCACCCTGGGGGGACCCGGAGGGAACGATTCAGAATCTCTCGAATCCTCATTCATTACACTTAATAGCTTGTAAAATATCAGGGGTCGCTGGCCTTCAGTCAACATTTCGGATGCAACTGCCTCCTTATTGTCGACCTCCTGGGCCCCCTCTACTAGGAGGAGATATGGTACCGCATGGAACTCATGGTTTTCTTGGTGTGGAACAACAAGTTGATCCCATATCAGTTCCTTTGAGTAACTTGTTGAGTTTCTTCACACATATATTTGGGGATGGTAAAGCGTATCGTACGATTAATAACCTCAGATCGGCGATATCTGCTTCACATCAGGGTTCTATTAGTATTCCTGCCGGGAAGCACCCCATTACATGTAGGTTTTTGAAGGGTATACAGTGTTTACGACCCCTCGTTTCTGTTATTCTAACATCTGGGATGTCATTCTAGTTAATTTTCTGGATAAGTGGCCGAGAATGAAACTCTGTCTATTAAACTGATTTCTGTGAAATTGGCCATTTTACTTTGCTTGGTTTCCTGCAATAGAGTCTCACACGTTCGAGCCCTAAACTTAATGGGAAGATGTTTTACCCGACACGGGGAGAAACCTTTAATTTCCAATAGAACAAAGACTTCATTGTTAGAGGTCTTCTATCCAGTTTTGCCACAGCATCCTAGCCTTTACTCAGTAAATTGTTTAAAGAATATGAAAGAGTTACTGCTCCTAACAGGTCACTCCAATCCCAACGGGTTTTTTAACCCTTACGAAATCCATACATTTTGTAACCTTCACCACACTCGCTGGGTGGGTTAAATGGATCATGTCAGAAGCTGGTGTAGACGTCTCTGTGTTCGGAGCTCATTCTTACCCGAAGTGCTTCAGCTTCCAGGGTTTTCTTCCGTGGATGTCGTCTTGGAGACCTCTTAAAACAGACTGGTCCAGAGAATCCACTTTTAGGGAGTGTTATTTTAAATAAGTGCTTCACATGTCACTATCACTAATTAATTAGGCTTTGAACTAGCATAATATGAGCCTCCGTGTCTTGTGGGATATTTCCCAGATTCCCCTATTATCAGGACGGGGAATCATAATTATAATAGACATGGAGGCGAGTATTATCCCACCCTGATAATTGGGTTATTCCCACCCTTATATTTGGTTATTAGGTTTTGATGTTTCAGTAATCATTACGGATTTTCAAACCCTCTTAATATACGCTCTTGTTGATCTTTACTACATTTATTTACCGACAGCTTAATCTTCATGTCGAAGCTTTCATTGGATGATGAAGAGTTCTTCCGTTGTTCTGTTCCCTGGAGAAGAGCTTGAGCTTCATGTTGGAGTTTTTTTCGTTGAAAGATGAATATTCTTCCATTGTTCGGTTTTATTGAAGAAGATGTTAGCCTGTCTCGCATTAAGAAAAGAGGAGGAGCCAAGGGTTGCCAGGGAAGTTATGGAGCGGCCTACCTGACGATTGGACAGCAGGGATTTGGACTGTACCATTACCTGCTATTATTATATGTATTGTTAAACTGTAGTTTTCTCTCTAAATACTTTTGCTGTTGTATTTGAGAGATTTTCTTTGCTGCTATCGGCGTAAGTAAAGAAAAGATAGCATAATACTCGCCTCCGTGTCTTTATTATAATTGTGATTCCCCGGCATGATAATAGGGGAATCTGGGAATTCTAATAAAGACACGGAGGCGAGTATTATGCTATCTTTTCTTTACTTTAGCCGATTGTATGTGAGAGATTTCTTTGCTGCTATCGGCTAAAGTAAAGAAAAGATAGCATAATACTCGCCTCCGTGTCTTTATTAGAATTCCCAGATTCCCCTATTATCATGCCGGGGAATCATAATTCTAATAAAGACACGGGGGCGAGTATTATGTTATATTTTCTTTACTTTAGCCGATAGCAGCAAAGAAATCTCTAAGAGAAAAAACACAGTTTAAACAACATATAACTGTAACAGTTAATGGTATAGTCCAGTTCTGTGTTGACCAATCATCACGCAGACCACTCCGTAAATTCCCTGGTAACCCTTGGCCACGCCTCTTTTCTTGAAGTGAGACAGACTAAGAAATATTCGCCAACCAGAAAAGGTTTTGACAGGAAATTTAAGCTGTCGGAAAATAAATGCATTAAATATCACCAGGAGCTTAAAAAAGCATTAAAGGCATTAAAAACTGTTTGAAAAATTCGTAATGACTACTGAAATTAACAACAACTTCAACAACTAAATTAAGGGTGGGAGAAAAAAAAACAATTATCAGGGTGGGATAATACTTGTCTCCGTGTCTTTATTATAATTATGATTCCCCGTCATGATAATAGGGGAATCTGGGAATTATCCCACAAGACACGGAGGCTCATATTATGCTAGTTCAAAGCTTAATTACCTAAAGAATGTGACATGTGACACACTGGTTTAAAATAACACTCCCTAAAGGTGGATTCTCTGGACCAGTCTGCTGTTTTTAAAATGTCTTCAAGACCATATCCACGGAAAAAGCTCCGAAAGCAGAAGCACTCCGGGAAGAATGAGCTCCGAACACGGAGATGACTACACCAGCTTCCGACATGATCCATTTAACCCACCTAGCGAGTGTGGTGGAAGTTACAGAATTGTATGGTTTACGTAAGGATATGAATAATCATTGGGATTGGAGTGACTTGTTAGGGGCAGTAACTCTTTCATATTCTTTTAAACAACGGATTGGACAAAGACTAGGACGTTGTGGAAAAGCTGGATAGAAGACCTCTGACAACGAAATTTTTGTCCTGTTAGAAATCAAAAATGTTTACTCCCGTCGGGGGAAAAACCTCTTCCAACCAAATCTAGGGCCCGAACTTCCGAGACCCTTTTGCTGGAAATCAAGCAAAGTAAAATGGCTAATTTTGCCGAAATTTGTTTTGATGGTCAGAGCTTCATTATTGGGCCACCTCTCCGGACACCTTAACACTATATTAACATCCCAGGTGTTCGAATAACGAGAAGGAGGGGGTCTTTTACACCGTATACCCTTCAATAACCTCCATACAATCGGCTGTTTACCTGCAGGAACACCGTTAAAACCCCTGATGTGAAGCAGCTATTGCCGATCTGAAATTATTGATTGTGCGATACGCTTTCCCATCTTCAAATAGACAAGTGAAAAAACTCAACAAATTACTCAAAGGAGCGATACGGGATTAACTTGTTGTTCCATACACCAAGAAGCCCACGTGTTCCATGTGGATCTATAGCTTCTCTTAGTGGATGGGGCCCAGGAGGTCGACAACAAAGAGGCAGTTACCTTCGAAATGTCGATGGAAGGCCAGTGATCCCTGATATTCTCCACGCTACTTACAACAGTGAGTGAGGACTCAAGATATTTTGAAGTGTTCCCCCCCTGGGTCCCCCAGAGTGGACGGAGAGACCCGGATCAGCCTGGGAACGTCTATAGACAGTTCCAGAAGTTGCGGGAAACATGGTTGAGACCTCCATAATGGTGTTATGTGCCTTATTGTAGCTAATTGCGACTGTACTAGCCTTATTACTGTTAAAATGAGGGAGAATGGAGGAAAAGCGTAAGGAGTCCCTAGAGGCCAGGTCTGAACCAGAGCATCCGTGGCTAAGGCCATGGGATCTGGTCTCCAACTGTAATAATGTGGTAGAAGAGCATTGAGGCGTGATGCAAATAAATCTATAGAGAAGTGACCCCAGAGGGATGACAAACTGGCCAACACCCTGGTGTCCAATCTCCAGTCGCTGGAATCTATCAGATATCGTGAGTTCCAGTCTGCCACTACATTGCTGAGCCCTGGAATGTACTCGGCCTGAACTGATATACAGGCAAAATCCCCAAAAGGATTTTGCGGTCTCTGCCAACTGTTTGGACCTGGGACCTCCTAAATGAGTGATGTAACGCACAGCAGACAGATTGTCCATCTTCAGGAGCATGGAACTCGCCTGGAAATGTTTGGTAAAACTTTGAATAGCAAACAAACCAGCAAGGAGCTCCAGACAGTTTATGTGCAATTCTACCTCTTTAGAATCACATCTGCCGCCTGTGGAAAGCGAACCGCATCGCTCGCGCCACCCAGATCTGCTGGCGTCTGACTCTGACCAATTCTGGAGTTGAATGGATGATGGCTCTGCCATTCCACGACTCTAAATGATTTAGCCACCATTGCATCTCCTCTTTCGACTCGTCGTCCAAAGAGATGCAATCCGAATAAAGCCATCCTCTCCTCAGATATTGTGCTTTCAGAAGTTGAAGGGCCCGATAATACAGCGGTCCTGGAAAGACTGCTTGTATTGCTGTGGAGAGAAGACCCAAGAGGCGAGCTAACCATCTCTGAGGGAACTCCTGTGCAGATAGAAGGCGTCTGATTTCCTTGTGGATCAACCGAACTTTGGCTGAAGGCAGGCAGAGAAAGAGCCATCTCTATTGAATTTACAGTGAAACCTAGGAATTCGATGGACTGTGTTGTGTAAGATCCAATTTTAATTTTTTTGTTGTAATTTATTAGGAAATCCAAATTGGATAACAGATTGATCGTCCAATCTTTTGTGAATTGTCAATAAAGGATGATCCTCCGCCAGGAGGAGAATATCGTCTAGATAGATTACTAGACGTACCCCCCTGCTGCGGAGGAATGCCGCCACTGGCCTCATTAACTTGGTGTAACACCATGGGGCGGATAAAAGACCAAAAGGTCTCGCTGGGTGAGAGAAATGGTGGCGGGGTCGGAATCCTGCTCTCTCCCACCTGCACCTACCAGCATCTCCCTCCACCTCCATCCCTCTCCTTCGAGATGCACCGCATCCGCCTGTTCTCTCCTCTGGCTCTCGGGGTGGCAGTCATCTACCGCCCACCGGGACCAACCTCCCAGTTCTTTGACCACTTTGCTACCTGGCTTTCTCACTTCCTGTCTTCTAATCTTCCATGCCTAATTCTCGGGGACTTCCACATTCCCATTGATGATCCTTCTGCCCCTGCTGCCTCCAAACTTTTTTCACTCCTCTCCTCCCTTGGACTCACACAATCCTCCCTCCTCCCTACCCACCGCGATGGTCACGCTATTGACCTTGTCTTTTCCAACCTCTGCTCCATTTCTGAGTTCAACTGTCGCCCTTTCCCCATCTCTGACCACTACCTTCTCTCTTTCAACCTATCTGGACTTCCTAAACACCCTGCTCCCCCACCCCGCACACACACTCGCAGAAATCTACATGCTGTGGACCCCCATCAATTCTCCAATCTACTTCACCACCTCCCTCACACCTCATCCTTCACCTGCCCTGATGCTGCCACTAATCACTACAACACTGCTCTTATCTCTGCTCTAGACACTCTTGCTCTTCTTCGACTCTGTAAGGCCCCACGCTGCCAGCTTCAGCCCTGGCACACCCTCCAGACACGCTACCTGCAAAGATACTCCCGCACTGCAGAGCGTGCCTGGAGGAAATCCCGCTCTGAAGCTGATTTTGTTCACTTCAAGTTTATTCTCCGGTCATACACCTCTGCCCTCCACTTGGTCAAACAATCCTTCTTCTCATCTCTTATATCTACACTGTCCTCTGACCCTAAACGGCTCTGGTCCACCTTCAACACCCTCCTCTACCCACCTTTACTTGTATGCTTTGGGTCATTGTCCTGTTGCATCACCCATCCTCTGCGGAGCTTCACTTGGCGGACAGATGGTCTTACGTTTTCCTGCAAAATGTCTTGATAAACTCTGGAATTCATTTTTTCATCATTGACAACAATCCGTCCAGGCCCTGAGGCAGCAAAGCAGCCCCAAACCATGATACTCCCTCCGCCATGTTTTACAGTGGGCATAAGGTTTTGATGTTGGTGCGCTGTGCCTTTTTTTCTCTACATATAATGTTGTGTGTTTTTTCCAAACAACTCCATTTTGGTTTCATCTGTCCACAGAATATTTTGCCAGTAGAGCTGTGGAACATTCAGGTGCTCTTTTGCAAACTTCAAACGTGCTGCAATATTCTTTTTGGACAGCAATGGCTTCCTCCGTGGTGTCCTCCCATGTTCTCCATTCTTGTTTAATGTTTTCCTTATTGTAGATGTGTCAACAAAAATGTTAGCATGTGCCAGAGATTTCTGTAAGTCTTTAGCTGACACTCTAGGATTCTTCTTTACCTCATTAAGCATTCTGCGCTGTGCTCTTGCAGTCATTTTTACAGGACGACCACGCCTAGGGAGAGTAGCAACAGTGCTGAACTTTCTCCATTTGTAGACAGTCTGTCTTACTGTAGACACTTGAACATCAAGGCTTTTGGAGATACTTTTGTAATCCTTTCCAGCTTCATGCAAGTCAACAATTCTTGATCGTAGGTCTTCTGAGAGCTCTTTTCTGCGAGGCATGGTTCACATCAGGCAGTGCTTCTTGAAACCAGTAAACCCAAAACTGGTGTGTGTTTTTAAAGGGCAGGACAGCTTTTAGCACCACATTCAATAATATCACACTGACTGGACTCAATGTTGGCTCACTCCTGGCTCCAATTAGCTCTTGGAGAAGTCATTAGGCTAGGGGTTCACATACTTTTTCCACCCTGCACTGTGAATGTTTACATGTTATGTTCAATAAACACATGAAAACATATAATGTTTGTGTTGTATTATTTTAAGCAGACTGTGTTTTTCAAATTGTTGTGACTTAGATGAAGATCAGAGCACATTTTATGACCAATTCATGCAAAACTCCACGTAATCCCAAAGGGTTCACATACTTTTTCTTGCAACTGTTTGCTGAGGAATATCCCTTTGTGAGGTATCACCTCTTCTATTGCATTCTTCTTCAGTAAATTTTTTACTTCTAGTGAAGTAACGGCCTTGTCTTTCGCCAACATTACCATTATCCCTGGAGGTACATATTGTATGGGGTGTGAGGTAAACTCTATTCTGAAACCCTGCACCGTCTGAAGAACCCATGGATCTACTGTGACTATCTGCCAGTGTCTGAAAAAATTTAATATCCTGCCCCCCACCTCTCCTGTGGAAGAACGTAGGTGTGAAACTATACTCACCAAAAGATCCTGATCTCCTAGATCCCCTGTAACCGCGATGACGGTACGGTCTGGACCTTTGTGGAAAAAGGTGGGGTTTTTCGGGGCCTCCTGGTAAGAGGACTTAAAAGAGCCTCTTGAAGTGGAATATGTGTTGCGGCCAGGAAAACGGCCCCTGCTTTTCCCGGCCCTGTCGAAAACGGGTTTGGGTCGAAATCCCTACAACCAGGTTCCCGAATGCCAAAATCCTGACGGCCAACTTCCAGACATCCAAAATCCCAACGGCTAAAACTAACTCTACTCCCTAACCTCCTAAACCTAGCCCTAACCCCCTAAACCTAGCCCTAACCCCCCTAAACCTAGTCCTAACCCTAACCCCCTAAATCGAACCCTAACACCCTAAACCTAGCCCTAACCCCCCTGAACCTAGCCCTAACCCCTCTAGCCCTAACTCCCCTAAACCTAGCCCTAACCCCCTTAAACCAAGGGTTAGGGTGTTAGTATTCGGGTTAGCCGCAGGTATTATGGATGTCTGGAAGTTGGCTGTGTAGAGAACTTGGTATGTCCGGCACTTGTTCTGTCTGGAAGTTGGCCCATCGGTTGGCATTAGGGAACCTGGCTGTAGGGATTTTGTCCGGCACCCGTTGCGGTGGCGTCTGCGTACATGTGTACAGTTGAGGCTTTGCTGGTATAGGTTATGGTGGCGTCTGCGTACATGTGTACAGTTGAGGCTTTGCTGGTATAGGTTATGGTGGCGTCTGCGTACATGTGTACAGTTGAGGCTTTGCTGGTATAGGTTACGGTGGCGTCTGCATACTTGTATACAGTTGAGGCTTTGCAGACGTTGGGCAGATCATTTATGAATATTGTGAATATCAGGGGGTGAGTATCGAGCCTTGGGTATACCGCACGTGACTGGGAGGGGGAGGGAAGAGCTGTCAGAAATGGACGCATATTGTGATCGATCCGATACAAACGATTGAAACCAGGTTAGCGTGTGATCACCAATAGTTTTTAAGTTTTTGTTATAGGATGCCATGGTCGACCTAGGGTTGCACCGATACCACTTTTTTAAGACCGAGTATAAGTACCAATACTTTTTTCAGGTATTCACCGATACGAGTACCGATACTTTTATTAAATGTCATGTGACACTTTCCAATAAATAATTTAGGATTTTGCTGAAAGCCTGTCCTGTTTATGCGAATATTGAAATGTACGGCCAGACACTCCATTTACCCCATGCCAGCACAATTATCCCACAAGACACGGAGGCGAATATTATGCTATAATTTCTCTACTTTAGCCGATAGCAGCAAAGAATAAAGACAAAATACAGAGTATTTTGAAAGAAAAAACTCTTAACATCAACTGACAGTCCAATAGTATTATCCTTTAGCTTCTGCCAACCAATCAGTGATCAGCCAGGTGTATAAATCCTGAGATAACCGTTGACAAATCCTCTTTTCTTTGCTGCTCGCCGACAGAGATAAGTATTAGCAGCAAACTGCTTCATTATATTGAATAAACTACATATTTTATCTGCATTTACATATTTATACAGTATATGTACTGTTGTTTTTATTACTAGAAGTACACAATTATCCCATAAGACACAGAGGCTCATATTATAATATCTTTTCTTTACTAAAGCCGATAGCAGCAAAGAAAATATCTCAAATACAACAATAAAAGTATTTAGAGAGAGTAAAAATACAGTTTAACAATATAGAACAATAGCAGGTAATGTACAGTCCAGCTCCCTGCTGTCCAATCGTCAGGCAGACCGCTCCATAAATTCCATGGTAACCCATGGCTCCTCCTCTTTTCTATGCTGCTCGCCGAGTTAAGATGAGTATTAGGCAGTAGATTTAATATTAATTCAATTGTTTGCAGTTTTCATTGTACATTTTATTGTTATATAGTATATAATATATACATATATATCTTTGTATCACTACACATACACACACATTCTGTGGTAGTAATGTGATTCATTTTATTGTAAACCTTCTGTAGTGAAAGGGTTAATTATCTGTCTTTTTCAGATTAGTTTGGGGACTGTATTTACAGTCAGGTAGAGAAATAATGGGACATGGACACAATTCTAATATCTTTGGCTCTATACACCACCACAATGTAGTTGGAATGAAACAAACACAATGTGCTTTAACTGCAGACTGTCAGCTTTAATTTGAGGGTATGTACATCCAACTCAGGTGAACAGTGTAGGACTTACAGCAGTTTGCAGATGTGCCTCCCACTTGTTAAGGAACCAAAAGTATTGGGGCAATTGGCTTCTCAGCTGTTCCATGGCCAGGTATGTGATATTCCCTCATTACCCCAATTACAATGTGCAGATTAAAGGCCCAGAGTTCATTTCAAGTGTGCTATTTGGAATCTGTTGCTGTCAACTTTCAAGATGAGATCCAAGGAGCTGTCACTATCAGTTAAGCAAGCCATCATTAGGCTGAAGAAACAAAACAAACCCATCAGAGAGATAGCAAGAACATTAGGCGTGGCCAAAACAACTGTTTGGAACATTCTCAAAAAGAAGGAACGCACCGGTGAGCTCAGCAACACCAAAAGACCCGGGAGACCACGGAAAACAACTGTGGTGGATGACCGATATAATTCTTCCCTGGTGAAGAAAACACCCTTCACAACAGTTGGCCAGATCAATAACACTCTCCAGGAGGTAGGTGTATGTGTGTCAAAGTCAACAATAAAGAGAAGACTTCACCAGAGTGAATACCGAGGGTTCACCACAAGATGTAAACCATTGGTGAGCCTCATAAACAGGAAGGCCAGATTAGAGTTGGCCAAACAACACCTAACAAAGCCTTCACAGTTCTGGAACAAGATCCTATGGACAGATGAGACCAAGATCAACTTGTACCAGAGTGATGGGAAGAGAATAGTATGGAGAAGGAAAGGAACTGTTCATGATTCTAAGCATACCACCTCATCAGTGAAGCATGGTGGTGGTAGTGTCATGGCGTGGGCATGTATGGCTGCCAATGGAACTGGTTCTCTTGTATTTATTGATGATGTGACTGCTGACAAAAGCAGCAGGATGAATTCTGAAGTGTTTTGGGCAATATTATCTGCTCACATCCAGCCAAATGCTGCAGAACTCATTGGACGGCGCTTCACAGTACAGATGGACAATGACCCAAAGCATACTGCAAAAGCAAGCAAAGCGTTTTTGAAGGGACAGAAGTGGAATGTTATGCAATGGCCAAGTCAATCACCTGACCTGAATCCCATTGAGCATGCATTTCACTTGCTGAAGACAAAACTGAAGGGAAAATGCCCCAAGAACAAGCAGGAACTGAAGACACTTGCAGTAGAGGCCTGGCAGAGCATCACCAGGGATGAAACCCAACGTCTGGTGATGTCTATGCGTTCCAGACTTCAGGCTGTGATTGACTGTAAAGGATTTGCAACCAAGTATTAAGACGGGAACGTTTGATTTATGATTATTATTCTGTCCCATTACTTTTGGTCCCTTAACAAGTGGGAGGCACATCTGCAAACTGCTGTAAGTCCTACACCGTTCACCTGAGTTGGATGTACATACCCTCAAATTAAAGCTGACAGTCTGCAGTTAAAGCACATTGTGTTTGTTTCATTCCCACTCCATTGTGGTGGTGTATAGAGACAAAGATGTTACAATTGTGTCCATGTCCCAATATTTATGGACCTGACTGTAGGTCTTTATTTATTTGTGTCCTTTTTTCCCCGTTATTCTACCTCCGGAGAGACAAGTCTCTCTCTCTCCGGCCGCTTTTTGAGGTGATTCGGCACCTCTCCTGCAGCTTCGTCATTAGAGAGAGGCGCTGCTTCGCGCCTTTACTCTGAGGCAACGCTCGCGGCGGCTCGCGCATGCGCAGTACGCCGCGGCTAGTTACCTCAGACGGAATACAGACGGAGTTAGACGGCGAGTTTTTTTTCGCTCTTAAATAGTTAGGCATTATGGCGAGTTCTAACATACCAACTACCCCAGGTACCTTATTGCCTGTACCCCAGGTAAATAACCCGGCATACACCTTTGTCGCTGCTCTGTCGGCTTTCTCATTCAATTTGGAGCACACTATGATTAGGGTGCTGGGAAGCCATTCAACCCTAAGGTCTTCTGTCATTTCCCCGGCATCAGATACATTTTTATCCATTGCCTTCCACCGGGATGACGAGGTCACTGGGACCTCAAAAGAGGGAGTTGAGCAACTCCGAAAAAAGTGCTCTCACAAAAAAATTACGTATCCCTGTTCGCGTCATGAAGGCTAGATTTAGGGGGTTAGGGCTAGGCTTAGGGGGTTAGGGCTAGATTTAGGGGGTTAGGGCTAGGTTTGGGGGTTAGGGCTAGGATTAGGGGGTTAGGGTTAGGGCTAGGTTTGGGGGGTTAGGGTTAGGTTTGGTGGGGTTAGGGCTAGGTTTTGGGGGGTTAGGGCTAGGTTTTGGGGGGTTAGGGCTAGGTTTTGGGGGGTTAGGGCTAGGTTTGGGGGGTTAGGGCTAGGTTTGGGGGTTAGGGCTAGGTTTAGGGGGTTAGGGCTAGGTTTAGGGTTTGGGCTAGGTTTAGTGGGGTTCGGTTTAGGGCTAGGTTTAGGGGGTTAGTGCTAGGTTTAGGGGGTTCGGTTTAGGGCTAGGTTTGTGGGGTTAGGGCTAAGTTTGTGGTGTTAGGGCTAGGTTTAGGGGGCTAGGGCTAGGTTGGGGGGGTTAGGGGGAAGCAAGCACCCACTCAAAACAGGGTGTGGAAAGTGATTACTATAACCAAAACTTGCAGGACTTAGCCCTAATGATAAAGGAAGGCTTGGATTCCAAAGAACACAAAAGGAAGGTGGGAACAAATAATTAAAATTGTAAACCTTTATTGAACTTGTACGAAAAAAACGTACACACCCACAAAATGTATTAAAAACAAAAGGTCATGGATTTGAGACCATAATAAGAGGTCGATGACCAATCACAAAAGCATCTAATGCAGGGTGATGTCTCTGTTACAACAATTGTATGTCAAAGCTGAGAACCACCACCTAAAATGAATGATGAGCAGGAGATGCATAGAAATCCCCTCAAAGTATGCACACGTTGGAGTATACTTAAATGCTTGAAGACATATGCCACCAAATTAGTTGCTGTAGTTAGCATGCACCACTCAAAACAGTCACAATAAGGTGCAAACATAAATGGTCCATGTCTCAGAATACAACCGGTTAATGCAAAGACAAGGAGTGGACTTGGAAGCTACAATTTGCATGCACTGATCGAGAAATCACAAAGTGCAAGCAGTAGCAGTCCCCCAGCCAAAAATGTATTCCTCAGCAAAAAAATTCAACATGTGTATCAGTATAATGCATCAAGGGGATCATAAGATTTATTATCCATCTCAACATTAAACATGCTGCAATGTTGCTGAACAGTTGTGGGCAATCAGTCATAGCCCAAAAAGATTGTGCTGTAATAGTATCATTCTTTATAAAATATAGATGCGTCCAGCTCCGGCATGCAACGAGAGGAAAACCTTAAATGAGTCAATAGGGCGCGTCCTAGTTAGGGTTAGGTTTAGGAGGGTTAGGGTTAGGTTTAGGAGGGTTAGGGTTAGGTTTAGGAGGGTTAGGGTTAGGTTTAGGAGGGTTAGGGTTAGGTTTAGGAGGGTTAGTGCTAGGTTTAGGGTGTTTGGGCTAGGTTTAGGGGGGTTAGGGCTAGGTTTAGGGGGTTATGGCTAGGTTTAGGGGGTTATGGCTAGGTTTAGGGGGTTAGGGCTAGGTTTAGGGGGGTTAGGGCTAGGTTTAGGGGGATAGGGAGTAGGGTTAGTGACATAGGGAGTTGTCTGTGTAGGGAAGTTGGTCGTCCGGGAGTTGTCTGTGTAGGGAAGTTGGCCGTCAGGGAGTTGTCTGTGTAGGGAAGTTGGCCGTCAGGGAGTTGTCTGTGTAGGGAAGTTGGCCGTCAGGGAGTTGTCTGTGTAGGGAAGTTGGTCGTCAGGGAGTTGTCTGTGTAGGGAAGTTGGTCGTCCGGGAGTTGTCTGTGTAGGGAAGTTGGCCATCAGGGAGTTGTCTGTGTAGGGAAGTTGGCCGTCGGGAATTTAGCATTAGGGAACCTGGTTGTAGGGATTTCGACCCAAACCCCACCGCAACCTATACCAGCAAAGCCTCAACTGTACACATGTACGCAGGCGCCACCGCAACCTATACCAGCACAGCAAATCTCCCGCAGCTGGAGGCCGTGCTGCAAAACAATTCACAGGGAGAAAAGTGGAACAAACATAAACTATAACTAAATACTGACGCAACTGTTACGATGCTCTTTGGAACAAAACCTAAACTACATAAATTATAAAATCCCCATCTATGTGTCAGGACAAAATCAAATGACACGCTGACCACAGTCACTGCTCTCAAATATCTAGGTATGGGGGACGTGGCCGGCTGCGAGGGAAACAGGACGTGCTTTGGTGGAGCTCCGTCTCTACCTGCATTTTATGGTACATTTAGTGGACTTTTTCTGATGGATTTCCCCATCTTTACAGTCCCCTAGTGGCCGGTCACCGGTGGTGAGTTGTCCGGAGGCCGGTCAGTCCCCCCTCTGGACCAGAGACACACTCCTCACGGCTGATTATGTGGTGGATGGGAGCCGCCGACAGCCATGTTGCGGCCTGCCTTTAGGCTTCTGTTGCCTTCCTGCACTGCTCCCCCGAGGACCCTGCTCACCGCTGTGCCCTTCACCCTCTCTACACTTGGGATCCAGGTCGTCACCCAGTGGCAACGCTACGGATTCCACCGCTCCAGGGCTAAGTAACCTCGGTGTTCCCAGCCGGCGCAGTTCCTGAGCGACTGTTTTGGAGCTCTGCCCCGCATCACGGCACCTCGTTCGCCCTGACCCCTACTCCCAACCTAGATGACTCGGGCTGAAGGGATGGAGGGCCCCCGGCCGTTATGATGGATCCGGTGGAAAGGGGCGATTGAGGGGCGCACAAGACGGCAGATGGCTGACCTGACGCTCCATCCTGGCAGCGGCCCTGAGGCCGCATTCCCGTACCTGGAGGTACTGCTGCAATCGGCGGATGATGGGCGGCCACTGACGAGAGGCTTCATGTGGCGCATGATGGAGGCCTTGCGGAGCTGCAGGGGCAGAGACCCTCTGATGGGGTTTGAGCCTGGAAGTTCTCAGTGGGAAGATACTGCGACTGGTGGTGGGGCCTTGATCGGCCCGCAGGGAGCGACTGGGGACGCGGAGCCCCGGATGCTGCCAGTTGCCAAGCTGGTGGCTCGGCAGCCGTCTCGAGGTGGCCCTGAGGGAGTCGCCGCACGCGGAGCACTGGATCGCGCGGAGTCGCACGGAGAGGTGAAGCGGCCCAGGGAACTGGGTCGGTGCTTGGAACTGATGAGGGCCCCCTTGTTGATCAAGATGTTGCGACGGGACGAGCTCCTGCTCAGTGGATGCCCAGGGCTCTTCGCTGTGACAGATGTCCCCCAGCGGTGAATTCTGGCCTATCCGGTGGCGCTCTTCCTGCTTTCCAAAAATTTTCATTCCAAGATGCTGGCTGATTTATATTCCATTGCTGGCCTCTACGGCATTCCCAAGCCTGTTTATTTATTTATTTTTGTATTCATAGCTTTTATTAAGGTTTATAACAGATAACATTCCAGTGTGCAAGAATAACAGCTTTCAACAGATATAGTAAGAAAAAGCATAATGTAGTTGCAATAACAAATAACACGGTTCAATACATGTAATAATGTGTAAGTCAAATGAGCAGCGAATAACGTTCTTTTCATTGTGAATATGCTCTATAAAGGGTGGTTGCGTCAAGTATTTCTCCGCATAGGTTCGGTAAGAGTACTCCCATTGTAAGGGGGGGGGAGTGAGTGTGTAGAGCATCGGAGAAAAGGAGGTCAAGAAAAAAGGTGAGAAGTAAGATAGAACTGAAGTTAGAAGAGGGAGAAGACAGGAGAGAGCAAGAAGAAAGTGTAAGGAGAAGAAAGAGGGGGGAAGAGGGGTAGGGGGAAGAGTGGGGAGATAAGGGAAAAAAAAAGGGGGGGGAATGGTTCTAGGTACCTTAAGTACCCACGAGGGGAGGAGGTGGCACGCCACTAGTCCCTCCTAATCATGTGGCAAGTGTGTCATGGTTCATCATATTCAGGAGTGGTTGTACCCTGGGGGGTGGTCTCCGCACGGGGACTGAGGGAAGAGGTCCGGTCCGCGTTGTCTCTAGGTAAGAGACGTTGGCAGAACGCAGAAGTGCGGAACCTGTCCCAATAGTACCATTTCGTTAGATGTTCTGGGTTCCGGTTCTCAGACTGTCGTGCCGCTAGGTCATCGACTGTCCGCAAATGCTCAACTGCTTCCGCCCAGTCCCTAATGGAGGGAATCGCTAAAGATCGCCAGCGAGCTGGGATGAGGCGTCTCGCGGCTAAAATAAGGTGGAGCGCCACCGAGTTACGTAGGGTATTTTGCGTGCCAGGTAGATGTAAAAGAAGGTACACCTCTGGTGTAAAGGGTACGATGAGATCCGTGACCTCTGCCACCACCTCCCCTATCATACGCCAGTACGGTGCAATTTTTGTGCAGGACCACCATATATGTAAGGAAGTTCCAGTTTGCAATCCGCAGCGCCAGCAAATTGAGTCACATGAAAGCGAGAAATGAGCAGTTTGATGAGGAGTGTAGTACCAAAACATCAATAGTTTATATGAAGTCTCAGTCACCTTAAACGCTCGGGAGCCGTACAGTGTAAGGTACAAGATCTTGTACCAAGTTTCAGGGGTAAACTCAAGTCCCAAAATCGTTTCCCATCGTCCACATAGAGGCGGTAATGAAGTATCGTTTTTTTGGAGTAGGGCATAGATGGTTGAAATGCTCCTTGATAGTGGCAAGGCCAATCTACAGAGATTTTCGAAGGGTGTAAGTTGGCGCAGAGGGCGAAAACCCCTCGGGAGCGAGTTCACGAAATGGCACAGTCTGTGGAGAGCAAAGTTTTCTCTGAAGGATAGTTCGGTCGTGTCTTCACTATGTCCTGGTAATCCTACTACATCGTCTTGGAGTACTTGGATTAGGAATAGTCTGGATCCGTCTGTAAATCTTCTTATTAGTTTAGTCTCCAGTCCAGGAGAGAATTCCGGGTGGTGCTGAAGAGGTACGAGTGGCGATAAGGAGGGAGAGAGGCCAAAAAGGCCTCTGATCCTCCACCATACCGAAAGGGTGTCCCCATACAGACTAGAGGGAGACAATTCATGTCTCAGAAATTGCGTGGGTAGCCACGGCGCTGTCCAGAGTGGTCTGCGTGCCTGCTGCTCCTCCAGGTCTAACCATAGTTTGTCCGATTTCTCGGTCATCCAATCCAACATGCGTGTCAGTTGTGCTGCGAAGAAATAGAGTTTTGCGTCTGGAAGTGCCAGTCCGCCCTCCAGTCGAGGATGACGAAGAAGGTGTATTTTGACCCTCGGGCGACCTTTGGGCCATATAAATGCGAGGAAGATAGAGTCAAGTTCCTTAAAAAACGAACGCGGTAGTAATATGGGAAGTGCTTGTAATGTGTATAGAAGATGGGGCATCACATTCATCTTAAGTACGCTGACTCTGCCTAACCACGAAATGGGGAGGTGAGTCCATGAAGACAGGTTTAAGCGGAAGTCCTGTAACAATTGTCCATAATTGTGTTTATATGTACCTTCCTGAGTGTGCGATATCCAGATACCTAAGTATTTCAGCCGGGATGTGCACCACTGGAAGGGAAAGCGAGATCGGAAGAAAGAAACGTCCATTGTAGACATATCAAGGCTCAGCATGTTGGATTTGTCGTTGTTGATTTTATAGCTGGACAATTCCCCAAAGATCTTAAAGTGTTCTAAAAGATGCGGCATGGAAGTTCGTGGGTGCGGAAGAAGGAACAGAAGATCATCTGCATATGCCGATACTTTGTGTGTGTGTTTCACGCCCTGTATGCCTTGAATTCTATCATCTCGTCGAATAGCTTCTAAGAAGGGCTCCAGGAATAAGGCAAATAGGAGAGGAGACAGGGGGCAGCCCTGTCTAGTCCCATTAGAAATAGGGAAGGACGCCGACAGGGCTCCGTTGACCCTAACTTGTGCCGTGGGAGAATCATATAGGGAACGTATCCAGTGCAGAAAGTGTGCGGGGAGACCGAAAGCTTCCAATGTCTGGAAAAGGAAAGGCCAGCCAACCCTATCGAAAGCCTTCTCTGCGTCCGTAGACAGCAGGAGAAGGCCTTGCCCCCGTCCTGAGGACAGCGCAACAGCGTTCAGGACTCTCGACGTCGCGTCTCTCGCTTCTCTGCCTGGGACAAACCCACTTGGTCAGCTCTAATCAGGGTCGGTAAGAGTTTTTTAAGTCGGTCAGCAAGGATCCTGGCCAAGATCTTGACATCGCCGTTTAAGAGTGAGATGGGTCTAAAATGTTTGCACTCCGTTAAGTCTTTATCCGGCTTAGGGATCACTGCAATGGTGGCAGCCAGCGCGTGGCGGGAAAATTTTGAGCCTTCTCGTGTCGCGTTGAACATTCTAAGCATAGGGGAGGAAAGAGTTTTAGCAAAAGTTTTATAATATTCAGCCGGAAAGCCATCCGGTCCAGGGCATTTATTATTCTTAATGCGTTTAAGTGTCACTGTAAGTTCCTCCTGGAGGATGGGATCCTCCAAGGACGCAGCCTGGGCCTCCGAGAGGCGACGAGCCACATTGTCCTTCAAATAATCAGCGATGCGAGGCAAGAGATCTGGGGGTAGTGTCTCATCCCTACCGTTATACAGGTCTGTGTAGTAGCGGACAAATTCCTGTAGTATTTCGTCAGGTCTGGCAGTCAGGGTGTTATCTCTAAGTTTAACATGTGGTACATAGGATTGTTCTTGGCGTTTGCGCAGGAGTCTCGCCAGCAACCGGCCCGGCTTATTCTCCTGAAATGCAAAAAAGGCACGGGTTTTGACTGCCTTAAATCGGATGTCTGCCTGTAGCAGGTCATTAAGTTGTTTTCTGCTGTCAAGAAGTTGTTGATATAGTAGTGCTGACTGATCAGTCTTGTGAGAGGTTTCCAGGATTTGTATCTCGTCCAGCAGAGAAGTGATTTCAGTCTTTCTGTCTCGCTTTCGAGCAGTCGCTTTTGCGATGAGCAGACCCCGTATTGTGGCTTTGTGGGCTTCCCAGATCGTGTGGGGTGAGACCTCAGGGGTGGTGTTGATCTCAAAATACTGTTTGACTGACTCGTCTATCTCAGCTCGTAGCATCGGGTCCGTGAGGAGAGATGTGTTAAGGCGCCATGTGTGTTCTCGCGGTCTGTAAAGAGGGGAGGTCAGGGTCATGACTTCTGGTGCCTGGTCTGACCACGTTTGTGTACCGATATATGTGTTGGTCACCATGTGCAATTGATGTTGAGGTAGAAAGAAAAGATCGAGTCTGGAATAGCTTTGGTGGACCCCCGAGAAATACGAGTAATCTCTCTCGCCGGCGTGGTATGCTCGCCAAACATCTACCAATCTATATGAGTGAAGGGACCTTTTGATATGTCGAAGAATGTTAGGAGGGATCGAAGAGGATCCTCTTGATGTGTCTATTTTAGGGTCTAAGGGCACATTAAAGTCGCCAGCGAGGATCAGAATCCCCTCCTGAAAAACGTCGAGCTGGCGCAGGATAGAGGCTATACATTTATGTTGGCGCGTATTCGATATGTAGGCAGATGCAAAGGTGTATGTTGTGCCCGCTATGGTGCCCTTCAGGAAAAGGAAGCGGCCGTGGGGGTCGGTAATTAGACCTGTTTGTGTAAATGGGACGTCTCGCGCTATGAGGATGGCGGCTCCTCTGGATTTTGAGTCTGTGTAATTACTAAAATACCCCACTGGGAATTGTTTGTCTCGGAGGGTTGGTCCGTCTCGATCACGGAAGTGCGTTTCCTGAATAAATGCGATAGAAGCACTGTGGGCATAGAGCTCTCAAAGTAATCTGGAACGCTTTTCAGGGGCGTTAAGGCCCCTAGCGTTGTAAGAGACTATGAGGAACTGTTTATTGGCAAACATCTCAACGTCCCCTCGTGGGTTGCCCAAAAGGGGAGAGGGGGAGAAAAAAAAAAGTGGGGGGGTTTATGTGTGGAAGGAGGAACAGGGAAAGACCGAGAGATAATATAAATGCAATAGGTGCAAGAAAAAAGAGTCAAGAGCGATAGAAAAGGGTGTGAGTGAGCGTAATCTAAGATATGAGACCAAGAGACGTCAGAGGGAGGAGGGTAAGCACCTCTTCCTCCCGCTCAGGAACTGCGACGTCAGAATCTCAGGGGGGTGAAATAGAGATAATAGTTGGGAGATAAGTAGAAATATATGAACCAGAGTGAGTCCCCAACCAGTGGCACCCGTCAGTGACATCGCAGAATATATTGAACCATGAGGAAGTATTATACATGGGAGATAAACATTCTCATCAAGGGAGAGAAGGGGAAGATAACCGGGTTTACATATTATTATTCGAAAAACGATATCGTGACAAGGTCTGAGACCAGTACTATCCCACAATCCACCTGAAATATCCAGCTTTGTTCATAACCATACATTCGTTCTCGTCAATAACCATATATACAAATGTGAGTCAGTATGAGAGAAGCCAAGTAAGTGAAGTAGGGTCACTACCCTCGGCCACTGCCCGTCCCTCATCCACCCCCTCGTGCTTTTTTTTTTTTTTTTTTTCCTCCCCTCCTCCCCTCCATGCCCCCTCCCCCCCCCATCCCTTTTTTTGGCACTTTTCAGGATGCCCGAGGTACGCCACTATGACACCTACATGGCTCTGGCTGCCATACTTCGCCCTCGGGCTCCTGGGCCTTGTGGCATTACCCTTCCACGGCCTCCTCCGGGAGTCAGCAGGGAAAGTCACGATATTGGCCTCTGCCGTTTCCCTGCCCCCCTCCCCCAACTCCCCCCGCCCGTACCATTGCTGGTGTGTGGCCGGTGTAGTTCACTTCTCCTTGTTTTGTTTTATTTGAATTATATGCTGTACTTTTCTCATGTAGACTTATCTTTTATTGTTTTGATGATGCACTGTTTACTGCTGACAAGTTAATTTTCGTTTGGATGAGACCCCCTTTTTGGGGAAGTTTATTGTTTTTCGTATGATGTTTCTAAGCTGAATGTTTTGTGACCCTCATTTCCGATTGTATGTGGACTACTTTACAAAATAAAAATTGTAAATTTAAAAAAAAAAAATCTAGGTATGTGCAGGCATGTACAGGCCATCGGGACTACCGGGAGATTCCCGGTGGGACGATGGCTCAGTGGGCCGGGATGCCGCCTGGGCCTGGTCGCCAGTCAATCATCTGGGCCTGGCCGCTGGCCGAGCCTGGCAATCGCCTGGCTGACGGCCAAGTCTGGGCCAGGTGGGAATATACTGTGTGTTCAGGTGATTAAACAGAGCAGCAGGTCTTCTGGCAGGGCCTGTTCACGTGCACCCTGCATCTGGTCACATGACCCGGCTTCCAGCGTGCTGCTTCCTGTTTGAGGTGGTCGTTGCAACTGTCAAGGCAACGCTGAGGGACCTGGTGGATGCCCTTTTCGAGTTGCACACTGCGCAGGAGCTGTGGCAGATGATGGGCGAGCGCTACCGGAACCTGATCGAGGCGTCGGAGCTCGGCACTTGTGGTGGAGCATTACAGCAGTGGTCTGAGGGCCAGACTGGAGGCCAGTGAGGGAGACTAAGACCTCTTGGGTACACTGTATTAATAGGGCTGCTCCTCCTTGCATTCCCAACCAGGTCAGTTCTCCTGGTGCATGCTGGTGCTCAGGAGGTGTAGGGCAGGCCTCATACTGCCAGTACACCTGCCCTGTCATCCCCTTCCTACTCTGACAACTCCCTGCACTCTCTGCCAGGCTTGCACTGATTGCCCCTGCATCCTGGGTGCAGGATAGGGTTGCCAGGTCAGCCATTTTTTCCTGGACACGTGTGTGTGTTTCATGCAGAGGGGAAGCACAGGAATGGTGCTGCTCTGCAACATGTATAATTCATATCCATGGAAGCAGGACATCAAAGCAGATTACCTGGGATTCTTATTTGATTTCTTACCTGCAGCATATGGATTACACATGCTGCGGGTGGCATTTTTCATGCACTATAGAATATTTGATACAGTCCTAACCTCAACATCTGAGGAAAGGGATTTAGGGGTTATTATTTCAGAGGATCTAAGGGTAAGGCTAGGGTCAAACGAAAGCATTTTTACACGCGAACGTAAAAAAGTGCGTCCGAACGCATTGATGTATTTTTTCACGGAATATACGAAAACGGTCATACGATGCGCATTTTCGTGCGTGATGTTTTACAAATCCAAACCAGGAAACTTTTTGCGTCTGGACGTTATGTTGGCCGGACATGAGCAGGGTCTGACGTCTCCAAATCACACACACACACACCGCTAGCGGGCGCAGCGCACTCTGTACGTCAGTACTAGAGGTTCTGCGTTCTCGAAAAAATGCTTTCATTTTCCACTTGCGTTGCGCGGCCGGACTTTCGTGCGACCGTACTTCATATATTGGCTGTCATTGCCCATCATTTGCTGCTAGTGCGGCCGTGATTAAGTGCGCCAGAACGCACGTTAAAAATGCGCTCGTCTGACCCCAGCCTTAGTAGTCCATGTAATAGAGCAGCAGGAAATGCTGGCAGAAGGCTTGGAAATGCTGGCAGAATGCTTGGTTGTGTAGGGAGAGCCTGTATTAGCAGTAGGAAAAAGGGAAGTGCTCATGCCACTGTACAGAGCACTGGTGAGACCTCACTTGGAGTACTGTGTGCAGTACTGGAGACCGTATCTCCAGAAGGATATAGACATCTTAGAGAGAGTTCAGAGAAGGGCTACTAAAATGGTGTACGGCTTGAAGGAGAAAAGTTACCAGGAAAGGCTTAATGATCTTAACATGTACAGCTTGGAAAAAAGACGAGACAGAGGAGATATGATAGAAACATTTAAATACGTAAAGGGAATCCACAAGGTAGAGGAAGGGAGTATATTTAAAAGGAAACAAAGTAGCAAAACAAGAGGACATAGTCTTAGATTAGAGGGGCAAAGGTTTAAAAGTAACATCAGGAAGCATTATTTTACTGAGAGGGTGGTGGATACATGGAACAGTCTTCCAGTAGAAGTGGTAGAGGCCAAAACAGTAATTGAATTTAAGCAAGCATGGGATAGGCATAAGGCTATCCTAAACAAAAGATAAATCCAGGTAAAGTATCCATGTAATTGGGCAGACTAGATGGGCCGAAAGGTTCTTATCTGCCGACATTTTTCTATGTTTCTATGAATAAACTATATGTGTCCATGAAAACACGGCCGATCTGGCAACTGTAGCGCAGGAAGAAGCCCATATGTCTGCAGGTCACAGCTTTAAAGGGACATTCCAGCCCACGGGTCAGCAACCTTGTCCCTACAGACATTTTGGAACTACACCTACAATTTTTTAATGGCCAGTTTTTATTATTTAGACACGTTTAGCACCGAAATTGCACACGATTTAAAATTACATAAAATATGTTTTCATTTCATTAATTGCCAAAAAACACAATCTTTAGCTCCATCCCATAGAGATCTTAATCCAGTCCTGCGTGTTTTCATATCGGAGTGGGCCAGTCTGGATGAAGTCCAGGGCCACTTTTTTGTCCCAGTCCAGCCTTGGGTATGTGGTTACACCCAAATCTATCCTTTGGCCCTACATTGTAAAAGTCATTTAACCCCTTAAGGACGGGAGTAATTTTACAACTTCGGCGCTGTTTCGGAAGTAGAAGTTTGCTGAGCTCATTTTGACCATTTTTAAGTCACTTATTATTATACCACCCAGACAATTTATATATCGTTCTTTCCGGCAGACTCGGCAGATTAATAATAATAATATCATTATTATATGTATATGACATGCCCTGCCAAAATGCTATAACAAAAAAATGTAAAAAAATGTAAAAAAAATTGAATTTTCAATAAAATTTCAATCTTCCACAGTGTGTAAAGTGTTTTTTTTTTTAACTTTATTATCCGAGGCTCTGCGGTCATATTCTATGGGGTAGATTTGTTAAAAAAATTAGAACGGGAACCCATTTTTTTTTTGGGGAGAAATTGCGTGATTTTAGCTAAACCCCCCCCCCCCCCAAAAAAAATAAAATCATTAGTGAAGCATCATTGTTCACATTATAATTGAAATGTGAACAATAGTGCTGCATTAAAAAAAAAAAAAAACGTATTTATTTTTTTATTTAATTTATTATTTTTTTATTATTTTTATTTTTACTTTTTTTAAACTTTTATTTTACTTATAACATGGTCATGTTTGATATCATTGGAAAGGCCATGCTCTGGCCTTTCCAGCAATATCATACATGACCCCCTAGCTGCCACCGATCAGGAGATAAAGGGGTTCAAAGAACCCCCCCTATCTCCTCTAAGGGATTTCCATATGAAATCCCTTTGCAGCTAGGGGGTTCCCCGGTTAACTGACATCATCGCGCATGGCGCGATGAGTCAGTTGACCGGGGGGGACCCAGAGGTGGGGGCTGCCATCCAAGATGGCGGCCCCCACTGGAAATAGGCCGCGATCGGGCACAAATTAGTGCCCGGTCGCGACCTGGCAACTAAGGGGTAAGCCCCCCATACATCGCTGGAAAGGTCAGGCTGTGACCCTTCCAGCGATGCTGGCCACAGCTGCCTGGTCCCCGGCGATCGGGAGATAGAGGGATCCAAAGGATCCCCCCCCTCCCCTTCAGGCGCTTCCCCTGCTCCTGCGGGGGGGGGACGCCTGAAACTGGCGATTACTTCACTGCGCCGGAGGAGGGATTCACACTGATCTGACTCCGCGGGAGTCAGAGCAGCGTGGGAGCGACCGGAGGAGGTGAGTATTAACGGAGGGGGACTGTAAACGCCGAGGATGTACATTTACGTCCTGCGGCGTCAAAGCCCGCCTAATGCAGGGCGTAAATGTACGTCCTGCGGCGTTAAGGGGTTAAACTATACCCTAAACTAGGTGCCCTGTCCAGAAACAAATCCTGCCTGAGCCCCGCGGTAACAAAGCAGATTGTACAACAAATGCTTATGCCGGCTATTGAATACGGAGATGTAGTGTATGCAGCCGCCCCGCAAACACACCTCCAGAAACTTACTACATTGTATAACTCATTCTGCCCCTTTTGCCTACATATTTATTTTCCTTGTTAATCTGTATATCTGTGTTGTTTTTAATATCTTGCATTTATTACTTTGAATTGTTACAGTTGTTACAGAAATGCAATGTTCTTGACCCCGGGACATACTGAAAAACTAGAGAAATCTCAATGTATCCTTCCTGCTAAAATAATTTATAAATAAGTAATACTATGTTGCCTGTAGGATTGTTTAATGCACATATGGTTGCGAGTTTTTAAAAAACTGGGGAAAAACATTTTTGAGGTTTATTTTTTGGTCACTGTGTGTAACTTTTATTTTCTCCCCAGGTTCTCTGACCAGGAAGTGCGCTCGCTGGCTGTGAAATGGATCGATGAGGCACTGAGTGACGATGAATTGGCAGATTTTCTACCACAGTTTGTGCAGGTTAGGCTGGGCCGCTGGGCCACCGTACCAGTTCTTTCTGGGCTGTGTTTTTAGCTCGTTTTTGTTTTACAGGCGCTGAGATATGAAATCTACTTGGATAGTGCTCTGGTCAGATTCCTCTTGTCTCGTGCACTGGGAAACATACGCATCGCCCACTATTTCTATTGGTAAGGCGCAGTTGTTTTATTCGACTTATGGCTGCTGGGAATGTTCCCTGGAGCTGGCCTTTCTATGGAACCAACGTGCGCTCAGCCAGGGGGCCACACGGGCGTCTAAGCGGAGAGAACGGGCATTCCCACGGATGTTTCCTCCTTGCATGTGTGCACTTGTATGCGCTCGTGTGACAGCGGCCTTACTTGTTATGAGTTAGTTCTAGGGTTATGTCAGACATAATCAGTTTGTTTTTATTCGGTTTAGAACTCTAGCAGCGCTATAGGGCAATCCCTGGGATACTGCCACTTGGTATGGGCTATGTACCGCTGGTGTTTTATACTTACTGGAGTCCTGTGCCACCACCTCAACCTGCCTGACACCCCCCTCTTTGATCTGGAGCTGCCATTTCCTCCCCTTTGGTCCTGTTCCTTCCCACAATCTCCCTGCCACACTCAAGAACACTGGAGAAACCCACTCCCCCTCATACTCTGTATACTCAGGTCAAGTCCCTTGCCCAAACTCACTCCCTCCCACCTCTGAACCTGTCTCTCGCTCAGTTTGTTCATGAAATTATTGTAAAGGGACTCTCTAATAAGCTAAAGTGGTCAGGCTGCGTTGAGTGCCCCCCCCCCCGTTCTCATCCTGATTTCACGCTGACATCGTCATGTCTGAGCGTTTACAGCAGCGTTTGCTTAGCGAGAAAGCAGAAATGAGCTAAAGCTGCGCTCACAGCATCAATCCATCACTGTGACCAGGTGCTCGTGTACCTTATGTGCTAAAAGCATCCAAATTGCTAATGAAAAAGCCCCCTCCTGTTTCTAATCCCCTCACCCATCTAGATTGTAAATTCCCATGGGAATAGGGTCCTCATATCCTCCTGTATCTGATGGCAGGAATACTGACCTGTCTCCTAGAATTGTCCTGTCTTTACCCATTGCACCTTGTACGCGCTGCGGAATGTTTTGGCTCTTAATAAATAATAATAATAAAAGGTGGGGGAGCAGGGGTTGATTTATTTATTTTTTATTCTTTTTCTTTTATTCTTTTCTTATTTATTTTTGCCCTTGGTGCCCCGATATTAAGAAATCTCGATCTGCAGCTGAAAAGCAAATGAAATACATTTGCTGCAAACAAATTCCGTTTTCTTTTGGGCTGCAGAAGCTCCAAAGAGAAAAACTGTAAAATCAGCTTCTGAACGCTCGGAGATATCGGGCTTTTAGCAGCAGATGCGGGGGGGGGGGGAGACGTGCAGCTCGAACCTCTGTAACTCAGTTTTGCAGTAGATTGCGCCACCTGCAGGCCAAAAAGGTTATTTACAGTAATGACTATTTATTGCTGTATTCTTTAAAAAAATAAAAATTTAGAAAGTATTTTATCAGGAAGGATACATTGAGATTTCTCTGGTTTCAGTATGTCCTGGGTGGCGAGTATGTACTGTTAGGTGTCTTGCCCAAGGACACTTACTGGAGAGGAGCTCTGACTGGAATCTAACCCATGTCTCCACGCAGAGCAGTGATGTTACCTCTACTCCACCCAGCTATGAATAATTAGAAATGATTTTACAAGCTTCCTGATGGTATTTTTGGAAAATCACTTGGTAGTGAAGGGGTTAAAGGATTCCCAAGCTGGTTGCTCATTGCCTTGGAGGACTAGCTCAAAGTTTTCATCCACAAGAAGTTCACGAATTTTAGGACCAATGAAGATTCCTTCTGTAACTTTAGCCTCACTCAGCCGTGGGAATGTGTCTCTCGGGTTCTTGAAAGCTTCTCCGTCCTTGTTCATCTCCTTTACAAAGTTCTTCATCAGGCCAAGTTTGAAGTGTAAAGGGGGCAGAAGAATCTTTCTTCAATTAACCAGAGGGCTGTGCTGGACGCGCTTTTCCCCGGGTGGCAGAGCTTCCCTTGGGGACCAGTCTTTTCTGTTTCAGTGTCAGGATCTCGTCTGACTGTCGCACTCACAGAGGAAGCGGCAGAACTTGGTGTAAACCACCTGCATGTCCAACAATATTGCTGTCACCTTCAGGTCTCCACAGATCTGCTATTGTTGGTCTTTGTACTTAATTGCTCCCAGAAGTCATTTCCTATTGGCATTTGCTTCGCTCTCAGGTTCGCCGACCCCTATAAACGCTCTATCGTAATTATCCGCTCGGAGCGTCACGCGCTTCATTTCTTACACATGTCCTAACGCATCATAAACAGGCTGGATCTCGGAAATGATGAGAGCTGACCCAGCCTTTTAAATGTCTTGTTTTTAACATAGTGCAATCAATACGAAATAAGTATTTTCAAGTCAGAAGCCATTTCATGGTTGACCAGTGTTCATGTTTGGAGGGATTTCCATGTTGGGGTGTCTTGGAATATTCCATTTACATTTTTTTGTTCCTTTGTTGATGTGAGGAGCATTAAAAGAAGAGATTGCAAAATATCCGCCTCCGAGTAGCGCCTTAAAATGCTTTATCTTTTCGTCATTGCTCACATTCTAGTTATATAGGCCGAAAGAAAGATACGCCTCCATCGGGTTCAGTCTCTCCCACATCACCTACTATTGTGATCAAAGGAAGCAAACCCCCCCCCCCCCCCCGTCTGACGCTCTCTCTTCAGCCACTCATTGGCTGTTTCAGTGTGTTATTGGAGTGGTGTGAGTGCAGGTATCCCAGCAGTCACACATGTTCTTAACCTCCCTGGCGGTCTATTTATTTAGAAATTCCCTTTCTAAAAGCCCCCCCAGCGACATCCCGAGTGTGGCTCGGGGTTAAATTCCTATGTTGGAAGCGGTAACCCCAGCAACACTCGGGATGCCGCTGGATACATCACCTCTCCCTGCGCTCCCTCGATGTCCCCGCAGTCTCATCCGGCGACCGCGACCTCATTACGTCCTGGTTCCCTCCTCGCGAGATGGAATCCAGGAAGTAAAACGCTGCGATCGCCGGAGGAGACTGTAGAGATCATCGAGGGAGCGCAGGGAGAGGTGATGTATCCAGCCCGAGTGTGTCTCTGGGTTACCGCTCTCAGCAGTGAGATTTAACCCCCGAGACACACTCGGGAACACCGCCAGGGAGGTTAAGCAGGGCATGAGTAAAGCATTGTTGTACTTAGAATTTCTTAGGCCCTTCTCCATGTGACAGGGGAATAACGAATGGGAATAATCATAAACCCTACTATAATATACAGAACTGCAACTACTACCTGGACAAGACGTATACTCGAGTATACCGCTAGATTTTGGTGACATTAATTTACCTTTAAAATTGGAGGGGTGGCGTTATATCGAGACATCTGCATCGCGTGTAAAAGAAACTTGCCTTGCTCTGGATCCCAAGTCTCCTGGAAGTTCTGATAGTCTCTCTGAAGTGAATGTGGGCTCCCTGACGCCCGCAAACACTTCAGGAACTCCCGGGAGAGGTAGGATCCATCACGGCCAGGGGGCAGGCTCGATTTAAGTCAATCATGCACCCTCACTCCGCGCAGCACAGCGGGAGGTGTAGTTTTCTGACCTCCGTCTCCAGCAGGCAGGTTCTTCCACTGCGTTATACTTGGCAACCACTACAATCATTCTAGAGCAAAGTACCCTGGCCTGAGGGGGAGCCGGACTGTGTTAAGAAAAGCTCGAAGGATTTTGTTTACTGGTACAGTATACATTTATAATTTTACTTCTCACGTTATATTCGAGTCTTGAGTACTCTTTCATTTCCATAATAAATGTCTATCCATCACCTTATATTCGCGTCGCGCTATACTCGAGTATCTACAGTAATCCTGCATTAACAGCCAAAAACCTCTCTCTCTCTATTAACCAATAAACTATGGTCTAAATATATATATTAGGTAGGCCGTGTTAGTCCAGATGCCAAAATCCCGAGTATAGCAGTCTGTAGTGATACCTTTATTATTGGACTAACGTTACATTTAAAGTACAAGCTTTCCAGAGTGATCCTCTCCTCGTCCGGAATATTGAAGCTATGCTGAGCAGAATGATAGCTTAATGTCACAATGTTAATTCGATCATTCTGCTCAGCATAGCTTCAATATTCCTGACGAGGAGAGGATCACTCTCGAAAGCTTGTACTTTAAATGTAACGTTAGTCCAATAATAAAGGTATCACTACAGACTGCTATACTCAGGATTTATATATATATATATATATCAACTGACTAGACCAGTGACGTGCGGTGAGGTCAGTGGCTGGTGAGGCACTGGCTAGTATCAGAGGCAGATATACACAGGTTACGGTTCAGTGCTCCCCAGGATCTGGCTGCTCTCATTGCTCCCCAGGAACTGTCTGCTCTCATTGCTCCCCAGGAACTGGCTGCTCTCATTGCTCCCCAGGAACTGGCTGCTCTCATTGCTCCCCAGGAACTGGCTGCTCTCATTGCTCCCCAGGAACTGGCTGCTCTCATTGCTCCCCAGGAACTGGCTGCTCTCATTGCTCCCCAGGAACTGGCTGCTCTCATTGCTCCCCAGGAACTGGCTGCTCTCATTGCTCCCCAGGAACTGGCTGCTCTCATTGCTCCCCATGATCTGGCTGCTCTCATTGCTCCCCAGGATCTGGCTGCTCTTAGTGCTTACCGGGATCTGGCTGCTCTCAGTGCTTACCGGGATCTGGCTGCTCTCAGTGCTTACCGGGATCTGGCTGCTCTCAGTGCTTACCGGGATCTGGCTGCTCTCAGTGCTCTCCGGGAACTGGCTGCTCTCAGTGCTCCCCAGGATCTGGCTGCCCCAGGATCTGTGTCACCCTCCAGGCAGTTGAGTGTCATGCTGAGGCCACCCCTGTGCCCAGCCCCACGCCCACTGACTGTGAGAGATAGGACAGTCACATGACTGTCCTGCACCAATCAATGCATGGGAGGCCTGCCTCCCATGCAGACGTTTTTGAATGGCTTGAACCAATGGCGCTGTCCCATTGGTCCAAGCTGTTCCATTGCTCTACCAGGGCCTCAGAGGCACTGGGAGAGCAATGTTCAGGACCTGGGCAGTGCTCGGACATCTGTTCATTGAACAGACGCGCCGCGCTGCACACTTCTTGACAGCCTACGTGATTTGCGTAGCGTAGTGCCAGCTCAGGCTGGAGAATGGAAAAAAAACAGCACGCAGAGGAAGGAAGGAGCCAAAGGTGGCGGAACGCAAAGCAGGTTAGTTTTTTTTTATTCTATCACTTGAGCAGTGTTTAATGGCAGGTGAGGCTCTGCCTCACCTGCCGCCCCTGACCGCACGTCCCTGGACTAGACTATGGTGTGGTCTCCTTGTAATGAGACCTGTACACAGTGACCACCTTCTGGATCAAGTCATTAATGGGGCGCCATGTTTTTAAGTGGCACAATTGCATAGAATTGAATGTGGTATTTTAAATCTTTCTTTTAGATATATATTCCAATAAAGGTTATAATTTATTGTATAGTTTTCATAACTAACTTCAAGGAGACGTTCATGCCAGATTGTCAGTCTTGTCCTAATTCTGGGGCTTACTCTCATGTTGTACCTTTTATATAAAGGATATTTTTTATCGCATGCCTAGGAATCTCTGCGTCGTGTCCCTCGGGCCGGTTTTGAAAGCCACTGGTGATGCATTGTATTTTGTTCCAGGTTACTGAAAGAGCCCCTGAATGACCTGTACCTGGGGAAAAGGTATGAGCAGGTCCTCGGTGCTTTACTTTCAATGTGTGGAAAGAATCTGCGCACTGAACTGGAGAAACAGACCCGGCTCACCCAGGTGCTCGGGGTCGTGGCTGAAAAAGTGCGTCAAGCCAGCGGCTCTGCCAGACAGGTGCCATTTGGTTCTTTTTTGTTTGGTGCATCAGCAGGCGGTGAAGTATTAGGTGACCTGCAGAATACTTTGATTTAAAAGAAAATTATGTCAATGGCTTCTGCACTAGAAATATCCAGATTTGTGTATATTTAAGGTCCATGAGGCAATGTGTTTGGATACTATGTTATTCAATGCAGCTTTTATCCTACCTGAACCCAAAAAACCAAGCAGAACGTGGCTCAATGTAACAGATCTGGTTCTGCCCTTATTTCAGGGAATTCCACAGCTTTATTTTTCGCACCGTAAAATAACACTTCCTATGCTTTAGGCTGAATTTCCTTTCATCTGGTGTAAATGGATGACCTCGTGTCCTGTGTATAGTCCTGTTACTGAATAGGTTTCCAGACAATGGTTTATAACAGCCCGTATATATTTATATAAGGTTATCAGATCCCCTCTAAGGCCCCATATATATTTATATAAGGTTATCAGATCCCCACTGAGGCCCTGTATATATTTATATCAAGTTATCAGACCCCTCTGAGACCCCGTATATATTTATATCAAGTTATCAGACCCCTCTGAGGCCCCATATGTATAAGGTTATCAGATCCCCTCTGAGGCCCTGTATATATTTATATCAAGTTATCAGACCCCTCTGAGGCCCCATATATATAAGGTTTTCAGATCCCCACTGAGGCCCTGTATATATTTATATCAAGTTATCACACCCCTCTGAGGCCCCATATATATAAGGTTATCAGATCCCCACTGAGGCCCTGTATATATTTATATCAAGTTATCAGACCCCTCTGAGGCCCCATATATATAAGGTTATCAGATCCCCTCTGAGGCCCTGTATATATTTATATCAAGTTATCAGACCCCTCTGAGGCCCCATATGTATAAGGTTATCAGATCCCCTCTGAGGCCTGTATATATTTATATCAAGTTATCAGACCCCTCTGAGGCCCCATATATATAAGGTTTTCAGATCCCCACTGAGGCCCTGTATATATTTATATCAAGTTATCACACCCCTCTGAGGCCCCATATATATAAGGTTATCAGATCCCCACTGAGGCCTGTATATATTTATATCAAGTTATCAGACCCCTCTGAGCCCCATATATATAAGGTTATCAGATCCCCTCTGAGGCCCTGTATATATTTATATCAAGTTATCAGACCCCTCTGAGGCCCCATATGTATAAGGTTATCAGATCCCCTCTGAGGCCCTGTATATATTTATATCAAGTTATCAGACCCCTCTGAGGCCCCATATATATAAGGTTTTCAGATCCCCACTGAGGCCCTGTATATATTTATATCAAGTTATCACACCCCTCTGAGGCCCCATATATATAAGGTTATCAGATCCCCACTGAGGCCCTGTATATATTTATATCAAGTTATCACACCCCTCTGAGGCCCCATATATATAAGGTTATCAGATCCCCACTGAGGCCCTGTATATATTTATATCAAGTTATCAGACCCCTCTGAGGCCCCATATATATAAGGTTATCAGATCCCCACTGAGGCCCTGTATATATTTATATCAAGTTATCACACCCCTCTGAGGCCCCATATATATAAGGTTATCAGATCCCCACTGAGGCCCTGTATATATTTATATCAAGTTATCACACCCCTCTGAGGCCCCATATATATAAGGTTATCAGATCCCCACTGAGGCCCTGTATATATTTATATAAAGTTATCAGACCTGTCTGAGGCCCTGTATAATTGATATAAAGTTATCAGACCCCTCTAAGGCCCCGTATATATTTATATAAAGTTATCAGACCCCTCTAAGGCCCCATATATATTTATATAAAGTTATCAGACCCTCTGAGGCCCCGTATATAGTTATCAGACTCCTCTCAGGTGTCCGAATCACACGGCATATTCAAGGTGTGTCTGACCATTGATTTATAAAGAGGAAAATTATGTTTTCATGGCGAGAGTGAACTCCCCTTTTAATGCCGATACCTTGCTGGCCTTGGCGGCTGCTGTTTGACAATGCACATTGTGTTACTTAGCTTGAAGTCTATGATTATTTCCAAATCGTTCTCCTGCTTTGATTTCCCGAACTCAGTACCATTTAGGGTATAAATTGCTTGTGTGTTCTTCGCCCCAAAGTGCATAACCTTACATTTATCTACATTAAATTTAATCTGTCATTTAAGTGCCCAATCTATCTAAATCCCTCTGCAGCGAAGTAACATCCTGTTCACATTGTGTTACTTTTCCTAGTCATCTGTAAACACTGATACATGACTTTCAATGCCTATCTCAAGGTCATTTATAAATAAATTGAATATAATTGGTCCTATGACAGACCCCTGAGGGACTTCCCTTACCACTGATGTCCATCTTGAAAATTCACCATTTATGACCACTCTCTGTGCTCTTTTAGCCACTGTTCTATCCAAGATCAAGTATTTTCATCAAATTTTTCTTAATTTAAATAGTAACGTCTTGAGTGGTAACTGTGTTGAAAGCTTTGGTAAAGTCAAAGTAAATCGCATACACTGAGATTCCTGAATATTATAACCCCTCACATACTTTCCCAGCCACAAATGTTAAGCTCACAGGTCTATAATTCACAGGGAGACATTTTAAACCTGTCTTGAATATACTGTAGAGACCACATCAGCTTTTCTCCAATCCTCTGCTATGATTCCTGAGAAGAATCTTGAAAGATTAAGAACAGAGGTTTACATATTTCAACACCTAGCTCCCTCAGTACTCGTGGATGAATTCCATCCGGCCCTGGGGCTTTATTCACATTCACTTTGTTTAGTTGCTGCAAAACCTTTTCATGAGTCAACCAATCACATTTTATTAAGTTTTTATCAATGATTTGCATGTCTCCTCCTGTTATAGGCTTTGATAAATACTGAAGAAAAATAATCATTCACAATTTCTGCCTTTTCTCGATCTTCAGTTAATAAAACCCCTGACTCAGATTTTAGTGAACCTACAGTTTTACTCTTTTTAGAATTTTTATAGAACTTATGTACCTAAAGAATCCCTAGATTCCCCTATACATTTGACGGGGAATCAAGATTATAAATAAAGACACGGAGGCGAATATTATGCTTAACTCTTCTTTACTCTTCCAACAGCAGCAAAGAAAATTTCAATAAAGCTTTGGAATTTTGAACAAAGGAAAAAAGGTTTCACATATATACTGTATAATATCACAACCAATCACTGTAGGGCACTCCAACGTGGGCCAATCAGTGTCCAGCATCAGGTATATATCCTTCGACCTGCGTCACATTCTTCTCTTTTCTTGGATGCGAACTTTAACTTGGAACAGTCACATCGAAATCCAAACGACAACTTATAGAAGAACAATACGTCGTTATTGCGGACCTGAAACAGAAACAAACGAGAATCTATAGATTAGAAACCCGAATATGCAAACATCATGTGCAACCTTTAGGTGTGATTATATTTATCCGAACACAACTCAATCTATACGTAATAATAACATGTCATGGGTAGGGCCAGATACTCAAAGTATAACATAGCACATGGGTGGGATAATATTCGCCTCTGTGTCTTTATTTATAATCTTGATTCCCCGTCAAATGTATAGGGGAATCTAGGGATTATACACCAAGACACGGAGGCTTCATATTATGCTTGTTGAAAGCTAATTAATAATAGAATGTCCAAAATGAACTATAGGCTTAAAATAAAATTCCTTAAAGGTTGACTCGTTAGACCAATTAGCTGTTTTCATAATATCTTCTAGCCTGCAACCCCGAAATGCAGCCGTAGAGGCCGCCGCACTGCGAGAGGAGTGGGCCCCGAAAATAGAGGTATCCACTCCTGCCTCCGTCATAAGCCATTTAACCCACCTAGCTAAGGTAGTGGTTGAAACCGGGTGATACGGTTTTGTCATGGTTAGAAACAATCTGTCAAAGGAAGGAAGACGGTATGGAGCCGTCACCCGTTCGTATTCCTGTAAGCAAAGTACTGGGCATAAATTAGTTTTTTGTGGAAAAGCCGGATAAAATACCTGGGAAATGGCAGTTTTTGTGCGTCTAGATATGGAAAACAAAACACCTAACGGAGTAAAAGATCGCCCCGACAAATCTAAAGCACGGACGTCAGAGACCCTCTTACAGGAAATTAGACATAAAAGCATAGTTAATTTAGCAGATAGTTGTTTAATTGATAGCTCAGTATTGGAAGGCCACTGATCCAAAAAGTCTAAAACCAAGTTAACGTCCCATGTAAACGAATAACGGGACCGAGGAGGACGTTTCAACCGAATACCTTTTAACAATCTACAGACTAATCTATGTTGACCTACAGGGAGTCCCTCAATGCTAGGGTGATAAGCAGAAATGGCTGACCTAAAATTATTAATGGTACGATAAGCCCTGCCTTCCTCAAAAAGAGAGGTCAGAAACTGCAGAATGTCCTCTATAGGGGCTGAAAGGGAATCAACTTGTTTGCCCAAACACCAAGAAACCCAGCAGTTCCAGTAACAAAGGTATCGCTTTCGAGTACCTGGTGCCCAAGCGCTGGAGAGTAATTCGGAAGTAACCTCCGAAAGTTGACCGACAGTGTAAGATTGCCTGACACCTTCCAAGCGACGAGACGGAACGATGGCACTGACAGAATGTTCTGTATAGTGTTTTCTGGATCCTCCAGGGGAGGGGGGCTCGACCGGAGGATCCGAGGAACGTCTACCACTAGCTCTAATAACTGTGGAAACCATGGTTGAGTCGTCCACCATGGGGTAATCAGAATTAAAGTCATCTGATTGGAACGCATCAATCGGATGACCCTTGAAATCAGAAGAAATGGGGGAAACGCGTACAGAATTCCCCGTGGCCATGTTTGGTAAAACGCGTCTGTCCCTAGTGAGTCTGGATCTGGTTTCCAACTGAAATAATCTGGGATCTGCGCGTTCAGATGAGAAGCGAAAAGATCCAATTTGAAAGGACCCCACATTGAAGACAAAGATCTGAATATTGTCTTGTCTAACCTCCAGTCGCTGGAATCCATCAGATACCTTGAATTCCAATCCGCTACAATGTTGCATAGCCCTGGGATGAACTGAGCCGTCACTGTAACATTGTGGGGTAGGCAAAATCCCCAAAACAGTTTGGAGACTTCCGACAGTTGCCTTGACCTGGGGCCACCTAGATGATTGATATGCCTCACTGCGGCAAAATTGTCCATGCGAAGTAGGACTGAATTGAAAGGTTTGTCTTTTAGAAAACTCCGAATAGCGAAAAAACCAGCTAGGAGTTCGAGAACATTTATGTGAAAAGAAGCTTCTACAGAAGCCCATCTGCCTCCTGTGGATGTAGGACCTAAACGCGCACCCCAGCCATAGTTGCTGGCGTCGGATTCTATAACGACCTCTGGTAGAGGAGGGAAAAAAGAACGACCGTTCCAGGTTATGAGGTGATCCCGCCACCATCGCAACTCTTCTCGAGAGTCGTCGTCTAGAGAAATCATGTCGGAATATAGTAACCCTTGACGGAGATAGACTGCCTTTAGTCGTTGAAGGGCCCGATAGAACAGAGGTCCCGGGAAGATGGCCTGAATCGATGCTGACAGCACTCCCAACAGACGAGCAAGGGCTCTCAAAGGAAATGTTGGCCGCGTGGACAACCTTCGTACTTCCTTCCGAATCTGACTGACTTTCTGGGCTGGAAGACTGAGCGACATTTGCACTGAGTCCACCAGAAATCCCAGAAATTCCATGCTCTTGGCTGGATCTAGATTGGACTTCTCCCAATTGATCATGAAACCCAGGTTCGTCAGAAGATTGATGGTCCAATCTCTGTGGAGAATTATTACGGAAATTTCCTGAGCCATTAGAGGTATATCGTCTAGATATACGACCAAACGAACTCCTTTGGTTCTGAGAAACGCAACCACCGGTTTCATGATCTTGGTGAAGCAACGAGGGGCGGATGAGAGACCGAACGGGAGAGATTTGAACCTCCACAACTGATCTTCCCAGAGGAACTGAAGGTAATTTCTGCTGTGAATAGCAATTGGAATTGTCAAGTAAGCGTCCTTGAGGTCTATCTTGACCATCCAGTCCCCTGGGCATAAACTGTCTTTCAGAGATGGAATACCCTCCATCTTGAAATGATGATACCGAACATGCATGTTCAATTTTTTTAAATTTATCACAGGACGATACTCGCCACTTTTCTTTTGGACAAGGAACACATTGCTCACATAGCCTGGATGCGAGGGAACTACCCTTTCGATAGCGCCTTTCTGAAAAAGATCCAGAACCTCCTGATTTATCAAACGCTGGTGATTTGATGTCATAAACAGAGGTTGAGGTAACTCTCTTTGAACAGGTAACGTGTCGAATTTTATCTCGTAACCCATAATTGCGTCTAACACCCAAGGGTCTGATGTGATCTGACACCAACAATGGAAAAAAAGATGAACCCTGCCCCCTATTGGAGCCTGCAAAAGAGGTAAGTTGTGTGGCATACTCTCCAGAATATGCTGCTCTGCGGTAGCCACGGTAAGGTCGTCCTCGACCTGGTCCGGACCTCTGAGGAAAGAAGGTTGATTGTCCAGCCGACTCAGAGCGTCCTGTTGGAGCATGGGCGAAGCCTCTGGAGTGGAATTGAGAACCTCGGCCGGGAAAACGGCCTCTATTTCTCCCGGCCCTGTCAAAAACCTTATTTGGAAAGGTTTTCCTCATAGTGGCCTGGACTTTTTTTATATTATGAAAAGAGTTCGCTCGGGAACCCATTTGTTTGATAAAATCTTCGGCGAACAGGCCTCCGCTTTCCTGCGGGCCATGTTCCTTATTGGCCATAGAGACCAGTTTTGGTTCTACCTTAAGCAGAATAGAGCGTCTGCGCTCTGTTGAAATGGCTGTATTAGCATTTCCTAGCATACACACCATTCTCTGTACCCAGCCGCGGTACTCGAAAATATCAGGCTTAGCATTTCCCAAAAGGGAGTGTTCGATGGCATTGAACAATTTCATCAATGGACCTAAGATGTCCAAAAGTTTATCTTGGCATACTCTCAGGGTTGCATCCAAACCTCTTTTAGGGGACCAACCTGTCTTGCTGAGGAATTCAACAATATCCTCGTTTACAACGGGCGCAGAGGCCACTTCATTGGATAGAACAGGTCTTGGGCATTCAGCCCTCATTTTGTTCCGTGTCTTACTGTCCATGGGCTTTCTGATCCGAGCCTCAATATAGCTAGCCACGTGTTCCAATGGGGCCCATTCAGACGAACGGGGGTGCTTCAGCATCTCAGGAACAAACATAGCCTGTCCCAAAGCGTCTAATGGAGCCGCACTGGCCCATGCCTTCTTGAAAAAGAAGAGGAAATTGAGGAGATTGAATCTGAAACCCCTTCGGAATCATTCGGGGCCCAGTCTGTATCGCTAGTGTCCGACTCCTCATCCTCTGCAGCTTCTGAACTAACCTCGTCAGAGCTGTTAGACTCAGTGTGCCTGGCCCTTTTCCAGCCGCGTTTTTTGGCCTTGCGGATAGGCCTCCGTTTACGGGTCTTGCCACTTTTGTGTGGTAATTTCTGTAATTCCAGCTCCTTAGCAGGAGTCGCTTCTATAGCTGTTTTTTTAGGGAGACAGTCAACTCCCTTAGTCAGGGTATAGGGTACCCCACCCTCTTGGGCCGACACATATTTGTCTGATGTGGAAGGCACCATAATGTTAGGGTTTTCCCCCAGAGTTTTATCAGTATTTTGAGCCGCCAATAGTTTCAATAGGGTGTTTTCAAAATTGGTGGACATTAAGGCAATGGCTGAAATTACCTCCGCCGAAACGGAGGGTCGTTGAGCGGAGCTCATAGCCGTCGTTGGCGTTTCGGGGTCCGACATGAGGAAAGAAAAATAGCCGTTTGTTACCACAGGGAATCTCGTCCGCTCTGAGGTAACTACGTGCGCGAGCGCAGGGCAGAGCTCCCGCCTTACTAAGCCAAATGAGCGAAGCCACGCCTGTCTATGCCAAAGGCAGTTGCTCTGTGTAATGAAAGGCCGGACTGCCTAGCGCCACCGTGCCCGAACTGGGGAAAAAGCGGAAACAATAAACTTATATTATGGACTCCTTGAGAGACCGGCGGTACGCCGCTACCCTTTAACCCGGGAATAAAGCGCACCGCCGCTCACCCGTAGAGACCTAGTTATAGGGAAGAAAAAACCTGGCGGAAATTGCGCCAGACGATGAAATAACCTAAAATCAAGGAAATATGAGCATATGAGCACAAATATGTAATAAAGTATACATAGCTGTCGAAAGCAGCAAAGAAAAGAGAAGAATGTGACGCAGGTCGAAGGATATATACCCGATGCTGGACACTGATTGGCCCAAGTTGGAGTGCCCTACAGTGATTGGTTGTGATATTATACAGCATATATGTGAAACCTTTTTTCCTTTGTTCAAAATTCCAAAGCTTTATTGAAATTTTCTTTGCTGCTGTTGGAAGAGTAAAGAAGAGTTAAGCATAGTATGAAGCCTCCGTGTCTTGGTGTATAATCTTATAGTTCTACCCTTATTTCGTTGCGTGGACGGCAGATCAGCTGTTACGGACCTGGTTCTGCCCTTATTTCATTGCGTGGACGGCAGATCCGCTGTAACAGATCTGGTTCTGCCCTTATTTCATTGCGTGGACGGCAGATCCGCTGTAACAGATCTGGTTCTGCCCGCATTTCATTGCGTGGACAGCAGTTTGAAGTGTTCTCCACGGTTGATCGGTTCTAAGTAATGAACGCATTGTCTTCTCTCTTCCTGGTGTGTGCCGTGTTCCCAGGTGGCGCTGCAGGAGGGCATGGAGCGTGTCCAGCTTCTCTTCAGGAAGTGCAAGTGCCGGCTGCCACTGAACCCAAGCCTGGTTGTCCAAGAACTGAATCCCAAGGTGGGTTTATGTTTCTGCTGGCTTTGCATCGCTGACTGAGGACTTTATCCTTCATGGGGCTGGGAACTAGCTGCAATCCCTCCATTCTTCAATGAACAAGTCAGCCGTCCATAATAAATTAACCTGACACCCCTGCTTTAAACTATTCCCCCCTCCCCCAAAAAAGAAAAATACCTCCACCGTCTGCTCATTTTTTTCCCCTTTCCCTGCGGTTGTTGCCGGTTTGCAGGTGATCTTAATCGTGGTCTTTCCATCGTACACCTAGAAATCTATAAAAAGTCAGAGCAGAGAGGGGGCTTCACCTACTAGGCTTTATTTTCCGGGGTGGGGGGTGATTGCCACTGTGTCTAAGACTATAGATCTGTTTATTTCCAGGTTTGTTCCTTCTTCAACTCGAACGCTTTGCCATTGAAGATCACCCTGGTGAATGCAGATCCGCACGGGGAGGAAATTAACTCCATGTTCAAGGTGCTTTGTGCGGCGGCGCTTGTGCCTCTCTCACGAATTGCTGTAATTCCAGCTGATGCAATAAAGGCTTTGTAGTATCTGCACAGTAATCAGATATCAACTGCGTAATATTTACAGAATTCGGCCATTTCTTACCGCTGTCGCCACAAAACAACTCATACACGCCCTGGTAATCTCCCGACTCGACTATTGCAATAATCTCTTATCTGGCCTCCCTCTGTCCCACCTCTCCCCCCTACAATCCATCCTGAACGCCTCCGCCAGGCTAATTCACCTCACCCGCCGCTCTGTCTCTGCCGCTCCCCTCTGCGAGTCCCTTCACTGGCTCCCCATGCACTGCAGAATTAAGTTCAAAATCCTTATCCTTACCTACAAAACCCTCACTAACTCAGCTCCCCACTACCTGTCCTCACTAATCACCAAATACACCCCAGCCCGCTCCCTAAGGTCAAACAGTGACCTGCGCCTAGCTTCTCCCCGCATCACCTCTTCCCATGATAGACTGCAGGATTTCTCACGCGCAGCCCCCACTCTCTGGAACGCTCTCCCTCGTACTGTCAGACTTTCCCCTAACTTCTCTTCCTTCAAACGCTCCCTGAAAACATTCCTATTTAGGGAAGCCTACCACCCAACTCACTGACGCAACCATCAATCACTCTCACCTTACAGTCCTCTCCTCCTGTTTCCAACCCCAACCCTCCCAGATTGTGAGTTCCTACGGGAATAGGGCCCTCATCTCCTCCTGTACTGTTTGTCAAATGTTGTTCAATGTATTGTAACCCTGTCTATACTGTGCTTATTGTACAGCGCTGCGGAATATGCTGGCGCTTTATAAATAAAGAATAATAATAATAATAATAATAATCCTGTAGGTGGATGTGACCTTCATAGAGTAAGCCGGTGCTTCCCTCATCCAGGACCTGTGTATAATGAGGTGCAGGCAGACTGCATGGTTTGTGTATATTGAGGTGCAGGCAGACTGTATGGTGTGTGTGTATATTGAGGTGCAGGCAGATTGTATGGTGTGTTTGTATTGAGGTGCAGGCACAATGTATGGTGTGTGTGTGTATATTGAGGTGCAGGCACAATGTATGGTGTGTGTGTATATTGAGGTGCAGGCAGATTGTATGGTGTGTTTGTATTTAGGTGCAGGCACAATGTATGGTGTGTTTATATTGAGGTGCAGGCAGATTGTATGGTGTGTTTATATTGAGGTGCAGGCACAATGTATGGTGTGTTTATATTGAGGTGCAGGCACAATGTATGGTGTGTTTATATTGAGGTGCAGGCACAATGTATGGTGTGTTTATATTGAGGTGCAGGCACAATGTATGGTGTGTGTGTATATTGAGGTGCAGGCAGATTGTATGGTGTGTTTATATTGAGGTGCAGGCACAATGTATGGTGTGTGTGTGTATATTGAGGTGCAGGCACAATGTATGGTGTGTGTTTATATTGAGGTGCAGGCAGATTGTATGGTGTGTTTATATTGAGGTGCAGGCACAATGTATGGTGTGTGTGTGTATATTGAGGTGCAGGCAGATTGTATGGTGTGTTTGTATTTAGGTGCAGGCACAATGTATGGTGTGTGTGTATATTGAGGTGCAGGCACAATGTATGGTGTGTTTATATTGAGGTGCAGGCACAATGTATGGTGTGTTTATATTGAGGTGCAGGCAGATTGTATGGTGTGTTTATATTGAGGTGCAGGCACAATGTATGGTGTGTGTGTGTATATTGAGGTGCAGGCACAATGTATGGTGTGTGTGTGTATATTGAGGTGCAGGCAGATTGTATGGTGTGTTTATATTGAGGTGCAGGCACAATGTATGGTGTGTGTTTATATTGAGGTGCAGGCAGATTGTATGGTGTGTTTGTATTTAGGTGCAGGCACAATGTATGGTGTGTGTGTATATTGAGGTGCAGGCACAATGTATGGTGTGTGTGTGTATATTGAGGTGCAGGCACAATGTATGGTGTGTGTTTATATTGAGGTGCAGGCAGATTGTATGGTGTGTTTGTATTTAGGTGCAGGCACAATGTATGGTGTGTGTGTGTATATTGAGGTGCAGGCACAATGTATGGTGTGTGTGTGTATATGAGGTGCAGGCAGATTGTATGGTGTGTTTGTATTTAGGTGCAGGCACAATGTATGGTGTGTGTGTGTATATTGAGGTGCAGGCAGATTGTATGGTGTATATTCTTTCCCTGCTGCAGGTACTTCATACATAATGACCTGGTAAAGGGGTTTGGGTTTAGTTATGATTATTCTTTTTCTCGTTTCTCGGTCGTCATTCTGCAATGTCTCCGTGTTTACAGGTCAGAGGCCTTAACTGTGACCAGACAGTGTTTCCCTTTCCTCTGCATAGTCTGTGCCGTGGGCCTCATGGCACAATGTCTGTGTTTGTACTTTGTCTTTCAGGTTGGGGAAGATCTGCGCCAGGACATGCTCGCACTGCAAATGATAAAAATCATGGATAAACTCTGGCTGCAGGAGGGGCTGGACCTGCGCATGGTCCTCTTCAAATGCCTTTCCACTGGCAAAGACCAAGGTGGGCACTTAACGGGATACTCAGTTAAAAATAGTTAAATTTTTCTTGCCCTTAAATAATTGGGCAGGTCCTGCTGACGGCCTGATGGAAACCTATCACAGCCACTGGCCAAATATTATTTTAGGGGATTTAACTCCCCTCTTTGCCCCTTGTCACACCCTGCTCCTCCTTTTCGGCTCAGGGACTCCCGGACATGGAAGTCCCTGAAGCTTTCCTGCACAATTTGCAATCCTATGCAACGTGTGTGTCTTAGGAGCCACAAATTGCACATCACTCGGACATGCACACTTTGCGAACTCATGTTCCGTAATGCCTGAGCAGATCGATGGACCGGTGCTTTGCGCACATGCGCACAGTGCATGTCAGATACAGGTACATCTGATACAGGTACATCTGACCGGGCGGATACGGCTACCTCTGACCGGGCAGATACGGCTACCTCTGACCGGGCAGATACGGCTACCTCTGACCGGGCGGATACGGCTACCTCTGACCGGGCGGATACGGCTACCTCTGACCGGGCGGATACGGCTACATCTGACCGGGCGGATACGGCTACACCTGACCGGGCGGATACGGCTACACCTGACCGGGCGGATACGGCTACACCTGACCGGGCGGATACGGCTACACCTGACCGGGCGGATACGGCTACACCTGACCGGGCGGATACGGCTACACCTGACCGGGCGGGTATACGGCTACACCTGACCGGACGGGTATACGGCTACACCTGACCGGACGGGTATACGGCTACACCTGACCGGGCGGGTATATGGCTACACCTGACCGGGCAGATACGGCCACACCTGACCGGGCAGATACGGCCACACCTGGCCGGGCAGATACGGCCACATCTGGCCGGGCAGATACGGCCACATCTGGCCGGGCAGATACGGCCACATCTGGCCGGGCAGATACGGCCACATCTGGCCGGGCAGATACGGCCACATCTGGCCGGGCAGATACGGCCACATCTGGCCGGGCAGATACGGCCACATCTGGCCGGGCGGGTATACGGCTACACCTGACCGGGCAGATACGGCCACATCTGGCCGGGCAGATACGGCCACATCTGGCCGGGCAGATACGGCCACATCTGGCCGGGCAGATACGGCCACATCTGGCCGGGCAGATACGGCCACATCTGGCCGGGCAGATACGGCCACATCTGGCCGGGCAGATACGGCCACATCTGGCCGGGCGGATACGGCCACATCTGGCCGGGCGGATACGGCCACATCTGGCCGGGCGGATACGGCCACATCTGGCCGGGCGGATACGGCCACATCTGGCCGGGCAGATACGGCTACATCTGGCCGGGCAGATACGGCTACATCTGGCCGGGGGATACGGCCACATCAACCCAGAGGCGCTTACCCACTTAGAGCCAGTGTTGGGGCTCTACAAATTGTGAGTGGCTTGGAAGAAGCATTAGTTGTAGAAGTGCTTAGTAATTATTTATTGCACTAGAATTGTTGTTTTTCTTCTGGTTTTCATGTTTACGGAGTTTATAAGAACATTCTAAAAATATAAAGACTCACCAGGCCTCAATTAGCATTTTGCCCTGTACCAGCTTTATGTTTATATCTTGTAAATAGTACGGTGTTTACTGGACATTTTTTATTAACAAACCATAGCAAATGTTTTACACTCTGCACAGAGATGGATAACTTTTCTATCAAACATTATGGTTCTTCACTTGTATCTTTAATACAGTCTCTCCAATCCCCTCACCCCTTTCCCTTTGTGGGCACTTCCCCTTCCAGCCTCACTGTGTATACGGTTGGAGTGAACCGTGCACCTATGAGACCAAAGTGTTTTTCTTGTTGTCACAAACTGTTTATTTACTTCAGGGGGTGCTTATTTCTATTTATTCGATCTCCTTATTGTTACAACCTGTTGATAGCTGTGTCACTTTGCAAAGATATACATTAGTTTCTCCGTTACTATTACTGCCGCGATTTCACGCACTTCATTTTGCTTTTCGGATTTTGCATCGGCCATTTTTACCTGTTTATCCCGTTTTCTTTCTTGATGATACTTTGCATTTTAATAGGAAAAGAAAAAAAGACCATGCAATGCTTCTCCTATGTCACAATGTTACTATGATGTGCGTCACTTTGGACTTGAAGTACATGGGCTTAGAAATGTTTATGGGAGGTGGGGGCCTGATGTTTTAGATTGTTTTCCTTTTTTAAAGTCCCCCTGTATCTACAATTCTAGATGCAGGGTGTTTGTGTTTCTTTGTACTTTTTCTCTGTATAGTGTGATCTCTGTATTAGTACCTGCTCTTGCTATTGTGTAAATTCTCTCTGTAAGAAATTCCTTTTGTTTACCCTACTTTCTCCTTCCCCCATTCTCCATTGTTTGAAGGTCCTGTGTCGTTATCTGATCTGTGCAGCTATCTGCTTGATTGTATGCAAATGGTGTTGGTGGTTGAGTGTATCTCTGTGCCTGTGTAATAAACAGTTAGTTCTATTCTGGCCAAGCTTGAAGTCACGACTCATGATTTGGGGTACCAGGAATCTTCTGCCCGCTGTGCCAAGGAAAGGCGCCAGGTCTACAGCTACGGCTTATTTCCGGGGGTGCTAGCCAGGCTCTCTACATGCACCGGGCCTTAAGCTGCGGCTAAGGTAGTAGAGAAAGGTGTGAGAGTTGCAAAGAGAAACTGGGTGTCCAGCGAGGAAGCAGCATTTGGCAGATGTGACCCTGTCCGGGCACAGAGATCTGTTACAGTATCTCCACAGAAAGTCCCAATCACCAGGCCAGCAAACTGCAACACTTTTTTCTGTGCAACATTAAGAATCCATGTCTCCTGGATCGAGTCACTGACTGTCTCTCCGCTGTCTCAAATTGGATGGCTTGCCGCTTCCTTAAACTCAATCTTGCCAAAACTGAAATTCTCGTCATTCCTCCCTCATAGAAGAACTCAATACCACCTTATCTCTCTCCGAGAAAATGGAACACCCATTAGCCCAACACCCCAAGCTCGCTGCCTTGGTGTCACTTTTGACTCTGACCTAACATTCTCTCCCCACATTCAGACAGTGACCAAATCCGGTTATTTTCAACTCAAAAACATTGCCCTTGTCCGCCCCTTTCTGACACAAGATACCACAAAAGTGCTGGTTCATGCTCTTGTCATTTCGCGACTTGACTACTGCAACTCGCTCCTTATTGGCCTCCCCAACTGTCGTATTGCCCCTTTACAATCTGTAATGAATGCGGTGGCCAGACTTATTTTTCTCACTAACGCACCTCGCATACTCCCCCCCCCCCTCTGCCGGTCCCTCCATTGGCTTCCTGTACCTCCCCCCTCTGCCGGTCCCTCCATTGGCTTCCTGTACCTCCCCCCCTCTGCCGGTCCCTCCATTGGCTTCCTGTACGTTTCAGGATACAGTTTAAAATACTGATGCTCGCGTTCAAATCACTCAATAACTCAACCCCCCCCTACACGTCTTCGTTATTCCGCAAGCACGTCCCATCTAGACAACTCCGGTCAGCGGGTGATCTCCACCTGTCATCGGTCTACACACGCACAGCCAACTCTCGCCTCCAAGACTTCTTAAGGGCAGCACCAGTCCTGTGGAATGACTTGCCTCCCCTATCAAACTCTCCCCTGACCTTCAGGCCTTCAAGAAATCCCTCAAAATCCATCTCTTCAAATTAGCGTACCACATCACTGATGCAACTCATCCCTCTGCTCACCTACTCATACTTGATTGAAGCCGCTTGTATGGCCCCACCATTCCCAAACCACTGGCACTAATGATCCTGCTATATAGTAAAATTCCTCTTGTCTTCCTCAACCCCAATCCCTCTAGACTGTAAGCTCCTATGAGCAGGGCCCTCTACACGTCTTGTTTCCATCCTATGTCCGTTTATACTGTATGTATTTCGTTCTCTTTGATTTCCACGTTAGTCAGCATTAACCCCTTAGTGACCAGGCGGTTTTACACAAATCCGTCCTTTAGTGACCGCTGCTGTTTTTACGTTTCTGTGCTGTTTGTGTTTAGGTCAAATTTTCCTCTTACTCGTTTATGCAACCCACACATATTTTACACTGCTTTTCTCGTCATTAAATGGACTTTATAAATATACCATTTTTTTCATCATTTCATATAATTTACTATAAAAAATTGTGAAATATGACAAAAAAATTAAAAAACACCACTTTTTCGAACTTTGACCCCCAAAATTTCTTATGTATCAACAACCGTCAAAAAAAATGTAAATCCTTAGTAGTTTCTAAATTTAGTTCTGAGTTTAGCAATACCCAATGTTTACATATTCCTCGCTTTTTTCATTATCTTACGTGACAATAAGTGCAAGTAGCACTTTTGCCATTTCCAAAGGGTTTATTTTCAAAACTATTGATAGTGACATTGTAACACTGATATCTGTCACTAATTCCTGAATAACCCTCCACATATACATATTTTTTAAAAGTGCACAAATCAGGGTATTAAACCTGGGGTATTTTGACTCTTTCCATGCAACCATTTTACAACAAATCTATGCCACAGTTTGATAGAAAAAAAATCTTTGATTTTTTTTTTTTTTTACGTACGGTGCTGTTTGAAGGCAGTGCAAATCCCCATAGAGAAGTAATGGTTAATCTATTCAGAGAACACCAAACAGCAGAGAAATGGCAGTGAAATGCCCTGATGTTTGGTGGTTTAATTCAGCAGGTTTATTCAGGCGAACCCCATAGGTTTCAATGTTAAAAATATTCCTGTTTTCATGCAATATCTAATAAACCATTTATTATTTTAATCTGCAGTAAAAGTCTTTATTGATTTTTTTTTTTTTTTTTTAGTACCTTTTAGTAATTTTTCAGCAAAATTCCCCCCCCCCTTTTTTTAATAGCGTTTTTTCTTTTTTCTGTAACATAACTTTTTATTATCAATCATAGGATCTTATATGTAAATTCCAGACATTTTCGTTCAGTAGTTCTTTTGAAAACAGCAGGCCACGGGTTTGCGGTGGCAGCATTCAGCGGCCGACTCCATGCACTTTGGGGACCCTGCGGTGAATGGTGAATTCACTGCAGGGTGGGCAAATTTTATTCCCCGAAGTGCAGGGAACTACAGAACACCAAAATGTTGGCGTCATTTCGGTGCTCTGTGAGTAACCCATTTAGTGGTGAGGTTTTTTGCTGCTCCCTGGAAAGTGAAAGTCTAGGCCTTGCATACCCAGGACATACTTGAAAATTAGTGAAATCTCAATGTATCCTTCCTGGAAAAATACTTTGCAAAAGTAAAAAAATATATATATATTTTTTTTTATAGGTGGGGCCATCAGCGCGGGCCGCCGCCCCCTGGAAAGTGCCACCCTAGGCCTAGGCCAAAATACACCACTGCATACGTCACCAAAAGTGACGAAAATCAGCTGTGTACAGCATCCGGAGGTAGGACTCTTGAAACGGCCCGTCCCAGCACCTCTCCTCCCCCCCCCCCTATCATACACGCTGGGAGAGAGGGAGAAGGAAACAACTGTCCCAGCGTCTCCCCCAGCCAGCCCACGCCCGCTCAAACAGGAAGGGAGTGAATCAGCCCCCTGTCCCACCACTTCTCCCCGCATCGAGAGTCACAGACTCCGGGAGGGGATTGCTGCTTTCTCCCCAGGGGGAACCTTGCATTGCAGGGGCCCTGGATCTCCGTCCCTGAGCATCGCAGCGGGCTGGTTGAGGTGTCATTTAAAATATTCCCTCTCTCCCAGCGTGTATGATAGGGGGGGGAGAGGTGCTGGGATGGGCCGTTTCAAGAGTCCTACCTCCGTATGCTGTACACAGCTGATTTTCGTCTCTTTTGGTGACGTAGGTGCACCGGAAGTGACGCGGGTTCGCCATTATGGCAAGTTCACTCGATGGGCAGAACACCGGCCAAAGTAATTTACCCCCATCAAACCATATATTTTTAGAAAGGGCACACCCTAGGGTACTTCAAAGAGTTGTATTTTAACACTTTCCATGCACTAGCTCTATGTCAAACTTTCATGTAGTCACTTTTTGTGTTATTTTTTCACACACATTGTACTTTAGGCATGAATTGTCAAATCCAGTTATGGGTTACTGCCAATAAACACCCCAAAATATGTTCAGCAACATCTTCTGAGTAAAGTGATACCACCCATATATAGATTTGTTTGGTTGTTTTTGGGGTGCTACGCCAATCTTCTGACATGTGCTTGTCATTTTTCTAATTTGACATATCTTCTTTCCTTATCTTCTTTTTAGGGACCTTTTTACATACCAATTTTTGTTATTGCCATGAACGTGCATATATTTGGTAAGCTAACACCCCAAAGTATTGTAAATGGAGTGTTTTTATGCCATGGATGTAAGCGCTTGCCCCAGACATTTTGGATACTGTTTGGTGGTCATTTTTCATTTTTACACCCACTTTAGTTTTGGACTGTGATTTAGGAGACACTGTTGTCGGTTACTGCATGAAAACTCTCCAGGTTGTTTTCTGCAAGGTCTCCTGAGTACACCCATGCCCCCCATGTATAGGTTTGCCAGGATTTTGGGAAGGTTCAAATACAATTTTTATGACTTTGTCATTGGAGTTGAAATTGAGATTATTTCTTCAGATAGGCCTATCTTTGGTTTTGGGTCTACCGCATACCCCAGTTTGAATTATTGCCACAAAAGTGTTTATATTTGAAATGTTGACACCCCAAGGTATTGCATATGGAGTGCTTTGATGCCATGGATGCAACGGTTTTAGCCCAAAACATTTGAGAAGGTGTGTGGTGGTAATTTTTCGATGTTTGGGTTTTTATTTTTACGCCCACATTAGATTTGGACTGTGATTTAGGAGACACTGTTGTCGGTTACTGCATGAAAACTCTCCAGGTTGTTTTCTGCAAGGTCTCCTGAGTACACCCATGCCCCCCATGCATAGGTGTGCCAAGATTTTGGCAAAATACAGCACCAATTGTAGAACATAAAAATGTAGGAATAAAATGTAAAATTCTGGTGCAGTAAAAGAAAAAAAAATAATAAACTGAACTAACTAGACTGTAAGAAGAAATAGAAAGGAAAAAAAATCACAGATCACGCACAGTGTGATACACCTTGAAACCGTCCCCAAGACACAGACCGGGTTGTCCAGGGCATTCTGGGCAGTAAAAGATTGTGTCTCTCCTCTGCCCCCTCTTGAAACACACCCTGCATCTTTTTTGGGGTCTCTGTTTGCCTTCAGTAGGGGGGATTTTAAAAATAAAATGTGTAGCCCCAACTCTGTCCCCCATCAACGCCCGGGGAGCAGGTGCATCCTGGTACAAAAACCCCGAAATGACCTGGAGCTGAATCTGTAAAAAGGACAGTGTCACTCCGTGGTTTGCCTTTTTGCATTGTGGGTTGCAATTTGCATCAGGTAAATCGCAACCTTTTTGTACCAGGCCCTTGACTTCCGCATAATCTGGTAGGGCTGGAGCAGCTGATCTGCCAGATCAACCCCACCCATATGCCGGTTATAGGCTTTGATGCACACTGGCTTCCTGATGCGCTCAGCTCTGCCACGTACAGAGACCTCCACAGACCTCTGAGTGGATGGTGGATAGAAGATATACATTCTTCTTGTCTCTGTACTTGACCACCAACTGTACTTGACCACCAGCTGTTGGCGCAGAGCTGAGGTCTCCCCCCTTTTTAACCAGGTGCGTGCAAGCTGTGCTGGGAAACCTACGCGGTTCTTGCGAACAGTACCGCATGCTGCTGTATCAAAACAATACAGCAGCTTGAACAAAGGGACACTTGTATAAAGATTATCAACATACAAGTGATACCCTTTGTTCATCAGGGGAAAAAGTAGGTCCCACACAATCTTGCCACTGGTTCCCATGTGTTCTGGGCAACCTGGAGGGTCAAGGCTACTATCCTTTCCCTCGTACACCTGGAAGGCCTGAGTATACCCACTCTCGCTGTCACAGAGCCTTCACTCCATACCTGGAGCGTTTGGAAGGAATATACTGCTTGAATCCCAGCCTTCCCTTGTATTTCATTAGGGATTCATCCACGCAGATATTCCTTCCAGGTGTATAAGCCTCTGCAAACCTGGCGGCGAAGTGGGTAATCAGGGGGCGGAATTTATGCAGCCTGTCAAACTGGGGATGCTCTCTAGGGGGGCACAGGCTGTTGTCACTGAAGTGCATGAAACGCAAAATGTTTTCATACCTTCTACGTGACATTGATTGGGGGTAAATGGGGTAGAGCAGATGGGGTAACTGCTCCAGTAGGAGCGAATTGAGGGCTTCTTTATGATGCCCATCAGCATAGTAAGTGCCCAGAATTTCAGAAATTCTGGCACATCTAGCGGGGTCCATTGCTGCCTTGCCAAGTAGGAGTCTGGCTTCGCAGCACAATGCTGATGGGCATACAGATTTGATTGGGCAACAATGTGGCCCAACAAATCATCCCCCAGAAACACCTGCAAAAACTGTGTGGTGGTAAATCCTGCAACATGAATATTGATGCCAGGATTTGCCGTGAAAGGAGGGATATCTGGCCTCTGGCGGTGAGGCACTACCCACTCCTCAGCTGGAGCTGTGCGTCTCCTGCTGGCAGGTGGTGGCCCAGGATCTGCATCAGAAACATCACTAGGAGATACATCAGCCAGCGTAGATGATGTATCTAGCGATGTATCTGAGCATCTAGAGGGGTCAAAATCTGGGTCTGAGTCAGATGCCTCCGATTCTGACGCCAGGATGGCATATGCCTCCTCGGTGCTGTACACCCTCTCAGACATTATATATAATAGATTATAAAATTTTATAATTATATATATAAACAGATTATTGGTTCTCAAAAGAACCGTTGGGTTTCACACGAAAATAGAAATAAACACCTAAATCCCTCTAAACCTGCCTCAAATGTTCTAAATCTCGCTAAAAAAATTCTAAATCTGCCTCAATTGTTCTAATCTCACTATATCTACCTAAAATCTCTAACCTGTCAAATCTGATCTCTCTCTCTCTCACCAAAACACAAGTGAGGAGAGGGAGGGAGGGAGAATCACAGAGGTCAGAGACAATATTTGCAAAATATTGACCTGACCTGACAAATTAGAAATTTTATTTTTATTTTTTCTAACTTCTGATTGGATGTTGCTAGCCTGCCTCTCTGATGAGGCAGGCTAGGAACATCCCACACAGCCCCAAGATGACCCTGCCCTTAATAGGGCAGCGCCATCTTGGCTGTCACTTTTATTTTATACCTTTTTATTTATTTATTTTAGTGTTTTGTTTTTTTTTACACTTTTTTTTAGTCTGCTGGGTGCCTTGATCCCTCGAGGCACCCAGCAGAGCACCTGATCACTTATGTGATCTTTTTTGTACTGAGTGCCACGATACCTCGTGGCACTCAGTACTTCCTGCCGCTACCGGAAGTGATCGCTCGGGGAGAGCGATCACGGACAGACTGGCGGCAGGTAACCATATTGCAAGGATGCCTCGATGTCGAGGCATCCTTGTAATATACTCAGAGCAGCTGGAAGCGATCGGATCGCTTCCAGCGCTCTGTAGAAGTGCGGGGCACCTTTCCGGTGAAACCGGATGTTGATCGCTCCCGGTTAGCGATCACAAGGGGCCCCGGCACTTCTAACCGCCATTGCATGGATGCCTGGACTCCCAGGCAGTGTGCAATGGTGCTGGAGCTGCTGTAAGCGATCCGATCGCTTCCAGCGCTCTGTAGAAGTGCGGGCACCTTTCCAGTGAAACCGTATGTTGATCGCTCCCGGGTAGCGATCACAAGGGGCCCCGGCACTTCTAACAGCCATTGCACGGATGCCTGGACTCCCAGGCAGCCTGCAATGGCGTTTGAGCTGCGGGAAGCGATCCGATCGCTTCCAGCGCTCAAAAGACTGCAGGACGTACCATGTACGTCAGCGGGTCTAAAACAGACCCGTAGCCGTGACGTACATGGTACGTCCGCGGTCACTAAGGGGTTAAAGTCTTTCTCATCTCACTGCACCAGAAATGTCCATAAAGAGTCACAGCTGAGCACAAGCCACTCACCTAGACGACCCCGGCATCTTCTGTAGGCAGTTGCTGCTGCTGGAGAGAATGTGGTGTCGCTGGTATCTCCTCAGTTAATGGTTGGGTGTCTGGGCCAGCACCCAGTGGGCACACAGGTTAAAACCACAGCCCCATCCACGGCTGCAATGCAGACATCCTTCTGTGGTTGGGTCCTGAGAACACTGGTTCTCTGCTCCGCCGCTGGCTCCTCATCTGAGGCTGTTTTGAGCTTTGCTGGCGATGTGAGGCTGCTCTCTCTACAGAGATCCAGTCCATCTGAATGAGGGCAAAGACTGGCCACCCCATGCCCCAACACCAGCGCCTCTCCCAAATCCAAGGGGAGCTCTTCAGGCTTCTTGCGAAACAAAACAAGGTCCACGGCCTCAGTGACCGCTCTCCCCTCAAGCTGGAGATCTGGGCCACCTGCCCTGCATCTTCCTTGTGCAATGGGAAGGACCGCAGCCTCTTCCACTGCACGCTGGAACAATTCTCCTTTTTCCAGCTCCTCTGGCCGGTGTTTGGGTGTTTTTAGGGGCTCCTCCATATATTCAGGGTGTGCGGGTGTCTTTTTAGGGGCTCCTCCATTTATTCAGGGTGTGCAGGGGTCTTTTTAGGGGCTCCTCCATATATTCAGGGTGTGCAGGGGTCTTTTTTAGGGACTCCATATATTCAGGGTGTGCGGGTGTATTTTTAGGGGCTCCTCAATATATTCAGGGTGTGGGTGTCCTTTTAGGGGCTCCTCCATATATTCAGGGTGTGTGGGTGTGTCTTTTAGGGGTTCCTCCATTTATTCAGGGTGTGCGGGTGCTTTTTAGGGGCTCCTCCATATATTCAGGGTGTGCAGGGGTCTTTTTTAGGGACTCCATATATTCAGGGTGTGCGGGTGTATTTTTAGGGGCTCCTCAATATATTCAGGGTGTGGGTGTCCTTTTAGGGGCTCCTCCATATATTCAGGGTGTGTGAGTGTGTCTTTTAGGGGTTCCTCCATTTATTCAGGGTGTGCAGGTGTATTTTTAGGGGCTCCTCAATATTTTCAGGGTGTGGGTGTCCTTTTAGGGGCTCCTCCATATTTTCAGGGTGTGTGGGTGTCTTTTTAGGGGTTCCTCCATATATTCAGGGTATGTGGGTGTCTTTTTTAGGGGCTCCTCCATATATTCAGGGTGTGTGGGTGTCTTTTTTTAGGGGTTCCTCAATATATTCACGGTGTGCGGGTGTCTTTTTAGGGGCTCCTCCATATATTTAGGTGTGCGGGTGTATAATATAGGGCAGAATATGTATGTCATTAAAATTCCCCCCCCCCCCCCGGAACAATTTCTGCAATCGCCCATGTTCCACCCTGTCTGGAATAGATCCATACTGGGGTTTGGTCCATATTTCCTGAGGCATCTCTTTACATCCTTGCAAACCTCCATCTTTTGCTTCTGCCGCACTGTCTGGATATCGAATCCCGGTGATGGTTTGGATGTCGTTAGACTGTAGGAAGCATCCCACGCCCTGCCACCACTGTAACAGATCTCGACTCTCACACCTTTCTCTTGTACCTTAGCCGCAGTTTAAGGCCCGGTGCATGTAGAGAGCCTGGCTAGCACCCCCAGAAATAAACCGTAGCTGTAGACCTGGCGCCTTTCCTTGGCACAGCGGGCAGAAGATTCCTGGTACCCCAAATCATGAGCCGCGACTTCAAGCTTGGCCAGAATAGAACTAACTGTTTATTACACAGGCACAGAGATACACTCAACCACCAACACCATTTGCATACAATCAAGCAGATAGCTGCACATATCAGATAACTACACAGGACCTTCAAACAATGGAGAATGTGGGAAGAGAAAGCAGGGTAAACAAAAGGAATTTCTTACAGAGAGAACTTACACAATAGCGAGAGCAGGTACTAATACATCGATCACACTATACAGAGAAAAGGTAAAAAGAAACACAAACACCCTGCATCTAGAATTGTAGCTACAGGGGGACTTTAACAAAGGAAAGAGCAGGAAAACAATATAAAACATCAGGCAACACCTCCCAAATACATTTCTAAGCCCATGTACTTCAAGTCCAAAGTGACGCACATCATAGTTACTCTTCACATAACTCCAGTTTTTTACAATCCAACGATTGATCTTCTTTGTTGTTTGGAAGCTGCTATCTTGTATGTGTTGCATTTTCAATAACAATTCTCACAAACAAATCTTGTTGGTTCAGCATTAGCTTGTCACAACTTTTAAACAAGATGTGATAAACCGCATAGCTAAGCAACGGAGAAAACAGTGTCCGGGTGATCATCTGTTCCAATTCTGCAATCAACACTGTGTATAAAAAGAACTGTGGGGAACATCCAGGACCCTCAGAATCTCGATTAATTTCCATTTAAATGCTGATGCTGCAGCGGACTCTGCATAAGAAGCTCTTTGGTTTAGAGCTATAGCTTCCCTCCCGGTTTGGTAATCATGTAGCGGGATTGGCTGTTTTTATTCGTGTTGTCTGTCATTCTGAGGCAAACGTTTGGTGTTCTCATTCTTGTTCCCTCTGCCAGGAATGGTCGAGTTAGTCCCTTCGTCAGATACCCTGAGAAAGATCCAGGTGGAGTATGGAGTGACCGGGTCCTTCAAGGACAAGCCCCTTGCTGATTGGCTGAGGAAGTACAACCCGTCTGAAGAGGAGTACGAGAAGGTGGGATCCTGGCTCTGGTTGTGTAATCCTTGGCCTGCTGAGCCTTTGTGCTGTTGTGCCCCTTTTTTTGCATGCACAGAGTGAATACCCATCAGTCCCCTGACTACTATCTTATTATTTCCAGGCGTCTGAGAATTTTCTCTATTCCTGTGCCGGCTGTTGCGTTGCCACGTATGTGCTCGGGATCTGTGATCGTCACAATGATAATATAATGCTAAGGAGCACTGGGCATATGTTTCATATTGACTTTGGGAAGTTTCTAGGACATGCACAGATGTTTGGGAGCTTTAAAAGGTAAGTTCTAGGGGGGCAGGGAGGTATATTGTGGTTTTATGCAGCTTTGCAAAATGATCCTGAATGTGGCTTTTAGGTGACTGTTTTTTTTCTGAAGCTGTTTCTGTGCTAGAATTGTAGTGAAATACATCTTGTTTTCTGTTGTATATATGTACATGTGTTTCTAGGGACAGGACCCCGTTTGTTCTGACGTCAGACATGGCATACGTGATTAACGGAGGAGAAAAGCCCACCTGCCGCTTCCAGTTATTTGTGGATCTGTGCTGTCAGGCGTACAACCTGCTGAGGAAACACTCACAGCTCATCTTAAACCTCCTGTCACTGGTTAGCGTCTTCAACTGCTTTACCGTCTGCCAGTTTTGTTATGTTTTAGTTTATATTATAAAGCGCCAGCATAGTTTGTAGTGAGGTACAATGGGCAAGACAGACATACAGTTAAGTTTACAACAAACAGAATGATAGAAAAAAGGAGGCTGCTCACATAATCTGAGAGGGCTGACACACAGGTGAGGGTGAGTAACAGAATATGGGGCGCGTAAGGGCTGTGTGAGAACATGGAGCAAGAAATGTACAGATACAAGTATTTATAAAGCACCAACAAGTTCCATAGCACTGTTTAATTGGTGAGACAGAGCAACAAAATAAATGTGATTTAAACAAGTAGGAGAGAGGACCCTGCTCCAGAGTTTACAATCTAAGAGGAGAGGGGAGGGACCCGTTCCTTACGCCTGTCCTGGCTCTCCAGACACCCCCTTACCAAGATCAGCCTGGCCGCTGAGTTGCTTGGAACTCAGTGCCGCACGCAGCCTGATCTGTAGCTCCAGACCTGCTTGATCTGATCCTCTGCCTTGGAGCCTCTTTGAATTTCCAGAAGGCTGCTATGTGCCTTCTGAGGGTGATCGTGGGTACCCTGAATGAGACACCAGACAAGCTGTATGTTCAAACAGGAATCTGAGACTTTTATTGAAAAACGCTACTATTTATGCCCAGGTCCAACAGTTATAATTTGCATACCAATCGACGAACATTGACCAACTAAAACTCTAATTACATTATGTCAGATATTTACAGTAAACATTCCTTAGCCTTCATATCACACATCATTTACATAATATATCGTTCTAATAGATCAGATTACCTTTGCAGTCAAACACTGTCCCAGACTCTTGACTCTTTAAAGAGATAAGAGAAAGCCCTCTTGCATAATCACACATTACTCAAACTTCTTTACATTCTCCACAAAAGAAACACACATCTCGAAGTTCACATTTACATTCAGTAATAAAAGTACATTTAAAACTAAGCATAGAAATACGTATCTGGTAGCGCGATGATAATCGCTTCTTGGTGTTCAGGTGGTTCTCATGATATACGTTATCCACATGGATTATATTAAAGGAGGCAAAATACAAATAATAGTGCAGATTGTATAGAAAATTAATGATGTGACTTTATCTAGACTATTCCACTCACAGATGTAGAGCGCGATCACTGGCTCTGAGTGGTAAAGTGCATCTGGGTCCTTTTTCTTCCCATTCAGAAGGAGACCCACACCCTTCACAATCGATAATCTCTCTCAGGCATCGGATATGGAAGAAAGCATGTAAACGAAAAAGAAACTTTCTTGTGCAGATCCACCAGCCAAAATATACAGTTGTACTGACAAAGTGTAAACTCACGTTTTGTAGAGCTTATGACCAAGCTCTAGGTGTTAACGCCAGTGGGTTTGTTTAGAAGGTCAAATCCACAAAAGACCATAGGAGACCAAACACAAATTCCGGAACAGCGGGACTGAATAAAAAACTTTTAATTAAAATATAAAATAAAATCCTATAAACTGCCAGAACGCGTTTCACCGTTAGTTACGGCTTCATCAGCTGGTTTACATGGTTGTTAAACATTGCTACATATAAATAGTCCCCTTAATTAAAATAAGATTGTCCCCATGTGTCCGGAATCCGTTGGCGTGCGTTCCACGCCGCTGAGGGTCCGACTTCGGTACGCACCGCAATTTTGCGCATGCGCATAGATGTTGTTTGCATTCCATGCGTTCCACCTTGTATTTCCGGTATCTCGTGCTCATTGATGGAAACGGCCGGCCCTTCGCAAGAAAGGTTGTTGGGAGATGGCTATGATGGATTCCTCCCCTTCTTTTTTTTTTCACACTACAATAATGTTATACAATATTTGTATTATCTTTCTTAATATCCAAAAGGATATTATGTCATCCAGACCTTTATATAACTATCCTATATTACATTTATTCTTGGCCACTAGTATACCTATTTTTTATTAGATTATCACCCAATATTCTATTTTGTCACCTTTTTTGCACCACAATATTTATTTTAGACTATCCCTTGCATAGTTATTTTCTATAGATACATCAATATGTCATCCAATATTCCATTATTTTTATACTTATTTTTGGCCACTAGTTTACCGGTTTACCATTAGACTTTTCTTATTATTATTATATGTCACTTTTTTAGCGACCATAATACTGACTTTAGAATATCTTTAATATAGATGTTCTTTATAGATATGTCTATATGTCACTTTTTTCACTTCACTACAGTAGAAGATGCCCATCTTCTGCTATTTTTATTTCAATTTCTTATCATAGTACTTGTAGCTTAGGCACTCATTAGAAACATAGAAACATAGAAAAATGTCGGCAGATAAGAACCTTTCAGCCCATCTAGTCGCCCAATTACATGGATACTTTACCTGGATTTATCTTTTGTTTAGGATAGCCTTATGCCTATCCCATGCCTGCTTAAAATCAATTACTGTTTTTGCCTCTACCACTTCAACTGGAAGACTGTTCCATGTATCCACCACCCTCTCAGTAAAATAATGCTTCCTGATGTTACTTTTAAACCTTTGCCCCTCTAATCTAAGACTATGTCCTCCTGTTTTGCTACTTTGTTTCTGTTTAAATATACTCCCTTCCTCTACCTTGTGGATTCCCTTTACGTATTTAAATGTTTCTATCATATCTCCTCTGTCTCGTCTTTTTTCCAAGCTGTACATGTTAAGATCATTAAGCCTTTCCTGGTAACTTTTCTCCTTCAAGCCGTACACCATTTTAGTAGCCCTTCTCTGAACTCTCTCTAAGATTTCTATATCCTTCTGGAGATACGGTCTCCAGTACTGCACACAGTACTCCAAGTGAGGTCTCACCAGTGCTCTGTACAGTGGCATGAGCACTTCCCTTTTCCTACTGCTAATACAGGCTCTCCCTACACAACCAAGCATTCTGCCAGCATTTCCTGCTGCTCTATTACATTGACTACTTACCCTTAGATCCTCTGAAATAATAACCCCTAAATCCCAACCCTCAGATGTATCAAATATTCTATATTCAGCCCTTGGGTTTTTACGTCCCAGGTGCATTATCTTGCACTTATCCACATTAAAACTCAATTGTCACAGCTCCGACCATTTTTTTAGTTTACCTAAATCATTTGTCATTTGGCTGATCCCTCCAGGAACGTCGACCCTGTTGAAAATCTTTGTGTCATCAGCAAAAAGACATACTTTACCATTAATACCTTCTGCAATATCACTAATAAAAATATTAAAGAGAATGGGTCCAAGTACTGACCCCTGAGGTACCCCACTGGTAACAAGACCTTGGGCCGAATAAACTCCATTTACCACAACCCTCTGTTGTCTGTCACTCAGCCACTGCCTAATCCATTCAACAATATTGGAATCCAAGCTCAAAGATTGCAATTTATTGATAAGCCTTCTATGCGGAACAGTATCAAAAGCCTTACTGAAATCTAAATAAGCAATGTCTACTGCACCACCTGTGTCTATTATTTTTGTTAGATAATTAGATCTATACTAGTTAGTATAGGTCCCATAATATATATTTTCATATATTTTTATATATATATATTTATTTATTTTCTAAACACACTTCATTTGAAGCATAATACATCACTTCCTTTTTAAGCTCAATAGCTTTTTATAAATTCATTTTATTAACACAGATTTTTACATTATATAATTCCAAATTGCTGTTATCAACAGCAATTTATGATATTTTGCATAGTTATTATATCCACATAGTTAATTCCCTGGCGACGTTATTAATTGCCACTGTTATGGAAAGTTTGGTGTTTGCGCATAAAGTCCTGGTGCACTAAAAAAGGTACACTTCAGTATTAAAGTGCGCCCAGTACAAACAAATCCGTCACTATAAAAATACATGCTATATCTAGCTCTTTCTGTATAAGAACGAAGTACTTCTCTATCCCAACTGGAATCAGACAGACACGCTGCTTCAAGCTGGAAAATCCTGTGGCCAAGTGAGCTGTGGCTCCTGGATTGTTTAATTTATTTAGACAATCGCACACGCCCAATAGCCCCCTGGCTGTACAACAGAAAAGCCAGGTTGCCTAGTAATTACATTTACATATCAAAAGGACAGGGGCGTAGACCAGAATGACCGACCGGCCTCCTGGAGATGACTCTTCCCTGAGCCATCTCCATGATCCCCGTCAGCCATGTTTGTCCCCATCCCCCGTCATTTGTCACTCGTCAATATGGACCCCATTCAGATACTGCTCAGAATGATCAGTATCTGAGTGAAGATCAATCTACGTGTTCCTACGGGTTATTGACATATCTGCGGGGACAAATAAAGTTATTATCTCAACACGGTACCAGTGTTGAGACAAGGCTTAAAATGTCTTAAAAGCAGGTATGTCTCTAAACCCAAAAGAAGGTTTTCATACTGACGGTTTTGCCGCTGGTTTGGATTTAAAACCACATTCAAATCCAACACAGGGAGACAGATGACAACTTATAAAACACGCACATCCTAGAATATAATGTCCACATAATAAAATTTCCACGACACCACATTTATTTTATGTGATGGATATTCTTTTTTTTTTTTTATTTATTATTTTTTATACCCACTTTATCTTCTCATTTTACACGATTTTGAGGTTTATTTCTATTTTTTGTCCGCGATGGTACCCATAGGAGAGGAGTCTGTATACCACCTTTCATATGTATGTATCTGTATGGAGAGATATCGATATTCTGCCTCTATTGTGGAGCCATTTACAGGATGAGCAACCTGAAGGGGATGCCATCTTCCAACAACCTTTCTTGCGAAGGGCCGGCCGTTTGCATCAATGAGCACGAGATACCGGAAATACAAGGTGGAACGCATGGAATGCAAACAACATCTATGCGCATGCGCAAAATGGCGGTGCGTACCGAAGTCGGACCCTCAGCGGCGTGGAACGCACGCCAACGGATTCCGGACACATGGGGACAATCTTATTTTAATTAAGGGGACTATTTATATGTAGCAATGTTTAACAACCATGTAAACCAGCTGATGAAGCCGTAACTAACGGCGAAACTCGTTCTGGCAGTTTATAGGATTTTATTTTGTATTTTAATTAAAAGTTTTTTATCCAGTCCCGCTGTTCCGGAATTTGTGTTTGGTCTCCTATGGTCTTTTGTGGATTTGACCTTCTAAACAAACCCACTGGCGTTAACACCTAGAGCTTGGTCATAAGCTCTACAAAACATGAGTTTACACTTTGTCAGTACAACTGTATATTTTGGCTGGTGGATCTGCACAAGAAAGTTTCTCTTTCGTTTACATGCTTTCTTCCATATCCGATGCCTGAGAGAGATTATCGATTGTGAAGGGTGTGGGTCTCTTTCTGAATGGGAAGAAAAAGGACCCAGATGCACTTTACCACTCAGAGCCAGTGATCGCGCTCTGCATCTGTGAGTGGAATAGTCTAAAGTCACATCATTAATTTTCTATACAATCTGCACTATTATTTGTATTTTGTGTTTTGCCTCCTTTTATATAATCCATGTGGATAACGTATATCATGAGAACCACCTGAACACCAAGAAGCGATTATCATCGCGCTACCAGATACGTATTTCTATGCTTATGTCACATTGGTTTTGGGGAAACCTCTATTGATCTGGTTGGGCATTGGGATACTGGTGGTGGCACAGATTTTGGGCGCTGACCATTTTTTCTTTGTGTGTTACATTTAAAACTAAAGCTAAGCAATTTACAATACTTTTAAAATCACACCACGCAATATAAATGAACATAAAGTCTCTTGGGGTTTGGAGCGCTACGTCAGTTCCATGACAAGAGGGGACCCTGCTCCGGAGCTTACAATCTAATAGCAGACGGGACCCTGCTCCAGAGTTTACAATCTAAGAGAAGAGGTGACCCTGCTCCAGAGTTTACAATCTAAGTGGAGAGGGGACCCTGCCCCAGAACTTACAATCTAAGAGGAGAGGGGACCCTGCTCCAGAGCTTACAATCTAAGAGGAGAGGGGACCCTGCTCCAGAGCTTACAATCTAAGAGAAGAGGTGACCCTGCTCCAGAGTTTACAATATAAGTGGAGAGGGGACCCTGCCCCAGAACTTACAATCTAAGAGGAGAGGGGACCCTGCTCCAGAGCTTACAATCTAAGAGGAGAGGGGACCCTGCTCCAGAGCTTACAATCTAAGTGGAGGGGGGACCCTGCTCATGAGCTTGCAATCTATTAGCAGACGGGACCCTGCTCAAGATCTTACAATCTAGGAGGAGAGAGGTGACACACTAGGTGAGGAGTAAATAGCGGGTGCAAAGGGGGCTGTGCAGGATTATGGAGTGAGCTAATACGCATCTATAAAGTAATGTGTTTTTACAGACTTGAGGGTTGGGGAGAGTCGAATGTTGCGAGGTAGGGAGATGAGGAGAGAATAATACATCATTGGCAGAGCGAAGTGGTCTGGATGGGATATACCTCCTAATATGAGAGTAGATGTAGACAGGCTCATGATTATGGAGAACTTTGAATGCGAGGACCATTATTTTGAATTAATAGCTTGAGATCCCTGCTCTTAACTGAATCTCCCAATCCAGTACTGTGTGCTCAAAATAAAGGCCACAAAATCTCCCCCAAAGGTAATAATCACCAGGTCTTTCAAGAAAACAGCAGAGAAATGTGGTGACTGTCTGCGCTTCCCTCTAAATAATGGGTGTTCTCCAATGGGAGATCTTCTAATTGAAATGTAGAGTCACTTTTCAAATGCAGTCTTCAACCCTCGAAAAAAAGGGGGATAAATGGCAACATAGTGTGATTTGCTTAAATTATCTGAGCCCCCCAGAAAGTATGCAAAGGTTCAACTCACATGTAAAGGTGTCATAAATCAGACACTAGATATGCTGCACCACCGATATTTTTAGGAGATACCGGACTCCCCTTTAACGCCTCCGTTTGAAGATATTCCTCCAAGGAATAAGAAATACAGCTGCAGGATCTTAGGTGAAGATATTAAAAATTTTTATTTCTTTTAAAATAATTAAAACAATAAAATTAAATGCCAAAACGCGTTTCGCAACACAGTCGCTTCCTCAGTCGGCAAAGAGTGAAGAAGAAAACAGCTCCCATGGTACAGACTAAACCTAATCCCAGAAATGGACTGTGCAATTGAATACTTTCAGTCTGAACTCCTGCAAGTCTGGAATTCCCAGATTCCCCTATTAATATGACAGGGAATCGTAATGATAATAAAGTCACAGGCAAGTATTATGATATTCTTTTCTTTTAAAATGCCGATAGCAGCAAAGAACAAACGACAAAATAAAAACAAAGTAGTTTGACACAAAAGTTTCTTTCTTAACAGTCAATGAGCAGTCCAATAGTATTAACTCTTGGATTGACCAGAGGTAAACTTCTCCAATTACTCTGTGCAAAGAACGATGGAAGGACTAAATAACCTGGATATATCAGTGCAAATGCATTGAAGAACGAACGAAAACAGTCCGTGGTGACAGACATTGTTTGAATTCTTCAAGTTCCATCTTGGGTAAATTTAAGAGGAATTCCCAGATTCCCCTATTATCATGACGGGGAATTATAATCATAATAAAGACACGGAGGCGAGTATTATGCTATCTTTACTTTAGCCGATAGCAGCAAAGAAAATCTCTCAAATACAACAATAAAGTATTTTGAGAGAGAAAAAAAACTGTTTAAAATACATGTTACGGTATAACAGTAATGGTACAGTCCAGTCCTTTCTTGACCAATCATCGTGCAGACCGCTCTATAAATCCTCTGGTAACCCTTGGCAACCCCTCTTTTCTGAAGCGAGATGGACGAACATCTTATCCAACAAGAACAACAATGGGAGAAACATTCACCATCCAATTATTGCTTCGAAACGTAGTTTAAGCTGTTGGAAAAAAAAACTATACATTAGCGATCACCAAGAATTATTTTAAGAGAGTTCGAAAGACCAGTAATGACTGTTCAACACAATATATTTATCAATCAAACAAGGGTGGGAATAACCCAATTATCGGGTGGGATAATACTCGTCTCCGTATCTTTATTATAATTATGATTCCTGCTCATGATAATAGGGGAATCTGGGAATTATCCCACAAGACACGGAGGCTCATATTATGCCAGGTCAAAGCTTACTTCATTAGTGATAGTGACATGTGAATCACTGGTTTAAAGTAGAATTCCCTAAAAGTGGATTCTCTGGACCAGTCTGCTGTTTTCATGATGTCTTCAAGACGACATCCTTGGAATAAAGCCCTGGAAGCTGCCGCACTCCGAGATGAATGAGCTCCAAACATGGAGACATCTATACCAGCCTCAGACATGATCCATTTAACCCACCTGGCCAAAGAAGTGGAAGTTACTGGATTATAAAGTTTACGCAAAGAGCTAACTAAATGATGATTATGAGGTGACCTGTTAGGAGCAGTAACAACCTCATTCTTTTAGACAACGTACCGTGCAAAGACTGGGACGTTGTGGAAAAGACGGATAAAAGACTTCTGACAAGGAAATTTTAGTTCTATTAGAAATTGAAAATTTCACCCCTGTAGGGACAAAAACACGACCTGACAAATCCAGGGCTCTTACAATGGAAACTCTTTTACATGAAATTAAACAAAATAAAATTGATAACTTAGCTGAAAGTTGTTTTATGGATAATGCATCATTATCTGGCCACGCTTCCAGCAAGTTAAATACCAAATTAACGTCCCAGGTGGACGTATAATGAGAACTTGAGGGCCGATTACAACGTATACCTTTCAATAACGACATCCAATGAGATGTTTACCTGCAGGGACCCCATTAATTAAACCCTTGATAAGCAGAGATTGCAGATCTGATAATTTTTAGCGTGCAATATGCTTTCCCATCTTCAAATAACTGAGTGAAAAACCTCAGAACACTACCTAAAGGAGCTGATCTGGGATCAACTTGTTGTTCCATGCACAAAGAAACCCTTAATCTCCATGCTCTATCATATCTCCTTCTGGTAGAAGGAGCCCAGGAACTTGACAAAAATGAAGCAGTTGCTTCCGAAATATTGTCTGAAGGCCAATGACCCCTGATATTTTCCAGGCTACAAGCTGAAGAGATTGAGATTGTAGAAGGTTCTGCAATGTTCCCTCTGGATCCTCCAAGGTGGTCGATGAGACCTGAATTACCCTCGGGATATCTACAGATATTTCCAGAAGTTGTGGAAACCAAGGCTGTGATCTCCATAGGGGTGTTACTAACACCACCGTAGCTAACTGTGCACGTACCAAACGTATTACAGCCAGAACGAGTATGAACGGAGGAAAAGCATAGAGAATTCCCAACGGCCAAACTTGGACCAGAGCATCCGTGGCTACGGCTGTGGGATCTGGTTTCCAACTGTAAAAGTGAGGCACTAGAGCATTGAGATGTGTGGCAAAGAGGTCCGTAGCAAATGGTCCCCAAAGGAATGACAAATTGGATCTAATCTCCAATCGCTGGAATCTATCATATATCTTGAATTCCAGTCTGCCACTACATTGCTGAGCCCCAGAATATAATGTGCCTGAACTGGCAAAATGTGAGACGGGAATCTGGCCCTTTGTTGGTAGAAATAGGGATTCTTGACACCCTCTGAATGTGAGGATTTAAAGGAGCCTCTGGACGTAGAGTAGGCAGTACGGCCAAGAAAACGGCCCCTGCTTTTCCCGGCCCTTTCAAAAACACTATTTGGAAAAGCTTTCCGAATATTGGCCCTCACCTTCTTGACGGTAGAGAAAGACCCTGAATAGTCGGTCATTTCCTTAAAAATGCCTTCCCCAAAAAGGAGGCCCTCGGCCTTGAGGCCAGGTTCATTATGAGCCAAAGTTGCCAATTTAGGGTCAACTTTTAGGAGTATTGAGCGTCTCCTTTCGCTTGATAGGGCTGTATTTGTTTCCAAATACGCATAGAAGTCTATGCACCCAGCCTCTATACTCAAATAAATCAGGCTTCTCGTTAGTGAGAAGATTTCTTTCAATTGAGTCCATTAATTTTGTTAAAGGACCTATGAAATCGAATAACTTCTCATGACACACCTTTAAGGTGGCCTCGACTCCTCTCTTTGGTGACCAATTTGTTTCCTGCAACATTTCAATGATCTTTGGATCCAATTCTGGAACCAAATGCAGTTTATATGCCAGAGTTGGGGCTGGGCACTCAGCCCTCAAATTACTGCGTGTCTTCTTATCCATAGGGATACGGACACGCTGCTCAATATAATGAGCCACATGCTCTATGGGTGTCCATTCCGTTGATCGTGGGTGCTTTAATTGCTCTGGCACGAACATGGAATTACTTGAACATGGAATTACTTAGAGCATCCACCAGACCAGACACTGGTTCTTTGGTCTCATTGGAGAGGATATTGAGTCAGAAAACTCAGAAGAGGAGGCTGGTGCGTAATCTGGATCCGAGTTCATCTCAGAAATGTCTTCCTCAGTGAAAGAGTCTGAGGAGCTATCAGTATTTTTTGCGCTTTTGGCGCGTTTCCATTTTCTCTTGGTGGCCTGAGTTACTTAGCCCCTTTTTTTAGCCACAGTGGTATGCTGTGGAGAAACATGTGAAGTACGGGTAAATGTATGCTTTTTGTGAGCTATATTTTTTGGGAGTTGCTCTTCTCCCTCTTTTGAAGTCCCAGGGACCTCATTGTCAGGGTTAGATTCTATTGACAAAAAATTGTCTGAAGCCGGGGTATTCACAGCTGATCTCCTGGCTGAATGGTTATCTAGCACTCTGACCATAGTGCTCTCTAGGTTCGAGGAAAAAGATGACAGAGCGGCTATAAGCGCATCTGCCGGTTTATGTACATGGGGCATAGGTATAATGGCACCAGGGAAGGCTGGCATGGCCGGGTTAGACATTATATTAAAAGGGTTTAAAATTATTCCTGAAGGAAGAGTAACTTGCCGCCTCACGAACACGCGACTCATCTGAGGTAACTGACCGTGATGCACTGCTGATGCGCGAGCCGCACCTCAGAGAGAACAAAGGCGTGAAAGCCGTTCCTCCCCCGATGACGATGCGTGGAAGTGTGTGGAAAACGCGCTGGTAACCGCCGGAGAGTCTGACTCTTCTCCCCGGAGGAAAAAAACATGTTAACAGGGAGCAATAAATAGCAAAACACGCTACATAGTACTAGATGCAAAAAAACTGTATGAGCTAACTAAGCTCTGTGACTTTTGAACCCTGTAATAAATCCGCAATATAACCAAAGATACACAATAAATGTGTGTGTGTATAGAAATAATACACAGTAAAACAAGTGAAAGTGTAAAAAATTTCTTTACAAATACAACTGTATTGCGTTCCTGCCAATACTGATCTTTCCTCGGCGAGCAGCAAAAAAAAGAGGGGGTTGCCAAGGGTTACCAGAGGATTTATAGAGCGGTCTGCACGATGATTGGTCAAGAAAGGACTGGACTGTACCATTACTGTTATACTGTTACATGTATTTTAAACAGTTTTTTTCGCTCTCAAAATTCTTTGTTGTATTTGAGAGATTTTCTTTGCTGCTATCGGCTAAAGTAAAGATGGCATAATACTCGCCTCCGTGTCTTTATTATGATTATAATTCCCCGTCATGATAATAGGGGAATCTGGGAATTCCTCTTAAATTTACCCAAGATGGAACTTGAAGGATTCAAACAATGTCTGTCACCACGGACTGTTTTCGTTCGTTCTTCAATGCATTTGCACTGTTATATCCAGGTTATTTAGTCCTTCCATCGTTCTTTGCACAGAAAAGAGTAATTGGAGAAGTTTACCTCTGGTCAATCCAAGAGTTAATACTATTGGACTGCTCGTTGACTGTTAAGAAAGAAACGTTTGTGTCAAACTACTTTGTTTTTATTTTGTCGTTTGTTCTTTGCTGCTATCGGCATTTTAAAAGAAAAGAATAAAGTAATAAAATAAAGTAAAGAAAAGTAATATAAAGTAAAGTGATAAAGTAAAGAAAAGATAGCATAATACTCGCCTCCGTGTCTTGTGGGATAATTCCCAGATTCCCCTATTATCATGACAGGAATCATAATTGTAGTAAAGACACGGAGGCAAATGTTATGCTATCTTTTCTTTACTTTAGCCGGTAGCAGCAGATTAACACAAAAAAACACCTCTTTTAACAAAGACAGTGTAATAGTATTGTCCTTTAGCCTGTGTGTATAATTTTTGGGCTGTAAGGGGTTGGAAGGCAGCGGAGTACATTATGGAAACCTCGGGGTTAAACCGCAACGTTTCGGCTTTCCGCCTTGTCTTCAATATATAATGTTGAATTTATTTTGCCTTTACAGATGATTTCTTCCGGTTTGCCGGAACTCACTGGAATTCAAGATCTGAAATACGTTGTGGACGCTCTCCAGATGCAGGCGACAGATGCAGAAGCTACCATCTTCTTCACCAGGTACCGTAGCGTTTCTATTGTCTATCATTTCAACTTGAGAACTGCACAAACGATTCCTTTTAAATTGGTTTCCTTTAATTATACAACCCCAGAATAGCCTGAGAATGCATTTTTCAGAAGGAGCTTCTGAGACTAAAGAACACAACATACCAAATTCACAGCACACCACTTTGGGTGTTTTTTTTTTTTTTTTTACATGGTTTGTTTTTGGTTTTTTATTTACCATATTAATCTAAGAATAAATGACGGTGATTTGGTTGTCCGTCAGATTCTTCATTGCAGTGCAAGGGTTAAATAGGTGCTGCAGTGCAGGAACCCCCAGGAAGATGCAGGCCCCAGATTATTGGGCTAATCTCATAAGGGCACCCGTTGTATTGAGAAGGATAGGACCCACCACACATTTTGGTGGCTTATGCAAAGTATGATCAGATTTGTAATCAAATCCCCATTCCTTGTTCTTTAAAATCTTGAAAACTTGTTAAAGCTGTGTGCTCTGAATTTGGTTTCATTTGGTTTTCCATGGAAAGTCCGACACGTCCTGGTCACTTCCAAACAGCACTTGATCAAAATGATGGCAAATTTAAAAAAAAAATACTGTAGTGACAAAGGTTTTCTAAAATTTAGTTTTGGTTTTTTTGTTGTGCATCATTTTTATCACTTATTGGAGGTGACCATGAGATGGTGTCCTTTCCATTGTAAATATTTTCCTTCAAAGCTTCATCTGCTAATAGGTATTTTTCCATTATAAAAAGATATTTTGGCTTTTGCCCATTAATAAGATTAAATTAAGGTTTTAGAAGCTCTTAATCCGTAACAATCATAAAGTAATTCCCAGATTCCCCTATACCCTTTGATGGGGAGTCTTAATTATAGTGAAGACATGAAGGCGAGTATTATGCTATTTCCTTCTTTACGCCACCATCAGCAGCAAACGTTAACAATAAAATGGTTCAATATAGTACAATGAAAGAAAAAATCAACACAAGACATATCCAATGACCAGTTAGGAATGATTTCCCATAGCCAATTGGGGATGTCTCGCAGATATATAGGCGAGTGCGAAGTGATCCCAAATCCTCTTTCTTTGATGCTCTGGACTTGGAAAACTTGGATCCGAGTTTCAGTCTTTAACAGAACCATGAACAAACCGTAATTAAAAACCTGGAAGGGAGAATGAAGACACAGATATACCTGTTAGTGTACAGTCAATGGTAATAAGAAAAAAACATGACTATGGAGGTTAACCAGAGGTTAGAATATAATAATCCGGGAGGGTATATGAATAACATGTGAAAATGGCTTTGGGATAATACTCGCTTCCATGACTCCCCTATAATTATATGTTGTGTCTTTTGTTTCCTTTTCTCTATTTTGTTAAACCTCAACATGGAGCTTAAATATTGATGTATCCAGATCTTACAGACACAAATAATGCAGTTACTTCCCTTTTTTTCCTTTTGCTATTGGTTCAAAGGGGAAAATCTGATATATACACAGGTCTATTCAAAGAAAGGTGAACCTCAGGGGAATGAGTGGAGAAGTGAAAATTCTAGGTCAAAATAGCCAAATCAGAAAAATTCTCCCATTTATCTCACTTTCCAAATCGGCTATTTGCTCTAGATTGTTCTCTTCTCCTGCCAGTTCTCCTGGTTTTCACCTTTTAGTGGATAGACCTGATACTGGTTTTATGTTGCTGGTTTCTTGCTTTTATTGGTGCTCTTCAGGAAACAGAGGGGCCGTTACTTTTTCTCATACGATCACACACAGTCCTTGTTATTCCTTAAATTCCATAAAATTTATAAAAAGCAAATTCAAATTCATAAATAAACTGCACTTTTATTTCAAGTGAGATTAAAATTAATGTGAATTTGTAACCCTACTCCATATTTTACATTTTTCCAAAAATTTCCTCTTTTTTTTTTTTTTTTCCGGGGGAAAAAAAACTTTAGTTTTTTTCCATGGCTTCAAAGTTTCTGGAAATTTTACATCTTTATAGGACTCTGACTCGTTTAGATCTTTTAAATTTATCACAGGGTGAAGTCCGCCAACTTTCTTTTGGACTAGAAATACACTATATTGCCAAAAGTATTCGCTCACCCATCCATTTGCGAGTCAAGGCAGGTGAGCGAATACTTTTGGCAATATAGTGTATGTTGCTTATGTATATTGGTATCTGTGATGGAACTAACTCTATAGCCCTTTTGTGAGTAAGGTCTGTAATTTTTTGAAGAACTAAAGCTTGATTTTGGGAAGACATGACCATGGGTGTTGGTGGTTGAGTTAGTACGGGTATGGCACCAAATTCAATCACGTAACCCGGAATGGTGTGAAGGATCCATGAATCTGACGTTAGCGTGTTCCAGTGTTGGGAGAAACTTCGGAGCCTGCCCCCTACTGGACCTGGGAGGGAAATAAACCTTGGTAAGTATACTCACTGAAATATCCGGGGCGTCTTGAACCTTGAAATGGACAAGAACAACGTGCTCTGGAGCGTGATGGAAAGAACCCTGGGGCTTTGTTAGGCTCAGATTGCGTTGAATGGAAGGAACCTCTAGAGATCTTTTGATGGAATCGGCCGGAAAAACGGCTCCTGCTTATTCCGGCCCTATCAAAAACCCTACCGGGAAATATTTGTTTCATGGGTGACTGTACTTGCTCCATGGTGGTAAAAGTGCCAGCATATCTTTTCATTCTATTTACGATATCCTCGTACAATTGCAGACCTTCAGCATTCAGGCCTGGCTCTTTTCTTACCAAATTGGCTAATTTTGGGTTTATTTTTAGCCGAATGGAGCGTCTCCTTTCAGTGGAGATTGCTTCTTTGATGTTGCCCAGTTGGCGTATAAGTCGTTGGACGCAGTCACGATATTCATGAAAATCAGGAGTGGTTTTCTCCAATCGAGCTGAACATTTCTGTTACAGGACCAGCACGTCTAATAATTTATCTTGACATCCCTTTAGCGTCGATTCCCCTTTTAGGAGACCAGCCAGATTTGCTAATGAATTGAATAATGTCTGGGTTTACCTCAGGGATAGCCTCAGTGTTATTAGATAATGTTGGTTTAGGGCATCCTCGGGTACAAATAGGGAGTTGCCTAATGCATCTCGAGGAGCTGTATTACGCTCAGAATTAACAGAGGATGAGCGGACGAGACTGAATCGGATGTTCCCTCAGAGCAGTCTGGGACCCAGTCTGTGTCACTGGTGCTGGACTCGTCATCCTCTTCATCTGAGGAATGTTCCTCTGTGGAGCTGGACCTCGATTCCACAACATTTTTTTGTCCTCTTCCTTTGCCGTTTCTTGTCAGTGTGTGAGCGGCCTCTTTTGCGTGAGGGTAAACTCATGTCTTTTCCTCTCAGTGCACAAGCTTTTAACTACACTGGTTTATGTTGGACCTGCATATTCACAGGTGCATGCATGGCAGCAGATAGACTCATTGTTAGGTACGGGAGCTGCTCGTCTCCCTGAGGTACCAGTTACCTCCATGTCTGACGCTGACCAGTACTTCTCTGCAGTAGGGGGGTTGGGGTCAGATGAAGCACTGGGGGAGCGTTTCTAGCCAAAATCTGTAACCTCTTCTCTTCTAAATTGGACGTGAAAAAACTCATTGCCGAAATAATGGCTTCTGACATGGAAGCAGCGGAGTTCATATCGGCTGAGGCAGGAGATTGATTATCGGAGGGATATTCAACCATAATAAATGTGTAGAAATATTAATCTAATAAGGCCAACTACAGGAGCTAAAGAGTTAATAAGAGTGTGTGTGCGATTTTATTAAAGAAATAAACACTTAAATCTGCGATACTGGTATTACGAGCCGCCTCGAGCACACTGGTCCACGGCTCTGAGATAGATGCGCCTGCGCGAGCAGGACGCGTTCGTGCCGTCCAGAAAAATGCAAATGGCGAAGCAGCACCCTCAGAGAAGCCGTAACCAGGAAGAGAAAAGTGGAGACGTCGCGCTGAGGGGCAGACGAACAAAAGCGAGATCTAAATACCGGAGGAAGGTTAACAGACAGATAAAGAGTGAGGAAAAAGTCAAAAGATTTAAGAACTCAGCGGAGTTGAAAATAAATCATTATTAACTATATGAATAATAATATATATATATAAACAGAAAAAATGAGCATAAAATGCATATAATGTCATGGAAAAGACAATCCTCAGGCAAAATTTAGAATAGCAGTAAAAACACAGATAAACATTTAATAGTGTATTTAGCTGATGGTAGCAGCTAAAGAAAGAAAGAGGATTTGGGAACGCGCAGCGCTCACCTATATACCTGCGGGACACACCTGATTGGCTATGGGACATCATTCCTAACTGCTCTTTGGATATGTCTTGTGTTGATTTTTTTTGATTCAATGTATTTTGAGACCATTTTAATATCTTTTGCTGCTGATGATGGAGTAAAGAAAGAAATGGCATAATACTCGCCTCCGTATCTTGGGTATAATTAGAATTTTTGCCGCTGCGGCGTTAAACACTCCCAGCACTGGGATAAGGGTTATGGTGTACACACTCTACACCCTCTCTGAAATCCAGTCTTTTGATGATGAGCTTGGTGTGTCTTCTGCTCAGCAAATGGGCTGAAGCCATGCAGGTTTTGTACCAGCACGCTGTTTGTTTATGCGCATCTCGCACATTGGAGACCTACTATGACGACCCACCAGAGCAGCCGGCTCAGCCATTTCTAAACACTGGCCTGTACCTGACTTTAAGAGCCATTCCATACACTCATCTATGTCATTTGTAATCAACTCCCAAGAACATGCCATCCCACAACCAAATCTAGCGAGCTGAATGTGCATGGACACTGTGTGCAGCCATGCGTCCAGTGCCATGTTCAATGCAGGTCTAACAAGTCAACTCAATAGGGACCACGTCCGCTTCTGCATCTCAGTACAGTCTCAACCTGCGTGGGTTCTGCAAAGTGTTGTTTATTTGGTGCTCACTCACAAAAAAATGTGTTGAAGAAGCTTCCATTTCCCAGCTTTTATACATTGAAATAACATCAGTTAAGTACAATGTGCTAATTATCAGACCGCGGCTCCATTTGGTAACACAAAATCTAGACAACATATGGTAAAACCCCTCAACACCAACGCTTGTAGCGATGTGCCAATTTAACACTCACAAACGAAAGATAAATCAGGCATGTATGTCTAAGCAGGCTCGAATTCTACATTATATGTTGTATTCTAATGTATCAACCCCTTGTACACTGATCTTATAAAGCACTACGGAATTTGTGGCGCTATATAAATAAAGGATAATAATAATTCTTCATTATTCCCTTGTGTAGCTCCAATAGTGGATATCATGTAGGAAAAATAGTGAAGGACCAAAAATATTCTATAAAATAAACTGTATTTATTGCGCTTACAATTTTTTAAATTTTGAAACCCATGTAAAAGTCATATCACCCGGTTCCAGTGAATATGCAGCTCATTCAAACCTCAATGCCGCCTGCCCAGACCCCGTCACTCGACGCGTTTCGTCTGTCCCGACTTTTTCAAGAGTGACCTTCATGTTACGCATACAAGTTTATATATCCAGTTCTTCTATTTTTCCTACATGATATCCACTATTGGAGCTACAGTCAGGTCCAGAAATATTGGGACATGGACACAATTCTAACATCTTTGGCTCTATACACCACCACAATGGAGTTGGAATGAAACCAACAAAATGTGCTTTAACTGCAGACTGTCAGCTTTAATTTGAGGGTATGTACATCCAACTCAGGTGAACAGTGTAGGACCTACAGCAGTTTGCAGATGTGCCTCCCACTTGTTAAGGGACCAAAGGTAAAGGGACAATTGGCTTCTCAGCTGTTCCATGGCCAGGTGTGTGATATTCCCTCATTACCCCAATTACAATGTGCAGATAAAAGGCCCAGAGTTCATTTCAAGTGTGTTATTTGCATTTGGAATCTGTTACTGTCAACTCTCAAGATGAGATCCAAAGAGCTGTCACTATCAGTGAGGCAAGCCATCATTAGGCTGAAGAAACAAAACAAACCCATCAGAGATAGCAAGAACATTAGGCGTGGCCAAAACAACTGTTTGGAACATTCTCAAAAAGAAGGAACGCACCGGTGAGCTCAGCAACACCAAAAGACCTGGGAGACAACGGAAAACAACTGTGGTGGATGACCAAAGAATTCTTTCCCTGGTGAAGAAAACACCCTTCACAACAGTTGGCCAGATCAAGAACACTCTCCAGGAGGTAGGTGTATGTGTGTCAAAGTCAACAATCAAGAGAAGACTTCACCAGAGTGAATACAGAGGGTTCGCCACAAGATGTAAACCATTGGTGAGCCTCAAAAACAGGAAGGCCAGATTAGAGTTTGCCAAACAACACCTAACAAAGCCTTCACAGTTCTGGAACAAGATCCTATGAACAGATGAGACCAAGATCAACTTGTACCAGAGTGATGGGAAGAGAATAGTATGGAGAAGGAAAGGAACTGCAAATGATCCTAAGCATACCACCTCATCAGTGAAGCGTGGTGGTAGTGTCATGGCGTGGGCATGTATGGCTGCCAATGGAACTGGTTCTCTTGTATTTATTGATGATGTGACTGCTGACAAAAGCAGAAGGATGAATTCTGAAGTGTTTCGGGCAATATTATCTGCTCACATTCAGCCAAATGCTGCAGAACTCATTGGACGCCGCTTCACAGTGCAGATGGACAATGACCCAAAGCATACTGCAAAAGCAAGCAAAGAGTTTTTGAAGGGACAGAAGTGGAATGTTATGCAATGGCCAAGTCAAACACCTGACCTGAATCCCATTGAGCATGCATTTCACTTGCTGAAGACAAAACCGAAGGGAAAATGCCCCAAGAACAAGCAGGAACTGAAGACAGTTGCAGTAGAGGCCTGGCAGTAGGCTTGTGCACCGATTTTTATTTATTTATTTTTTATTTTTATTTTTTTATTTTGTTCGATTCGGTTCGATTTGTTCGGATGTTTAAACTTTTCGATTCGGCTCGTTTCGACCGATTTCTGTTTCGATTCGGTTCGGCTCGACTGGTTTTTCGTGTACATTGTTTTTTCGGAATATCGACCATTTTTCGTATTTTCGTGTTACTTTGCTCGTTTTTTGTATCGACTTTTTGTGATTTCGGAAATTTTCATTTTTTCGGAACGTCTGTTCTCCTCGTTTCAAAGCTGTCTAACTCTATTCATTTTGATGTAAACTACTATGGTTTACTTTTTTATACTTTATATATTTTTTTATAATAAATTTTTGGTTTGTTTTTCGGATCCGATAATTCATTCTGTCGATACGATAATTCTGGCGATTCTATCGTGTTTTTTTTAAATTAAATAAAGATCCTTTTTTTCTTATGAATATACATTTCACAACTTTATTTAATCACATTAAAAAAATGGTATGAAAGCCAAGGAACAAAAAAAAAGAACAAAACGATTTAAAAAACGCTAAACTGACCCGAATGGTCTGACTTTAAAAATAAAAACCAGAACAAAAGGTTTTAAAACGGAAAAATAGTTGATCAAAATGATCTGAAACGAAAAAAAATTATTGATTTAAAACAGACAAAACAAAATTAACCCTTTCGCTGCTGAGGCATTTCACGGCTTCCCTTCACGCCTGTGTGCGGCACTGCGGTCTGCTGCTGAGCTAATTTTTAACAGTTTCGCTCCTCTTGTTTAAACGCGTTTTTTTGAAGCCTTATTTTATAATATGACCCAGACATGTTATATATCGTTCTTTCCGGCAGACTCGGCAGATGATTCATAATATATCATTATCATATGTATGCGTCATGTCCTGTTTGTATATTATAACAAAAAATGCAATAAAATTTGAATTTTCAATGTTTGTTTTACAAGGTGTAAAGTGTTTTTTTCACATTTTAACATGCGAGTGTTTGCGGTTATATTTTATGAGTTGCGTTTGTTAAAAAAAATTGAAATGGGGACTTGTTATATTTTTTTGGCTGAAAATTACACTATTTTTAACAAACGCACCCCATACAAAAATCCTTAGTGCAGCATCATTGTTCACATTATAATTGAAATGGGAACAATATTGCTGCATTAACAAAACAAAACAAAAACCCTGTTTTATTTTTTTTATATTTTAATTTTTTATAATTTTTAACATTGTCATGTTTGGTATTGTTGGAAAGGCCATGCTCTGGTCGATCCAAAGATACCAAACATTAACCAACCGATAGCTGCCGCGGATCGGGAGATAGGGGGTTCCAATGAACCCCCTATCTCCACCATTGGTCGCAGTTAGGGGTTAACTCCAGAACTGACATCATTGTGACGAGGTTTTGGGACTGTCGGCAGCTGCCGTTCCCCCACGCTGTTGTCTTCCTGCAAAGACGTGACCATGTTGGCGGGCAGCGTCTTAGCGGGCAGCGGTGGGAAAGAGAGAGCTCATAGCTGGGAAGGAGGTGTTGCGTGAAGCTGCAAACAGGGACAAATAAACTAGAGGATCCGCACTGAGGATCTTTGGGTTGTGTCGGATAAGACTTCACGCAGTGCTGCCATCAATATTTTTTGATAAATTCTTGGTTATACAATGAATGTGACTGTGGACAAAAATCCGTGTTGTTGTGACATCGCCTAAGCTTAACAAAACCATGCTACGTCGGTAATCAAATCTCAAGGCAGTACAACAAGGTTGTGTTAGTGTGTGACATTTTTTGGCCAGGCAGGAAGTGTAGAATGTGCACAGTCACATTCATGGCCACAAATATGTTGACAAATTTATGACAAAGGGTCCATAGAAATGTCAATAAATTTATGTACATATAATTTTAACAGTGTGGAAACCAAGCAATACATATTAACTTATTAAGTAAGGAAAAGCAACGCACACAAACAGGAAAATATAGAAAAAATAGAAAATTTATTTACAACATGCCAAGGATGGCAAACTGCCCAACAGGGCACAAACATAGGGGAGGAGGAGGCTGGTCTCACTGCCACTCCAGGATGTCAGCGGCATTGCTTATATGCTCCCGCAATTCCTGGATGGCATCGATGGTGGTTACAGCCAGGCGTAGCTCGCCGATCGCCATGCGATTTATTATCCTAATGCTGGACGTGTCCGGTCTGGCTTCTCCTTCTATATATCCAATAAATGAAAGAAGGAAAATACAGTAAGTAAAGCAGGTTTCTATTTTTGACTGAAAGTCTTGAAAAAATATAACAGTAGTATATACCAGTGCTGGCGGCCTCCTGAGACTCCGACTCCTCCTCCTGCTCCGACTCCTGCTCCTCCTCTTCCTCCTCCTACTCCTCTTGTGCTATACATAAAAAAATTAAATTAAAATACAGTAAACAAAAATTTTTTCTGTTTTTGACCAAAAGTCGTTGCAAAATAAAACAGTATATACCAGCGCTGGTGGTCGCCCGTGGCTCCTCCTCCTCCTCCACTGGGGCATAGGTGCCCGCCAGGGCAGATGCTGCCTTCTTCCTGTCTTCTGCCAAATCCAAAAAATAACACGTAAATAATGCAGACTGGAAAAAATGGTATATCTATACAATATATTGCCGAAAGTATTGCGACACCCCTCCACTACCAGCTTGACACACTACTACTCCCATCTCATAGTTCTAAAGTCACAAAATATTTATTTATTTAACCTGCACATACACATATATTACCGTTCAATTATATATTTTTTTCAGAAGTAAACATTACGTTTATTCAATAAAAACTATTATTTGTGTTGTGTGCATAGAAAACGCATTGTGCTGACTTCTTTTAGTTATTTTATAGAAGGCCTCAGCCTCAGTTTCACTTTCAGTTTCTGCGAATAAAACTGGATATTGCAGAAACAACAGAAATCCGCCATTTTGTTTTGAAATTTGCATCTAAAGCGTTCAATAATGACACTGCTGCAGCAAACTGAATTGCTGCGCTGCAACAATTCAGCAGCTGCTGAGGATGTATTCAACGCGGCTCTGTTTGGATGCACTTTCAGAAGAACTACATGTCCCATCCTACCACTTAGCAGAGACGCAGAGATTTTTATTGATGCGCAGGTGGGAGCCAATATTGGGCAAGCTGCGGGTCATCTCGTATGCATCACTCAATCACAACAACCTCCCCCCCCAGCACACTACAGACTACACACAGTGCCAAAAGAAATCCAGCATTGTAACTTCATCTACATACATCAAATGTCACAATTTTCACGAATACGTAAAATCACAAAAAAGAAGAGCTATGGCAAAAATGCATGTATGACGAGTTGTGAAACCGCAAAGCTATACACAATCACATTGCATGAAAAAAGGACTAGATAAATCAACGTATTTCTGTGCACATTAGCACATGCAAGCACATTATTATTATTATACAGGATTTATATAGCACCAACAGTTTGCGCAGCACTTTACAATATAACATGACACTTACGTTTGGCTATGACGCGACGGATGTGCCTCAGCTGCTCCTGCTCGCGCGCCTTGAGGTCGGACCAGCGTTTTCGGAGCTGGTCCTTTGTCCGGTCCTTCCCGAACAGCTCCAGGATGGTGGTGTGAACCTTATTGAGGATACAATCCTTTCGAGCATTATTCTTCCTGCCGTAAGGGCCCTTACGGCAGTCGTAGTCTTTACGATCAAAGATGCGGACCAGCTCCCACATCTCGTCAAATGCCATGTTGCTGGCCCGCTTCTTCCTGGGTGGTGTCTCATGGGTGGAAGAAGTAGATGAGGAGGTGTCCGAATGGCTCTCGTCTCTTCTTGCAGCCATGATAAATAATAAAAACAATATTTTTTGGCCTGTCCAAAAAGTTGTCAAAAAACTGGCTCAATAAAGTTACGACATCCGCGCGTGCATGCGCGAACCGCGGACGAATCGGATCCGACCCGATTACGAAGGATTTATCGTATCGACAGAATTATCGGATCATTGGAAACAAAAACAAGTGATACGCATTTACAAATACAAAATTTACAGAATCAGCGATATAACCGATAATAGTTAAATATACGATGTCCAGAATTACCGAAATGGAACCGAAATCACGAATGGAACCGAAATCATGAATAGAGCGAAAATAAATTTCAATTTCACACATTTCAAGTCCATTCGAAAATTCCGAAAATATTTCGTTTCGGCTCGGAAAACTTTTCGGATCTGTCGGTTTTCGGGTCCGATCCGATTCGGAAAATCGGCCGAATCCGAAAACACGAATCGGGAAATTTCGTGAAAATTCCGAAACCCGAAACGCACATCCCTACCTGGCAGAGCATCACCAGGGATGAAACCCAGCGTCTGGTGATGTCTATGCGTTCCAGACTTCAGGCTGTGATTGACTGCATAGGATTTGCAACCAAGTATTAAGAAGGGAAAGTTTGATTTATGATTATTATTCTGTCCCATTACTTTTGGTCCCTTAACAAGTGGGAGGCACATCTGCAAACTGCTGTAAGTCCTACACCGTTCACCTGAGTTGGATGTACATACCCTCAAATTAAAGCTGACAGTCTGCAGTTAAAGCACATTGTGTTTGTTTCATTCCAACTCCATTGTGGTGGTGTATAGAGCCAAAGATGTTCCAATTGTGTCCATGTCCCAATATTTCTGGACCTGACTGTACATAAGGGAACAATGAAATAATGAAGAATTGGAGCCTGCTTGGACATACATGCCTGATTTATCTTTCGTTTGAGTGTTAAATTGGCACATCGCTACAAGCGTTGGTGTTAGAAACATAGAAACATAGAAAAACGTCGGCAGACAACCTCCCGGCCCATCTAGTCCGCCCAATTACATGGATACTTTACCTGGATTTAGCTTTTGTTTAGGATAGCCTTATGTCTATCCCATGCCTGCTTAAATTCAATTACTGTTTTGGCCTCTACCAGTTCAACTGGAAGACTGTTCCATGTATCCACCACCCTCTCAGTAAAATAATGCTTCCTGATGTTACTTTTAAACCTTTGCCCCTCTAATCTAAGACTATGTCCTCTTGTTTTGCTACTTTGTTTCCTTTTAAATATACTCCCTTCCTCTACCTTGTGGATTCCCTTTACGTATTTAAATGTTTCTATCATATCTCCTCTGTCTCGTCTTTTTTCCAAGCTGTACATGTTAAGATCATTAAGCCTTTCCTGGTAACTTTTCTCCTTCAAGCCATACACCATTTTAGTAGCCCTTCTCTGAACTCTCTCTAAGATGTCTATATCCTTCTGGAGATACGGTCTCCAGTACTGCACACAGTACTCCAAGTGAGGTCTCACCAGTGCTCTGTACAGTGGCATGAGCACTTCCCTTTTCCTACTGCTAATACCTCTTCCTACACAACCAAGCATTCTGCCAGCATTTCCTGCTGCTCTATTACATTGACTACTTACCCTTAGATTCTCTGAAATAATGACCCCTAAATCCCAACCCTCAGATGTATCAAATATTCTATATTCAGCCCTTGGGTTTTTACGTCCCAGGTGCATTATCTTGCACTTATACACATTAAAACTCAATTGCCACAACTCCCACCATTTTTTTAGTTTACCTAAATCATTTGTCATTTGGCTGATCCCTCCAGGAACGTCAACCCTGTTGCAAATCTTTGTGTCATTATTATTATTATTCTTTATTTATAAAGCGCCAGCATATTCCGCAGCGCTGTACAATAAGCACAGTATAGACAGGGTTACAATACATTGAACAACATTTGACAAACAGTACAGGAGGAGATGAGGGCCCTATTCCCGTAGGAACTCACAATCTAGGAGGGTTGGAAACAGGAGGAGAGGACTGTAAGGTGAGAGTGATTGATGGTTGCGTCAGTGAGTTGGGGGGTCGGCTTCCCTAAATAGGAATGTTTTAAGGGAGCGTTTGAAGGAAGAGAAGTTAGGGGAAAGTCTGACAGTACGAGGGAGAGCGTTCCAGAGAGTGGGGGCTGCGCGTGAGAAATCCTGCAGTCTATCATGGGAAGAGGTGATGCGGGGAGAAGCTAGGCGCAGGTCACTGTTTGACCTTAGGGAGCGGGCTGGGGTGTATTTGGTGATTAGTGAGGACAGGTAGTGGGGAGCTGAGTTAGTGAGGGTTTTGTAGGTAAGGATAAGGATTTTGAACTTAATTCTGCAGTGCATGGGGAGCCAGTGAAGGGACTCGCAGAGGGGAGCGGCAGAGACAGAGCGGCGGGTGAGGTGAATTAGCCTGGCGGAGGCGTTCAGGATGGATTGTAGGGGGAGAGGCGGGACAGAGGTGTCATCAGCAAAAAGACATACTTTTCCATTAATACCTTCTGCAATATCACTAATAAAAATATTAAAGAGAATGGGTCCAAGTACTGACCCCTGAGGTACCCCACTGGTAACAAGACCTTGCGCCGAATAAACTCCATTTACCACAACCCTCTGTTGTCTGTCACTCAGCCACTGCCTAATCCATTCAACAATATTGGAATCCAAGCTCAAAGATTGCAATTTATTGATAAGCTTCTATGCGGAACAGTATCAAAAGCCTTACTGAAATCTAAATAAGCAATGTCTACTGCACCACCAGCGTCTATTATTTTTGTTACCCAATCAAAAAAATCAATAAGATTAGTTTGGCATGATCTCCCTGAGGTAAACCCATGTTGTTTCTGATCCTGTAATCTATGTGTTTTTAGATGTTCAACAATCCTTTCCTTTAACATGGTTTCCATTAATTTCCCCACTACTGACGTAAGACTAACTGGCCTATAGTTCCCCGATTCCTCCCTACTACCCTTCTTGTGAATGGGCCCAACATTTGCTAATTTCCAGTCTTCTGGGACGACTCCCGTTAGCAAGGATTGGTTAAATAAATCTGTTATTGGTTTTGCTATTACATCACTGAGCTCTTTTAATAATTTAGGGTGGATCCCATGAGGCCCCATTGACTTATTTGTCTTTACTTTAGACAGCTGCTGTAGAACCTCCTCCTCTGTAAACTGATATGTAATTGTCTCGTTAGCGTTTCCTCCTAACTGAGGTCCCTATGGTACCCTATGGTAGTCTATTCTTCGCAGCTCCATTTGGCCCAGACTCCTGGGCACACACGTGGGTATGCCAGTGACCTCAAATACATCATGCCAAAAAAAAAAAAGAGTTTGGAAGAATAATGCCACACAGGCTACAGCAAATGTGTCAGATGTTCATTGAATAAATAGATTTTTAATATTTTTCATGGAATTCAAATGAACCATTTCTTATTTCTTTAGATTGATTGAATCGAGTCTTGGCAGTGTGGCCACAAAGTTCAATTTTTTCATTCACAATCTTGCCCAGCGCTTCTCTGGGCTTCCTGCCAGCGACGAAGCTATGCTTTCTTTTTCCCCAAAAACCTACTCGCTGAAACAAGATGGACGCATCAGGGAGGCTTCAGTCTTCACTTACCATAAAAGATATAATCCGGATAAATACTATGTGAGTTTCTTTAAAACAAACCTACTGAGCATCCTGCCCCCTCATTTGTTCCATTTTATATCAAACTTTCTATTTTGTTCTTTTCTTCTTTCCTCACTTTTCAAATTACACAAGAAAAATTTATATTGGAGTCATTGGGGAGGTGGTCTTTAGGTTTAGTATTGGAGACTTTGGGGAGGGTTAGGGTTAGTATTTGTGTCGTTGGGGAGGTGGTTAGGGTTAGTATTGGGGCCATTGGAGGTGGCATTTAGGGTTAGTATTGAGTCGTTGGGGGGTTAGTGTTGGGGTGGTGTTGGGGGGTAAGTATTTGTGTCGTTGGGGAGGTGGTTAGGGTTAGTATTGGGGCCATTGGAGGTGGCATTTAGGGTTAGTATTGGAGTCATTGGGTTAGTGTTGGGGTGGTGTTTGAGTCGTTGGGGGTAAGTATTGGTGTCGTTGGGGAGGTGGTTAGGGTTAGTATTGGGGCCATTGGAGGTGGCATTTAGGGTTAGTATTGAGTCGTTGGGGGGTTAGTGTTGGGGTGGTGTTTGAGTCATTGGGTTAGTTTTGGGGGGTTAGTGTTGGGGTGGTGTTTGAGTCGTTGGGTTAGGGTTGGGGGGTTAGTGTTGGGGTGATGTTTGAGTCGTGGGTTAGTTTTGGGGGTTAGTGTTGGGGTTAGTGTTGGGGTGGTGTTGGAGTCGTTGGGGGTAAGTATTGGTGTCGTTGGGGAGGTGGTTAGGGTTAGTATTGGGGCCATTGGAGGTGGCATTTAGGGTTAGTATTGAGTCATTGGGGGGTTAGTTTTGGGGTGGTGTTTGAGTCATTGGGTTAGTTTTGGGGGTTAGTGTTGGGGTTAGTGTTGGGGTGGTGTTGGAGTCGTTGGGGGTAAGTATTGGTGTCGTTGGGGAGGTGGTTAGGGTTAGTATTGGGGCCATTGGAGGTGGCATTTAGGGTTAGTATTGAGTCATTGGGGGGTTAGTTTTGGGGTGGTGTTTGAGTCATTGGGTTAGTTTTGGGGGGTTAGTGTTGGGGTGGTGTTTGAGTCGTTGGGTTAGGGGGTTAGTGTTGGGGTGATGTTTGAGGCGTGTGTTAGTTTTGGGGGTTAGTGTTGGGGGGTAAGTATTTGTGTCGTTGGGGAGGTGATTAGGGTTAGTATTTGGAGGTTGGAGATGGGCCTTATTAATTTTCCAGCTCCTGCAGAGTTTGCAAGTTGTAGCTGACCTGTTGAATTGACCTGTTGCTGCTTTTCTGACAGATCTATGTGGTGAGAGTGATCAGAGATGGCCAAGATGAATCGTCTTTCATCTTCAGGACGTTTGATGAGTTTCAGGAGCTGCATAACAAGCTCGGTATCCTTTTCCCTTTGTGGAAGCTGCCAGGGTATGTATGTTGTGTGTTTTATGTTCACCAACAATGTCTGTATCTTAATGAAGAACCTGAAATGGGTCCGGAGGAAAGAGGTTAGTCTTCAGCTCGTATTTCCATTGGTTTGTTGATTCACTAAGAAAATTTATGATGGGAAGTCTAAATTTTATTTTGACACAGAGGCTCCATATTATACTTTAACGTTTTTGTTTAACCTCAGCTGTAAAAAAATGTGTGTATTATTTTTATCAAGAAAAAATGTACATATTCACATAGTACTGGTTAACAATGTATGGCAGGTACAGCCGTTCATAAGGCATCCAATGGCACACAGGGCGGACAGAGCAGGACCAATCAGCCACCAGCTGTTCCTTATAAATAGCCTGAGGTAACGGTGAACTTCCTCCTCTTTGGTGATGAACAAAACTTCAAGATTAAACTGGAACATGGAGAGAATAAGAAACGGGCGGAATGAAATCCTCCAGGAAAATTCACACTGGAAATGGGGAGAAAAAAAGCATTAGAAGCTAACATAGCCAAAAATGTCCTAAAATAGGCGCAATCTGAAAAAATAAGGTAATACATGTAGAGCCAGAATGAAACTTCGTTTAAAGAATAAGATGGTAGTAAGTAAAATACGTTAGTTACTAAAGGAGGGGAAACATCTGATGAATCTATCGATAATATTCGCCTTTGATCATTAGTAAAATTTAGACTTCCTGTTATAGGGGAATCCGGGAATTTTATGAAGAGGTGGAGGCTTCATGTTATGCTGTTTGAAAGCTTACGCTAAAATAGAGGAGGCCATGTGATCAACAGACCTAAAATAAAACTCATGCAATGTAGACTCATTCAACTAATTGCCCGCTTTTAGTAAATCCTCCAATCTACATCCAGACGTGGCGGCTTTAGATGCTGCAGCTCTCCTAGTCGAGTGAGCACCAAACATGGAGACATCAACCCCAGCTTCTTGCATCAACCATTTAATCCATCTGGCTATGGAGGTGGAGGAGACAAAATAATGGGGTTTCCAAATGGAAACAAACAATTTCAGTCTGGAGATCTAAGAGTTAAAGTGACTCTTTCAGATTCATTTAATCATCGCACTGGACATAAAGTTGGATTTGGAGGAAAAGCTGGGTAGAACACGTGTGTAATGTTAGTCTTAGTTCCGTGATACAGAAAAAACAAAAGTTCATTCTGATCGGTTCAGAGGAGACATGTAGAAAATGTGTGACGCAAAGATCCTGTCGGGTAACCAAGTAAAGACAAATCAACTAAAGACATAGAGATTGGGTGTACAGTATAAAACACAGCCTTTAATTTGTCCTCATAAGGACAGTCATCAAAATGCAATATTTGAACCAAAGGTTCCCTGAGGAAAAAAGGAAACCTACGCAAAACTGGGAAAAATAAAACAAAAAATGGGACCGCACAATCACAAAGACATGTATACATCAGACACCTGGTACATTGTGTCTAGACTGTAACAATTCAATGTTTTTGAACCCAGGACATATATATATATATAATAATGATATATTATGAATCTGTCTTAACCTCCCCGACGGTATTCCCGAGTGTGGCTCGGGGTTAACTTTTTGTGCAAAAAGAGGTACCCCGAGCCACACTCGTGCTGTATACTTACATGTCCTGCGCCCCCTCACTGATCCCGTGGTCTCCTCCAGCCGCTTGCATATAAAATGTCAGAATCGGACTGCCAGGGAGATTAAAAAACAATATACAATTTGTTTGGCTCCTAAAATAAATCATGACTTCTAAGCGCGTTAAACATGATGAGCAAAACCTAGGGTTGCATAGATACCTTCTTTTTTTTTTTAAAGATTGAGCAGGAGTACCCAGGGGCGTAACTACCAGGGATGCAGAGGGTGCCACCGCACCCGGGCCCTTGAGTCCGGGGGGGGGGGGCACACTCGCCTGCCTGGGTCTGGAGGCTTGCCTATATTATATTATATTATTATTTTTAAAATTTATTTTATACTTATGAGTTTTACTTTGGAGCTCTGTGATATGCTCATACACGCCGCATATTACTGTGAGTTTTATTGCTGTGATACGGTCATACACACTGCACATTACTGTGAGTTTTATTGCTGTGGAGCTCTGTGAGATACATATAGTGCACATTACATTAAAAATGGGATGGACTGAAGAGGTCATACACAGCTAAATAAATTCTTATCTACCAGCTTTACCGATACGGAGCGATCCCATAACCGTGGCGATTCCATTGCGTTACCAAAAAGCATGTGCAGGGTTAAACAAGTCAACTTTTAACTAAATTAGGTACAATAATCTCTCCACTGTCACCCCCATATAATTCAGGGTGTGACATTTTTTTAAAAATCTACTTGTCCAATGGACTAAGTGGTAGTCCAATCTACTTGTCCCTCAGAACGATCTACTTGTCCTGATAAGAAAAATAATTTCAACAAAATCGTGTTTAGAGGTCTTTATTCATAACAGCGCGCACATAATGTGAGTTAGAATGCAAGCTGTATTAATTAAATACATATAAATTACTGCCAATTTAATCCGAATACTATCATGCCCAGATACATATATACAGACCAGATCATGCCCACTCAAGATACATATACAGAGACCTCAGCCCAAATCATGCTCACAGATGTATTTATCAGACCAGATAATGCCCACATATATAGACCCCAGACCATATACCCACAGATAGAACCCCAGACCAGATAATGCCCACAGATATAGACCTCAGACCAGATACAGACCTCAGACCAGATAATGCCCAGATATAGACCTCAGACCAGATAATGCCCACAGATATAGCCCTCAGACCAGATAATCAGAAAAAGGTCAAATCTGGATGTATATACGGCGCTTAGACAGTTTTGGGGATCGCTCCATGTCCTCACAAGTGTGGCGTTCCCTTCACCTCAAAAAGATAAACCGTAAAAACAAAATAGATGTGAGAACAGCGCTCCCTTTTAGTGAATATTTTTGTACTCTCCACACCGTCACCATAAGGTACACTAGAGTAACAAATATCTTACTTTTTTATTCTTCAGATGTATCTAGAGAAAAAAATAATTCTCAAAGTATTTCACTCGAAATGTAAGGCCACACTGACCAGTAGCGACCTCAAAAAGGTAAACAGAAAGCGGGAAATGCAATAGTGCAGATCAATTGGTAATGTATAATAAGTGAGGTATAGCCAAAGTTCGATAAAGTAATAAACTCACACTTTTAGAGAGCTCCCTAGCTCTATTTTGTTCGCGTTACGGACGGTTTCAGGCCAGTCCGTCGGCCGTGCTTCTTATGTCAGTCCCCTCCTTTCTTCAATGATTGCACCCTTTGTATCTCAGAATATAGATGGAAAAGATTCTCATGGTGTGATATCTCGATTTGGGTGGATAGATAGAGACCCAGAGAGGGAATATTACTCACCCTTTTGGGGGCAGTACCGAGCCCTCGGGTTCCAAGGTATACGAATTGTTTTCGGCACAATTTTCAAAAAGCCGCCTGCTTCCTTAGTAAGTGTCCTCAGATAGTCTCTGGTGAAAAATATCAGTTTTCACTGATATTTTTCACCAGAGACTATCTGAGGACACTTACTGAGGAAGCCGGCGGCTTTTTGAAAATTGTGCCGAAAACAATTCGTATACCTTGGAACCCGAGGGCTCGGTACTGCCCCCAAAAGGGTGAGTAATATTCCCTCTCTGGGTCTCTATCTATCCACCCAAATCGAGATATCACACCATGAGAATCTTTTCCATCTATATTCTGAGATACAAAGGGTGCAATCATTGAAGAAAGGAGGGGACTGACATAAGAAGCACGGCCGACGGACTGGCCTGAAACCGTCCGTAACGCGAACAAAATAGAGCTAGGGAGCTCTCTAAAAGTGTGAGTTTATTACTTTATCGAACTTTGGCTATACCTCACTTATTATACATTACCAATTGATCTGCACTATTGCATTTCCCTCTTTCTGTTTACCTTTTTGAGGTCGCTACTGGTCAGTGTGGCCTTACATTTCGAGTGAAATACTTTGAGAATTATTTTTTTCTCTAGATACATCTGAAGAATAAAAAAGTAAGATATTTGTTACTCTAGTGTACCTTATGGTGACGGTGTGGAGAGTACAAAAATATTCACTAAAAGGGAGCGCTGTTCTCACATCTATTTTGTTTTTACTCAGACCAGATAATGCCCACAGATATAGACCTCAGACTAGATAATGCCCACAGATGTAGACCTCAGACCAGATATAGACCTCAGACCAGATAATACCCAGATATAGACCTCAGACCAGATAATGCCCACATATAAAGACCTCAGACCAGATAATGCCCACATATATAGACCTCAGACCAGATAATGCCCACAGATATAGACCTCAGACAAGATGTAGACCTCAAACCAAATAATGCCCACAGATATAGACCTCAGACCAGATAATGCCCACAGATAGACCTCAGACAAGATATAGACCTCAGAACAGATAATGCCCTCATATATAGACCTCAGACCAGATAATGCCCACAGATATAGACCTCAGACCAGATAATGCCCAGATATAGACCTCAGACCAGATAATGCCCATATATAGACCTCAGACCAGATAATGCCCATATATAGACCTCAGACCAGATAATGCCCACATATATAGACCTCAGACCAGATAATGCCCACATATATAGACCTCAGACCAGATAATGCCGAGATATAGACCTCAGACCAGATAATGCCCAGATATAGACCTCAGACCAAATAATGCCTACATATATAGACCTCAGACCAGATAATGCCCAGATATAGACCTTAGACCAGATAATGCCCACATATATATAGACCTCAGACCAGATAATGCCCACAGATATAGACCTCAGACCTGATAATGCCCTCAGATATAGACCTCAGACCAGATAATGCCCACAGATATAGACCTCAGACCACATAATGCCCAGATATAGAACTCAGACCACATAATGCCACAGATCAAGACCTCAGTCCAGATAATGCCCACAGATATAGACCTCAGACCAGATAATGCCCACATATATATAGACCTCAGACCAGATAATGCCCACAGATATAGACCTCAGACAGATAATGCCCGCATATATAGACCTCAGGTCTATATCTGGGCATTATCTGGTCTGAGGTCTATATATGTGGGCATTATCTGGTCTGAGGTCTATATCTGGGCATTATCTGGTCTGAGGTCTATATCTGGGCATTATCTGGTCTTAGGTCTATATATGGGCATTATCTGGTCTCAGGTCTATATCTGGGCATTATCTGGTCTGAGGTCTATATCTGTGGGCATTATCTGGTCTGAGACCAGATAATGCCCATATATAGACCTAAGACCAGATAATGCCCACAGATATAGACCTCAGACCAGATAATGCCCAGATGTAGACCTCAGACCAGATAATGCCCACAGATATAGACCTCAGACCAGATAATGCCCACAGATATAGACATCAGACCAGATATAGTCCTCAGACCAGATAATGCCCGCACATATAGTTCTCAGACCAGATAATGCCCACAGATATAGACCTCAGACCAAATAATGCCTACATATATAGACCTCAGACCAGATAATGCCCAGATATAGACCTCAGACCAGATAATGCCCACATATATAGACCTCAGACCAGATATTGCCCACAGATATAGACCTCAGACCACATAATGCCCAGATATAGACCTCAGACCACATAATGCCACAGATCAAGACCTCAGTCCAGATAATGCCCACAGATATAGACCTCAGACCAGATAATGCCCACATATATATAGACCTCAGTCCAGATAATGCCCACAGATATAGACCTCAGTCCAGATAATGCCCGCAGATATAGACCTCAGTCCAGATAATGCCCGCAGATATAGACCTCAGTCCAGATAATGCCTGCAGATATAGACCTCAGTCCAGATAATGCCCGCAGATGTAGACCTCAGACCAGATAATGCCCACATATAGACCTCAGACCAGATAATGCCCACATATATATAGACCTCAGACCAGATAATGCCCACATATAGACCTCAGACCAGATAATGCCCACAGATATAGACCTCAGACCAGATATAGACCTTAGACCAGATAATCCCCACAGATATAGACCTCAGACCAGATAATGTCCACAGATATAGACCTCAGACCAGATATAGACATTAGACCAGATAATGCCTGCAGATATAGACCTCAGACCAGATAATGCCCACATATATAGACCTCAGACCAGATATTGCCCACAGATATAGACCTCAGACAAGATATAGGCCTCAGACCAGATAATGCCCACAGATATAGACCTCAGACCAAATAATGCCTACATATATAGACCTCCGACCAAATAATGCCTACATATATAGACCTCAGACCAAATAATGCCTACATATATAGACCTCAGACCAGATAATGCCCACATATATAGACCGAAGACCAGATAATGCCCAGATATAGACCTCAGACCAGATAATGCCTGCAGATATATACCTCAGACCAGATAATGCCCGCAGATATAGACCTCAGTCCAGATAATGCCCGCAGATATAGACCTCAGTCCAGATAATGCCTGCAGATATAGACCTCAGTCCAGATAATGCCCGCAGATGTAGACCTCAGACCAGATAATGCCCACATATATATAGACCTCAGACCAGATAATGCCCATATATAGACCTCAGTCCAGATAATGCCCACAGATATAGACCTCAGTCCAGATAATGCCCGCAGATGTAGACCTCAGACCAGATAATGCCCACATATAGACCTCAGACCAGATAATGCCCACAGATATAGACCTCAGACCAGATATAGACCTTAGACCAGATAATCCCCACAGATATAGACCTCAGACCAGATAATGTCCACAGATATAGACCTCAGACCAGATATAGACATTAGACCAGATAATGCCTGCAGATATAGACCTCAGACCAGATAATGCCCACATATATAGACCTCAGACCAGATATTGCCCACAGATATAGACCTCAGACCAGATAATGCCCACAGATATAGACCTCAGACCAAATAATGCCTACATATATAGACCTCCGACCAAATAATGCCTACATATATAGACCTCAGACCAAATAATGCCTACATATATAGACCTCAGACCAAATAATGCCTACATATATAGACCTCAGACCAGATAATGCCCACATATATAGACCGAAGACCAGATAATGCCCAGATATAGACCTCAGACCAGATAATGCCTGCAGATATATACCTCAGACCAGATAATGCCCGCAGATATAGACCTCAGACAAGATATAGGCCTCAGACCAGATAATATAATGGGTAGAGTCCTCGCGCTTACGCCAAGTGTCCAGTGAGTAATACTTCAAGATAATCTAGAAAACATAATAGGAGACATACATTGCGCAGTACATCCTTATGACACCTGGTTTCCAGAGAGAAAGTATTCAACTCACTTTTTTCTGAGCCCCATAAAGTCGGCTCTGGACTATATAGGCATATATCTGTGGATATGATCTCACCAGCCCGTCCTACCAGCAACCATCCGTGGTGATAACCTGGTCCATAGATGAAATATTAGATCCCCGGGATATGTCACAGACGAAAAGTCAGCAGGATAAAATGAAGTAAAATTTATTGCAGCACTAACACGTTTCGACCTAATTGGTCTTTATCAAAGTGCAAAAAAATATACATAATACAATGCAGTGTACAACGTTCATTTATACAAAAAAGATGAGGGAAATAGGCGGTGTCAAGCCACAACCTCATTAACTTAATTGGTACTAAGACACCCTACTTCCAATCATTTAGAGGCGCAGCACCAGCAAACATTCAATATACAAACGGGCGCATAATGATTACGTCTATCTACCTCGACCCCGCCCCTCTGAGCCATCGATCGCCATTTTGGAAGAGGTAAAATGGTGTCCACAATATAGCTTGCCCTTGCAACATTGATGGGCATTTAAAACAAGCTTATTTCCGGACGTTTTGGGGTCCCGAACCAGCGGGCTCCCACTGTCCATGTGGTGATATCTTTCCCAGGTGCTCGTGGAAATAGCAGCGGCAGACATCCGGCATGTAGACAGGCGCATGGTGATTACATCACCATGTTCCAACTTCCGCCAGTCTGAACCGTCGAGCGACATTTTTGAAGAGGGAAAGTGTTTTTGAAAGTACATCCTACCCTCACAATATAACACAGCCTATTAATTTCGACGGACGTTTAGCAATCTTGCTTGCGGCCGTTTTGAGTGCCAAGTCAGCAGGTCCCTACCGTCCGACAGACGCACGGGGACCATATCGACACGCATGCTCCCACATGAACTTCACTCTTCCGGACGATATATCAAAAAAGAAAAATATATTAAAAATAAAATAAAAAAAAAAACACAAAATTACAGCATATATGCCGCAATGTCACAATTGGCCAGTCGATCAACATATAGCGCGCAATAAGCATAAAGCAAACATATGTCACGTCACTGATCGAGTTGGGGAATAGTGCATATACTATTCCACATAACATATAGTAGTGTCATGTAGAGTGGATAATAAAATATGAAATATAAATGTGAGTCATATAAAAAGCATAATGGTAATTGAATTATATATAGAGCATTAATTTCCATATCTATATTCAAGCCCTCTTATATCTCTGAATGCTTTTTTGAATCATCTAAACTCCAATACATGGGGAATATCACTCACCACTGATATTAGTGATGCTAAGGTTCACTTTTTGGACTTAGAAATTTTAAGGGAAGGCAATACTCTTATTACCAAAACCTATTTTAAACAGGTTGATATTAATAGTTTCATTCATATAGAAAGCTGCCATCATGCCCCATGGCTGACTAATATCCCGAAAGGCCAAATTTTGAGAATTAGGCGTAATTGTTCGAAATTAAGTGATTTTGAGGAACAGGCGGAACTTCTGAAAAAACAGTTTGTACAAAAAGGTTACGATGAAACTGCGATAAATAAAGATCATGAGAAAGATGGATAGGTCCCAATTACTTAGCTATAAAAAGAGAAATAACGATGGGGATAAACTCGATCCACAGGTGCCTTTTATCACGAATTACTCCACAAACCATAATAGCATATTAAAAATTCTTAAGAAAAATCGGGGTTTGTTACACCAGAATAAAGACATTATCAAGTACATAGGTGATAAACCTAAAGTTATCTACAGAGGGACTAAAAACCTAAATATGTTGTTGACCAAAAGTGTTTTGGATAAAGAAAAAGCCGCCGGAACCTTCCTTTCTAAGTTTAAAAAGATAGGTTTCCATAAATGTGGACTATGCATCTGCTGTAGGACCGCAATAGATAGCACTAGATGTTTAATGGATTTTAAATCACATTCCAATAACCAGGTGTTCTCTATTCAAACATTTTTGACCTGTAATTTTACTAATATGATTTATCTATTGTGGTGTCCGTGCGGGCTACAATATATTGGACGAACTACTAGGATGCTGAAAACTAGAGTAGCTGAACATATATATAACATCAAAAGGAAGTATGATAAACATAGCGTATCAGCCCATTTTTCTAAACATCATAATGGTAACCCTAAACTTCTTGGCTTCGCTGGTATTCAACATGTTAAAAAGCATTGGAGAGGGGGTGATATTGAAAAGAATTTAAACCGTTTAGAAGCCAAATGGATATTTGATATAGGATGTCTAACACCTGAGGGCTTGAATATAGATATGGAAATTAATGCTCTATTATAATTCAATTACCATTATGCTTTTTATATGACTCACATTTTATATTTCATATTTTATTATCCACTCTACATGACACTACTTTTTTATTTTTAATATATTTTTCTTTTTTGATATATCGTCCGGAAGTGTGAAGTTCATGTGGGAGCATGCGTGTCGATATGGTCCCCGTGCGTCTGTCGGACGGTAGGGACCTGCTGACTTGGCCCTCAAAACGGCCGCAAGCAAGATAGCTAAACGTCCGTCGAAATTAATAAGCTGCGATATTGTGAGGCTAGGATGTACTTTCAACAACACTTTCCCTCTTCAAAAATGGCGCTCGACGGTTCAGACTGGCGGAAGTTGGAACATGGTGATGTAATCACCATGCGCCTGTCTACATGCCGGATGTCTGCCGCTGCTATGCCCACGAGCACCTGGGAAAGATATCACCTCATGGACAGTGGGAGCCCGCTGGTTCGGGACCCCAAAACGTCCGGAAATAAGCTTGTTTTAAATGCCCATCAATGTTGCAAGGGCAAGCTATATTGTGGACACCATTTTCCCTCTTCCAAAATGGCGATCGATGGTTCAGAGGGGCGGGGTCGAGGTAGATGGACGTAATCATTATGCGCCCGTTTGTATATTGAATGTTTGCTGGTGCTGCGCCTCTAAATGATTGGAAGTAGGGTGTGTTAGTACCAATTAAGTTAATGAGGTTGTGGCTTGACACCGCCTATTTCCCTTATCTTTTTTGTATAAATGAACGTTGTACACTGCATTGTATTATGTATATTTTTTTGCACTTTGATAAAGACCAATTAGGTCGAAACGCGTTAGTGCTGCAATAAATTTTACTTCATTTTATCCTGCTGACTTTTCGTCTGTGACATATCCCGGAGATCCAATATTTCATCTATGGACCAGGTTATCACCACGGATGGTTGCTGGTAGGACGGGCTGGTGAGATCATATCCACAGATTTATGCCTATATAGTCCAGAGCCGACTTTATGGGGCTCAGAAAAAAGTGAGTTGAATACTTTCTCTCTGGAAACCAGGTGTCATAAGGATGTACTGCGCAATGTATCTATTATGTTTTCTAGATTATCTTGAAGTATTACTCACTGGACACTTGGCGTAAGCGCGAGGACTCTACCCATTATTTTATCCATTGACTATTCGCACTTGGGAGTGTGCGTTTGTGCCCTTGCTGCTACCCAAGACCGACCATCTACACATTATCTGCGCCATTTTTTCCACCTTATTGTTTTTTCATTCTCAGACCAGATAATGCCCACAGATAAAGACCTCAGACCAAATAATGCCTACATATATAGACCTCAGACCAGATAATGCCCAGATATAGACCTCAGACCAGATAATGCCTGCAGATATAGACCTCAGACCAGATAATGCCCAGATATAGACCTCAGACCAGATAATGCCCACAGATATAGACCTCAGACCAGATAATGCCCACATATATATAGACCTCATACCAGATAATACCCACATATATATAGACCTCAGACCAGATAATGCCCATATATATATAGACCTCAGACCAGATAATGCCCACATATATAGACCTCAGACCAGATAATGCCCAGATATAGACCTCAGACCAGATAATGCCCACATATATAGACCTCAGACCAGATAATGACCACAGATATAGACCTCAGACCAGATAATGCCCAGATGTAGACCTCAGACCAGATAATGCCCACAGATATAGACCTCAGACCAGATAATGCCCACAGATATAGACCTCAGACCAGATAATGCCCACAGATATAGACCTCAGACCAGATAATGCCCACAGATATAGACCTCAGACCAGATAATGCCCACAGATATAGACCTCAGACCAGATAATGCCCAGATGTAGACCTCAGACCAGATAATGCCCACAGATGTAGACCTCAGACCAGATAATGCCCACAGATATAGACCCCAGACCAGATAATGCCCACAGATATAGACCTCAGACCAGATAATGCCCACATATAGACCTAAGACCAGATAATGCCCAGATATAGACCTCAGACCAGATAATGCCTGCAGATATAGACCTCAGACCAGATAATGCCTGCAGATATAGACCTCAGACCAGATAATGCCCACATATATAGACCTCAGACCAGATATTGCCCACAGATATAGACCTCAGACAAGATATAGGCCTCAGACCAGATAATGCCCACAGATATAGACCTCAGACCAAATAATGCCTACATATATAGACCTCAGACCAGATATTGCCCACAGATATAGACCTCAGACAAGATATAGGCCTCAGACCAGATAATGCCCACAGATATAGACCTCAGACCAGATAATGCCTGCAGATGTAGACCTCAGACCAGATAATGCTCAGATATAGACCTCAGACCAGATAATGCCCACAGATATAGACCTCAGACCAGATAATGCCCAGATATAGAACTCAGACCAGATAATGCCCAGATATAGACCTCAAACCAAATAATGCCCACAGATATGGACCTCAGACCAGATAATGCCTGCAGATGTAGACCTCAGACCAGATAATGCTCAGATATAGACCTCAGACCAGATAATGCCCACAGATATAGACCTCAGACCAGATAATGCCCAGATGTAGACCTCAGACCAGATAATGCCCAGATATAGAACTCAGACCAGATAATGCCCAGATATAGACCTCAAACCAAATAATGCCCACAGATATAGACCTCAGACAAGATATAGGCCTCAGACCAGATAATGCCCACAGATATAGACCTCAGACCAGATAATGCCTGCAGATGTAGACCTCAGACCAGATAATGCTCAGATATAGACCTCAGACCAGATAATGTCCACAGATATAGACCTCAGACCAGATAATGCCTGCAGATATAGACCTCAGACCAGATAATGCCCACATATATAGACCTCAGGCCAGATAATGCCCACAGATATAGACCTCAGACAAGATATAGACCTCAGAATTGATAATGCCCTCATATATAGTCCTCAGTCCAGATAATGCCCACAGATATAGACCTCAGACCAGATAATGCCCACAGATATAGAACTCAGACCAGATAATGCCCACAGATATAGAACTCAGACCAGATAATGCCCACAGATATAGACCTCAGACCAGATAATGCCCAGATGTAGACCTCAGACCAGATAATGCCCAGATATAGTACTCAGACCAGATAATGCCCAGATATAGACCTCAGACCAGATAATGCCCGCATATATAGACCTCAGACCAGATAATGCCCAGATGTAGACCTCAGACCAGATAATGCCCATATATAGAACTCAGACCAGATAATGCCCAGATATAGACCTCAGACCAGATAACGCCCACAGATATAGACCTCAGACCAGATAATGCCCACATATATAGACCTCAGACCAGATAATGCCCACATATATAGACCTCAGACCAGATAATGCCCAGATATAGACCTCAGACCAGATAATGCTACAGATATAGACCTCAGACCAGATAATGCCCAGATATAGACCTCAGACCAAATAATGCCCACATATATAGACCTCAGACTATATAATGCCCACCTATAGACCTCAGACCAGATAATGTCCAGATATAGACCTCAGACCAGATAATGTCCAGATATAGACCTCAGACCAGATAATGCCCAGATATAGACCTCATACCAGATAATGCCCAGATATAGACCTCATCCTAGATAATGCCCAGATATAGACCTCAGACCAGATAATGCCCACATATATAGACCTCAGACCAGATATAGACCTCCGACCAGATAATGCCCACAGATATAGATCATGCCCACATAATACATATTTGTAGACCTCAGACCAGACCCTGTAATCACTAGGCTGGCTGTGGCTGAGCAGAGTTGGCAGCTCAGCCGACTGTCAGAGCGGTGTGAGGCTGCTGCCGCTAAGCTCCGCCTCCGGCGGGGTGACGCGATGTAGGTTGGAGGGATCTACAGCACACGGCGCAAGCGTCTTGTGCCACAGCTTCTGCCCCTCCCCTCATCACGCCGCTCAGTGAGAGAGAGGAAGGGAAGTCCATGAGAGTGGGCGTTTCTTCCACTCTCTGTGCTCAGTGTACAAAGCGGATCGCGCTTTGTATCCCGACGGCGCTCGTGTGCCGGGAGCAAGAAACCTGCCGGACTGCATCTCAAAAATTCTACTTGTCCGGCGCCCGGAACTTCATGTCCCGGGCGTCGGGCGACATAATTTCCACACCCCTGTAATTACATAGAATATGTGGTCAGATAAGAAGCTTTCGACCCAATTCTATGGATCCTTTCCCTGGATTTCTCTTTTATTTAGGATAATCCCGTGCCGGTTTAAACCCAATCACTGGTTTAGCCTCTAGCACTTCTACTGGAAGGCTGTTCCATGTATCCACCACCCTCTCCGTAAAGTAATACTTCCTGATGTTACTATTAACCCTTTGCTCCTCTATGTCCTCTTGTTTTGCTCATATGTTTCCTTTGAAATCTTCTCCCTTCCTCCGCCTTGTTGATAATTCTACATATCAGGAAGCGATTCTGGGGGCAGAGTTTATTTTCTTGTATTATCACGTCTCCGGTATTTCTGCTCTTAATACATTTTCTGTTTGATAGGATTTATCCGGCTTCTTTGATCGTTACTGGTTTATGATGATTTCTTCACATGTGTTGGAAATAGTGTAAAAGGGTGATTCCATTACTGGTGAAATGACCCCCTATCCTCACGCTTTCTCACGGTCACATTGTGCTTTAAATCTAGTTTTCCCAGTAAAGTGGTTCTGGGCCGGACCCACATAAAGGAAGTGGCGGCTCGCAGGAAACTGGAATTAAACAGTTACATTCAGAGCTTGTTGAGCAGCTCGGCGGACGTGTCCGAGGTAAGAAACCTGTGCCTGGAGCAGCACTTTACTCACCGTATTGTAACGTTCAATTTACACTGGAGACTCTTTATTCAGAATGGATAATGGTTGTCACTGCTTTTCTTGCACATGAACTTGTCATGTTAACTGTTAAAATAATCAAGAAGCCACTATCAGCACCTGATTATTAAAGTGATTTTTTTTCTGCTTACTTTTCTCCCTTCTCAGTGTGACATCGTTTATACCTTTTTCCACCCATTGCTGAGAGACGAGAAAGGCAAAGGAATTGTCAAGGCAATTGGTAAGAAGCTTGTAGCTTTCCTCTTACAACATGCAGTGTTCCTACATGTAGAGCACCAAGAACTGCCGCCACTGGTGTAGGGGGCCCCTGCCGCCACTTGTTTAGGGGGCCCCTGCCGCCACTTGTGTAGGGGGCCCCTGCCGCCACTTGTTTAGGGGGCCCCTGCCGCCACTTGTGTAGGGGGCCCCTGCCGCCACTTGTGTAGGGGGCCCCTGCCGCCACTTGTGTAGGGGGCCCCTGCCTGCCACTTGTGTAGGGGGCCCCTGCCTGCCGCTTGTGTAGGGGGCCCCTGCCTGCCGTTTGTGTAGGGGGCCCCTGCCTGCCGCTTGTGTAGGGGGCCCCTGCCTGCCGCTTGTGTAGGGGGCCCCTGCCTGCCGCTTGTGTAGGGGGCCCGTGCCTGCCGCTTGTGTAGGGGGCCCGTGCCTGCCGCTTGTGTAGGGGGCCCGTGCCTGCCGCTTGTGTAGGGGGCCCCTGCCTGCCGCTTGTGTAGGGGGCCCCTGCCTGCCGCTTGTGTAGGGGGCCCGTGCCTGCCGCTTGTGTAGGGGGCCCGTGCCTGCCGCTTGTGTACGGGGCCCCTGCCTGCCGCATGTGTAGGGGGCCCGTGCCTGCCGCTTGTGTAGGGGGCCCGTGCCTGCCGCTTGTGTAGGGGGCCCGTGCCTGCCGCTTGTGTAGGGGGCCCCTGCCGCCACTTGTGTAGGGGGCCCCTGCCGCCTCTTGGGTAGGGGGCCCCTGCCGCCACTTAATGTGGTTTTCTGAAACATTGGCCAGTATGAGGTCCCATCACTTCCCTGAACATAGCAGACCCTGATTTGTGACTTCAGAATTCCCAGATTCCCCTATTATCATGACGGGGAATCATAATTCTAGTAAAGACACCGAGGCGAGTATTATGCTATCTTCTCTTTACTTAAGCCGATAGCAGCAAAGAAAATCTCTCAAATACAACAACAAGAGTATTTAGAGAGAAAAATACAGTTTTACAATATATAACAATAGCAGGTAATGGTACAGTCCAGCTCCCTGCTGTCCAATCGTCAGGTAGACCGCACCATATATTCCCTGGTAACCCTTGGCCACTCCTCTTTTCTTGATGCGAGACAGGCTAACCTCTTCCTCAATAAAACCGAACAATGGAAGAATATTCATCCTTCAACCCCAGATCAATCAGGCTTTCGTCCAAATCATTCAACTACAACTGCCCTTTTAAAAGTTTGTTATGATATCCAAGCTGGCATGGAACAAGGTAACCTAACTGGAGCATCTTCCTTGATTTTGCCAAGGCCTTTGACAGTAGACTATGGCATCCTATTGCAAAAACTTAAAAACTCCAGTATTGGTGATAACACGCTAACCTGGTTTCAATCCTATGTACAGTCAGGTCCATAAATATTTAGACATCGACACAATTCTAACATCTTTGGCTCTATACACCACCACAATGGAGTTGGAATGAAACAAACACAATGTGCTTTAACAGCAGACTGTCAGCTTTAATTTGAGGGTATGTACATCCAACTCAGGTGAACGGTGTAGGACTTACAGCAGTTTGCAGATGTGCCTCCCACTTGTTAAGGGACCAAAAGTAATGGGACAATTGGCTTCTCAGCTGTTCCATGGCCAGGTGTGTGATATTCCCTCATTACCCCAATTACAATGTGCAGATAAAAGGCCCAGAGTTCATTTCAAGTGTGCTATTTGCATTTGGGAATCTGTTGCTGTCAACTCTCAAGATGAGATCCAAAGAGCCTTCACTATCAGTGAAGCAAGCCATCATTAGGCTGAAGAAACAAAACAACCCCATCAGAGAGATAGCAAGAACATTAGGCGTGGCCAAAACAACTGTTTGGAACATTCTCAAAAAGAAGGAACGCACTGGTGAGCTCAGCAACACCAAAAGACCCGGGAGACCACGGAAAACAACTGTGGTGGATGAATGAAGAATTCTTTCCCTGGTGAAGAAAACACCCTTCACAACAGTTGGCCAGATCAAGAACACTCTCGAGGAGGTAGGTGTATGTGTGTCAAAGTCAACAATCAAGAGAAGACTTCACCAGAGTGAATACAGAGGGTTCACCACAAGATGTAAACCATTGGTGAGCCTCAAAAACAGGAAGGCCAGATTAGAGTTTGCCAAACAACACTTAACCACTTCGCTGCAGAGGACGCGCTCAGCGCGTCCTGCCGCAGGAAGGGTTGGCTGCGGAAGACACGCTGAGCGCGTCCTCTCAAAGCAGCCAGCGATCGGCCGGATTCTACCATCGGTAGGATGGTAGCTTCCCAGAAAAGCTCTTAAACACCAGGTTGGAAAAGGGAAGGGTGCGTCTAGATTCCAGCGATGGCCAGTTTAGTTCTTTTAACATGTCACAATGGTGGGTCATGTAGTTACATTGTAGCACAAAGCGACAGAATGAGTTATACAATGTAGTAAGTTTCTGGAGGTGCGTTTGCGGGGCGGCTGCATACACTACATCTTTGTATTCAATTGCTGGCATAAGCATTTGCTGTACAATCTGCTTTCTTACCGCGGGGCTCAGGCAGGATTTGTTTCTGTACAGGTCACCTAGTTTGGGGTAAATTTTAGATGAAAGTTTTTCAATGTGGGGGCCAAAGGATAGATTTGGGTGCAACCACATACCTAGATATTTGAGAGAAGTGACTGTGGTCAGCGTGCCATTTTATTTTGTCCTGACACATAGATGGGGTGTTTGCAATTCGTGTAGTTTAGGTGCTGTTCCAAAGAGCATTGTAACAGTTTTGTCAGCATTTAGAAAAAGTTTGTTATCTTTGATCCACTTTTCTACCTCTGTGAATTGGTCTTGCAGCACGGCCTCGAGCTGCGGGAGATCTGGTTTGCTGGTATAGATTACAGTGTCGTCTGCGTACATGTGTACAGTTGAGGCTTTGCAGACATTGGGCAGATCATTTATGAATATTGTGAATAGTAGGGGGCCGAGTATCGAGCCTTGGGGTACACCACACGTGACTGGGAGGGGGAGGGGGAGGGGAGTGCTGTCAGAAATTGACACATATTGCGACTGATCAGACACATATGATTGAAACTAGGTTAACGTGCGATCACCAATACCAGAGTTTTTAAGTTTTAGTCGCATAATTGAGTGTAAACACATTTCTCCAGGATTTTTGACATTACAGGAAGCAATGATATTGGACGGTAGTTGGATTCCAAAGTATTGTCTCCACTTTTATGGATAGGTACCACTCTCGCAGTCTTCCAGAGTTTGGGTATATATCCAGTCACAGCGATTCATTGATTAGGGTTGCGACAGGTTTTGCAATTGCCGGCGCGCTGATTTTCAGCAGCATTGCTGGGATTTGGTCAGGTCCTGACTGGTGTTTCATTTTTTGGTTACAGAGAAGTTTAGTAATGGCACTGACAGGCACTGGTCTAAAACTGAATTTCTCTTTGATACAGGGTTTTTGTAGAGTTGGAAGGATCTGACTTGTGTGCTGCCTTTCTTAATGTGTTTCAATTGCTAGCTTAGCAATCAGGGTGTTGGCGCATCCAACAAAATAGTTATTAAAGGCATTTGCTACATCTAGGTGGTGTTGCAGGGTTTGGTTGTTTACTTTGACAGCAGCTGGTTGGGAGTGGACAGGGGCGATTGTATGTTATTTATGATTTTCCAAAAATTTCTCGGGTTTGATATGTTGTTTAGATTTTCATTCAAATATTGGGCTTTGACCATTTTTGTTTGCTTTGTGCATGCGTTCCGCCATTTTCGGTATTCACAGTGATCGTTCATGGATTCAGTACTCTTGAAATTTGACCAGAGTGAATCTCTAAGCTGGTACATGTGTGTGAGGTCAGCTGTAACCCAGGGGAGATGTGCCCCTTTGACTTGCACTTTACGCAGCGGTGCATGGGCATTCCAGACTTTCAGGAGCTCTGACTGAAAGTATTCAATTGCACAGTCCAGGTCTGGGATTAGGTTTAGCCTGTACCACGTGAGCCGTTTGAGATCATTTAGGAAGGATTCAAGATTAAATTTCTTGAAGGACCTGGTGATTATTACCTTTGGGGGAGATTTTGTGGCCTTTATTTTGCGCACACAGTACACTAGACAGTCATCACTGAAGCTACTAGCGAGAACGCCTGCCTCCTGTATTCTATCAGGACATGAGGAGAGAATCCAGTCCAGCAAGGTATGGTTAAGGCTTTCATATTAATGCGAGTGGGGGAGGAGATTAATTGTGTTAACTGGAAAGCCTTAAACTGGGAGCAGTGTTTATTGTTTTTAGGATTCAGCCAGTCAACATTAAAATCTCAGAGGACCAGCAGTTCACTTTTTTGGTTTTGAGCTACCAAATTACTAAGGATTTGGGTTATGTCAGAAATGGAGTGCACTGGGGAGCTCGGTGGACGATAGAATCCAGCAACAATAATTGGTTTACTGAATGGGATCTCAATAATACCAGAAAGGAATTCAAAAGTGGCTGGGGAGCTAGAGTTTTGCAGAGGGGTGAACTTTGTGGACTCGTCAACATAAATAACAATTCCTCCTCCTCTCTTTGCTCTGTCCTTTCTATAACATGAATACCCTTGTATTGATATGGCAGAGTCTGGGACTTTAGGGGTTAGCCATGATTCTGTCAGCACAATGACTTTAGGTTTGTAATGGAGGCACCAAGCTTTAAGCTCGTCCAGTTTAGGGAGTAAACTGCGGATATTACAGTGCACAAAGGAGAGGCCTTTTTTATTGGGGAGACTAAACGTGGCGTCATCTGTTGGACCAGGGTTGGATTCAACATCATTTGCCAGGGCAAGCAGCAGAATAAATAGGAATTTGGACACAGTTTTCGTTTTGGAGAATTGTGATTAGAGAGTCTTAAAACTCTGTGTGGGGGTGGGAGGGCTGCATTTTAACACTCTCCACCAGCACTCAGCTGATAAGTTAAAAGAGCTGAGTAGGCTATGGTGTATTTCAGTTTCTTTTTCTGCTTGGTGTAATTTGTAGGGTGCATAGGGAGGGAGGGTATATTTAGAGAGTAGGGTGGTAGCAGAAAGAAGCAGCAAAAGAGGGAAAAACATTTCTAGAAAACGGAGGGGAGAAGAAGGGAAAAAAAACAAAAAACACCAAAACAGAAGACAGGCAGGGAACCGATAAGGTGAGCAGAAGACGGAAGGGAGTCTGGTAGGTGAAGTTCTAGAGTGGTGTAGGTTGCTAGCTGCAAATATCACATGACCAAATTAGTTGAATATAAATTAATGAATAGACTGCTTCCCCTAGCAGTTCCCTCATCCTATAACCTCCGATCCAGGACCAGCACCTTACTTGCAATACCACAATACAAAAAGACAGTGGCTCGGTCCTCATTTTCCTACAGAGCACCACAAATATGGAATAACCTCCCAGACGCCATCAAATCTTCCCCCAGTCTAAAGACCCTTAAGAGTTCCCTATTAACATACCTCAATACGAAATGCACCTGTAAACATGTAACATAATGACTTTAACAGAAAAATAAATATGTAGGAAATAATCTGTATATTTGTTTTTGTGTTAATATCTTGCATTTTACTATTTTGTATTTCTGTAACCACTCAATGTTCTTGAACCCAGGACATACTTGAAAACGAGAGAAATCTCAATGTATCCTTCCTGTTAAAATCCTTTATAAATAAATAACGAAAAACTCCAACACGAAGCTCCAGCCTTCAACACAAACTCCAACATGAAGCTCAAGCTCTTCTCCAATGAACAGAACAACGGAAGAACTCTTCCTCATCCAATGAAAGCTTCGACATGAAGTTTAGGCTGTCAGAAAAATAAATGTATTAAAGATCACCAAGAGCTTATATTAAGAAGGTTTGAAAAAATCCGTAATGACTACTGAAACATTAAAACTTAATAACCAAATATAAAGGGTGGGAATAACCCAATTATCGGGTGGGATAATACTCGCCTCCGTGTCTATTATAATTATGATTCCCTGTCCTGATAATAGGGGAATCTGGGAATTATCCCACAAGACACGGAGGCTCTTATTATGCTAGTTCAAAGCTTAATTAATTAGTGATAGTGACATGTGACACACTGGATTAAAATTACACTCCCTAAAGGTGGATTCTCTTGGCCAATCTGCGGTTTTGAAATGTCTTCAAGACGACATTCACGGAAGAAAACCCCAGAAGCGGAAGCACTCTGAGAGGAATGAGCTCCGAACACGGAGACGTCAACACCAGCTTCTGACATGATCCATTTAACCCACCCAGCGAGTTTGGTGGAAGTTACAGAATTGTATGGTTTGCGTAAGGCTATGAATAACCGTTGGGATTGGAGTGACCTGTTAGGGGCAGAAACTCTTCCATATTCTTTAAAACAATTTACTGGGTAAAGGACAGGACGCTGTGGCAAAACTGGATAGTAGACCTCTGACCATGAAGTCTTTGTCCTATGGGAAAATTGAAAATTACACCCCCTGACGGGTAAAAACTTCTTTCTGTTAAGTTTAGGGCTCGAACGTGTGAGACTCTATTGCAGGAAATCAAGCAAAGTAAAATGGCCAATTTCACAGAAATCCATTTAACCTCCCTGGCGGTATTCCCGAGTGTGACTCGGGGTTAAATTTCGCTACCGCGAACGGTAACCCCGAGCCACACTCGGGCTGGATGTTTACTCACCACCTCCTGGCTCCCTCGCTGTCCCCCGCAGTGTGATCGTGGGGAGCTGCTTCCTGGAAGGCTCCCTGCGAGTCACACGATGCAGGGGGCGGGGCTATCATAAAAGGAATCTTTTTTACAGTTTACATTTTGGATTATACAGTGTAATGTTTATGAACAGCCACTAGGTGGCACTACAGGATAAGAAATAGACCATACATCGTCTCACCCTTGTTTTCAGACAGATTTCAGTGTTTTTTGTTGTATTTTATTGAATATCATTTATTTGCATTATTTTGGATAATTATTTTTGGGATAATAAATTATTATGTCGTGTTTCAAACTTTATCGGACTCCGTGTATTTACTATTTATTTTAAATTTATTTATTAATTTATTTATTAATTGATTTTACCAGTAAGGACTCTTGATTGCACGGATTTCAGTGCGTGATTCCTAATTATTACAGGCTAACTTTGTACAAAAACACGTTTCCTTTAAAAAAAGTTGAGACGCTTTTAGACACGAAATTTTGAAAAAATTAGACCGCCAGGGAGGTTAATAGAGTTTCATTCTCTGGCCACATATCCAGAAAATTAACTAGAATGACATCCCAGATGTTAGAATAACGGGAACAGAGGGGTAGTTTATGCTGTATAACCTTCAATAACCTACATGTAATGGAAAGCTTCGCCGCCGGGAATACCAATAAAACCCTGATGTGAAGCAGGTATCACCGATCTGAAGTTATTAATCGTACGATACGCTTTACCATCCTCAAATAGATGTGTGAAGAAACTAAACAAGTTACTCAAAGGAGCTGATATGGAATCAACGTGATGTTCCATGCACCAAGAAACCCATGAGTTCCATGCGGTACCATATTGCCTCCTAGTAGAGGGGGCCAGGAACTCGACAGTAAGGAGGCAGATGCATCAGAAATGTTGACTGAAGGCCAGCAACCCCTGATATTTTCCAAGCTGTTAAGTGTAATGAGTGAGGACTCAACGAATTCTGAAGTGTTCCCTCCAGGTCCCCCAGGGTGGACAATGGGACACAAATTAGCCTGGGAGTGTCCACACACAGTTTCAGGAGGTGCGGGAACCATGGTTGAGACCTCCATAAGGGTGCTATGAGCACTATTGTAGCTAATTGTACTTGTACTAGTCTTATTACTGTTGAAATGAGAATGGAGGGAAAGCGTAAAGTGTCCCTAGCATCCAGGTCTGGACCAGAGCATCCGTGGCCAAAGCCATGGGTCTGGTCTCCAACAGTAGTATTGTGGTAAAAGAATATTGAGGCGAGAAGCCAACAAATCTATAGAGACGGGTCCCCAGAGGGATGACAAACTGGCAAATACCCTGGCATCTAATCTCCAATTGCTGGAGTCTATCAGATACTTTGAATTCCAGTCCGCCATTACATTGCTGAACCCTGGAATGTATTGGTCTGGACTGAGAGATTGTGAGACAGGCAAAATCCCCAAAAGATTTTTCTGTCTCTGCCAACTGTTTGGACCTGGGGCCACCTATAAGGTTGATATAACGCACAGCGGACAGGTTGTCCATCTTCAGGAGTATGGAACTCGTCTGGGAATGTTTGATAAACCTGAATAGCAAACAATCCTGCAAGGAGTTCTAAACCATTTATATGCAATTCTATCTTTATGGAATCCCCTCCCATGACACCTGTGCAAAGCGATCCGCAGCGCACCCCCGACGGTGAAATTCTGGTCCATTGTGGAATAAAAGGTGGGGTCCTTTTGGGGCTCTAGTTAAGAGGATTTAAAGGAGCCTCTTGAGATGGAATAAGGTTTGACGAAAACCCTATTCAAGAAAGCTTTCCTGGTATTGGCCTTCATCTTACCTGTGGTCAAGAAGGACCTTGTATATTCGGTCATCTCCTTGAAGATGCCTTCTCCAAATAACAGGCCCTCAGAGCTGGGACCAGGCTCATTATGCACTAAGGTCGCCACTTTAGGGTGGATCCTGAGGAGAATTGAGCGTCTCCTTTTCACTTGATAAAGCTGTGTTATGTTACCAAAAACACAGACTAATCTCTGTACTCGGCCCCTTTGTTCAAACAGGACTGGTTTTCATTAGTGAGGAAAAACCTCAAATCGAATCCATTAATTTTGCCAATGGACCTACAAAATCAAACATTTTATCATGACACCCCTTAAGGTGGCCTCTACTCGCCTTTTTCGGGGCCAGTTTGACTCCTTAACCTCCCTGGCGGTCTAATTTTTTCAAAATGTCGTGTCTAAAAGCGTTTTTTTTTAAAGGAAACGTGTTTTTGTACATAGTTAGAAACATCGAAACATAGAGAAATGTCGGCAGATAAGAACCTTTTTGGCCCATCTAGTCGCCCAATTACATGGATACTTTACCTGGATTTATCTTTTGTTTAGGATAGCCTTATGCCTATCCCATGCTTGCTTAAATTCAATTACTGTTTTGGCCTCTACCACTTCAACTGGAAGACTGTTCCATGTATCCACCACCCTCTCAGTAAAATAATGCTTCCTGATGTTAGCCTGTAGTAATTAGGAATCACGCACTGAAATCCGTGCAATCAAGAGTCCGTACTGGTAAAATCCTTAATAAATAAATAAATAGTAAATACACGGAGTCCGATAAAGTTTGAAACACGACAAAATAATTTATTATCCCAAAAATAATTATCCAAAATAATGCAAATAAATGATATTCAATAAAATACAACAAAAAACACAGAAATCTGTCTGCAAACAAGGGTGAGACGATGTATGGTCTATTTCTTATCCTGTAGTGCTACCTAGTGGCCGTTCAAAAACATTACACTGTATAATCCAAAATGTAAACTGTAAAATTCTTTTTTTTCTAAGTGTTCTGCTGATCCCGCCCACCCTGCATCGTGTGACTCGCAGGGAGCCTTCCAGGAAGCAGCTCGTCGCGATCACACTGCGGGGGACAGCGAGGGAGCCAGGAGGAGGTGAGTAAACATCCAGCCCGAGTGTGGCTCGGGGTTACCGTTCGCGGTAGCGAAATTTAACCCCGAGGGGGGCGTGTCCTGACCAGGGATCGAGATGGCCGCATAAGAAATGAGCTCCTGAGTCCCCTCCGACGTTCAGCTGCTTCTTGTTGCTACCCTCGGTCATGGTGCGTGGCAAACCGAAGCCAAGCACCCCTAAGACCCCCGAACACCGACTGACCCGAACCACGGGCCCGCTGGACGCCTTTATCGGCCCGACCCCAACCACCGCGCTGACCTCTCCACGAGACTAGATGGCGGACGGGCCTTCCTCATCACCTGCACCAACAGATCCTAATGAGGCGATCCGCCGGTTAGAGCGCCTGATCTCCGCACTCCCGACGAAGGCGGACCTCTCCGATGTGGGGGCAGATTTAACGGATAGCTTTGCGGGAGACTTCCGGGAAATTATAACGGACGTTGCGGCCCTGACATCCAGAGTCACCCACCTGGAGGACGTTGTGAATCGCCCTCCCGACCCTGGACCTCCCTCGGCGGACGCTGGTGAGTTACGACGCCGCATTGATGACCTTGATAACCGGGGCAGGCGCCACAACATCCGGATTCGCAGCCTAGCGGAGGCTGAAGGCCCAGAAGACCTGCGAGTTATATTAAATGAGGTCTTCTGTATGGTAGTGGACAGGCCCACCTCTGAAATGATCCCGATAGAGCTCACAGGGCCCTGCGCCCCCGCCCGCCATTGACCCCCCCCCCCCCCCCCCGGGATATTATATGCGGTCTCACAATCTACTTACTTAAAGAGCAGATCATGGTGGAGTCGAGGTCGTCACGCTCCTGGAACTATAAGGGCTGCACCTCTGGAATTCTTCCAAGACCTATCCCTATTTACATTGTCGGCAAGACGTTGCCTCCAACCGGTGGTCCAGGCCTTACGCCACGCGAACGTCCCGTTTTGGTGGAACTTCCCCTTTGCATTGACGGTACTGAAGGAGGGAGTGTGGCATACCATCTGCCGCCCGTCAGACGTCCCTGCTTTTGTGACAGCGATGGCCCTACCGGAGCTATCTGTCTGCGATTGGGAATTGGAAGATCGCCATGCTGCATCGCGTGGCCCAATGAGACCCGGGCGACGGAGATCCCGAAGTCGCCGGCGGCAACCCTCAGAAGACCAAGCACCAGCCCCAGGAAACCTGGCGGAGAACGCCCACTGAGAATCCTGTACGTCGACGTGACCGACGTTCCTCACGAACCCCTGCTTCTCCCCCCTTTTTTTTTTTTATCCTTTCTCTCTCGTTGATGGAACTATATGGGGGGCTTTTTCTCTTAATTGATACCCCCAACACCCACTACCCGATGGTCTGATACCCTCTCCCCCTTGAGAGTACACGGATGGATGTGAGCTAAGTACTCTACGGTCGTGTCGGTCTCCGCTTTCCTCCATTGCGCTGGACTGTTTTGAACTCGTGTTCCTGCCCTCACACCCTGCGCTCACTACGACTTTGAGGGATGTACAGCTACCGATGACTGTACTTGACGACCCCTGAAGTGCTTCCCTGGACGCGCCATAGTCAAGCTACAGCTTCCTAACTTAATTTGCTCCCCCCCCCCTCTTTTTTGAGCTTGCGACCGCTTGAGCCCTGGCTGTCGCCGGGAGGCTGACTCTACTCACTTCAGGGATGGCTTTCTGGGACATGAACACAATGGCGATGTGATGTGCCCCACTTCGACGCTGCGGGATGTCTCCCGTTCCTCACCCTCCGGGTACTCGTCTTACTCTGCCCCCCCCCCCTGCCGCGGGGATGTTTTCATATGTTTTTTCTGAATGCTTCGCTCAGCACCATTATTGTTTACTCCTTTTTCTCTCCACCTCGCAGGTTCTAGTTGCGCTGTTTGGTTATATGTCTTTATCTTCAGATGTTATTTGTTGCGCAGCTTTGTGGGGATTGACCAGAGAGCCTATGTTTGGGGCTCCCCCCCCCTTTTTTTTTTTGTGCTTCGCTAGTGTGTGGAGCGGTGACTGTATATTGCCTTTCACGCTTATTTTATGTGACCCACCACTGGGCGGAATTTTCACTACTTGCTGGATTTTTTTGTGTAATTTTTGTGCCCCATCATTGGATGGGGCAATAGTCGTTGTTGCATTTCCACTCCAATTTTTGTACCTCACTACTGCGTAGGACAGTGACTATCTACTGCCTTTCACACTTACTTTATGTGACCCATCACTGGGTGGAATATCCAATACTTAATGGATTTTATGTTTTAATTTTTGTGCTCCACCGTTAAGAGGAGCGATACTTATATGCTTAATTTTTGTACCCCACAGTTGGGAGGGGCAATAACTGTTTGTTGCTTCTTACATTTAATTAATTGATATCTGATGTTTTTCATGTTTAATTTTTGTGCCCCACCATTAGGTGGGGCGATGACTATGTCTTACCTTCCGTACTCTAAATTTTTGTACCCCGCAGTTGGGAAGGACGATGTTGGGTTCTTATCTCTCGTACTTCACTCCTATGCCCCGCCCTAGATGATGCACTAAAGGCTCATATCATTTCATTTCATATCTAATTTTTCGGGCCCCCTCCCGGTGGGTAGAGCAATAATCGCAGAGGCCTCTTCTTTTTATCCTGATCTCTGTTACTGAATGAGGCGATGCAGACACGAGGCTGCAAGGAATACGCAAGGCCCTTTACCTTTCGCACCACACATCTAGACACTGACGACCCACGTTGACACCCTTTACGCTCTGGGTTTTCTCCCCCCCCCCCATCCCTTTTTTTTTTTTGTACGCCATTGCACATGACCTATTTTTCTGAGTCGGAGGGGACTCTTTTATTGAGCTCCATAATCTACTGTATTTTCCTTTTTACTTCATTGACGCTAATTCTTTGGTCGCTTCCCTGGTCCAGCGTAGATAAGGAGCTTGACTCCTTCGCCCTTGAGGACTTGGCGCCAATCTCTCCCAGGGGTACTAATCGGCTCCCGATTGGTTTGGGACCATCTAGGTCTCCCCTGAGGCGTTACATACCTCATTGTTTCTCTTTCTGTCCTTTTCTCTACTGTTTGTGCCCTCTTCCTTCCTCCCTCTTTCCCCCCCCTTCCCTTTTTTTTTTCTTCCTCTTCTCTTCTCTTTTCTCTCTTTTCCTTTTCTCCTCTTCCCTCCTCCTCCCCATTTTCCTACCCTGCATCTCTGCCCCCTCCCCTGCAGTCATGAGCGCACCTGGGGGTTTCGACCCACGACCTCTCCGCCTTCTCACGTACAATGCTAAAGGCCTCAACATCCCAGAGAAACGCAGCCGCCTCCTACGAGAGGCCTCGGCCCTCAAGGCTTCAGTGCTCTTCCTCCAGGAGACACATTTCCGCTCGGGGTCGGCCCCGGTTCTTCGTGACTTTCATTTCCCCTTGGGATATTTTAGTGACTATCACGGTGGTAAAAGTCGAGGGGTGACTATTCTTTTCTACCAAAATGTCCCTTTTGTCTTAATCGACGTGCTGACGGACCCGGAAGGCCGATTTCTGTTTAAGGGTACAATCGCGGACTCTTGTTATACGTTTGTTTCGATATACCTCCCTAATACCGCCCAGCACCGATGTCTAGCGTCAATCTCGCGTCAATTACAGGGCTTTATGGCGGGCACTTTGGTGGTTGCTGGCGATTTTTAATGCTCCTTTGGATGCAAGACTAGACACCTCCTTGGGCTGCTCCTCGATTCCCCCGAATGTACTACGACAGATGCGACGTACCCTGGATGACCTTCTCCTCGTTGACGTCTGGCGAGCCTTTCACGCTGGTGAACGTGACTATACCTTCTTTTCTCCCGTTCATGGTACATACTCCAGGCTGGATTATATTTTTGTACATCGAGTGACTCTGGTCGAAGTATCGGCTATCGAAGCACAGACGTGGTCGGACCATGCTCCTGTGACAGCTACGTTATCTTCCCCTCTTTTTCGTCCATCGGAGAGGCAATGGCGCTTGAACCTTTCTCTCCTCTCGGACCCAACCTTTGTGACTGAGGTAGACTGTCACCTCCAGGCCTATTTTGAGACAAATGGTGACTCAGACACTCCTGAGCCGACAGTTTGGGAGGCCCATAAGGCAGTGGTGCGGGGCCTTTTTATTAGCAAAGCCACGGCGCTGAAACGGCTCCGCTCTACCCACGTACAACAGCTCATTGTAGATATCCGCACTCTAGAACTTCGTCACCAAGTGTTTACATTGTCCTCTGATTACACAGAACTTCTTACTAAACGGAGAGAACTAAACGATTTACTCAATACTGATGTCAGGTTTGCTGCTCAGAAAGCCCGCTGTAGTTTTGCCCTTAAAGAAAACAAACCTGGTCGACTATTAGCTCAAATTCTCGGTCGTCGACACAATGCTTCTTACATTGCGAAGATACGCTCCCAGGACGGGATTATCCAGGTGCTTCCCGAATCTATCTTACTTGAATTCCAACGCTACTACCAAGGCTTATACGACATGGATGGGAATTCAGATACTGGCCCTGCCCACGCCTTAATTCAGGACTACCTGAGAGATAGACTCCCCCGCTCACTCTCGGATACCGCTGCAGAGAGCCTGGAGGACCCCATCAGTGCAGTAGAGATCCAAACGGTTCTGAAGTCGCTTAAACCTCATAAATGCCCGGGCCCCGATGGCCTCCCAGCGGAATATTATCGTACCTTCTCACCCACACTGACCCCCCGCCTTCTTGCATTGTTTTCGGCAGTTAGATCAGGCTCCCACCTCCACCCCCATACTTTATCTGCCACGATCACGGTTCTCCTGAAACCAAATAAGGACGTCTCCGACGCGCGTAGTTACCGTTCCATATCGCTCCTCAATACGGATCTGAAGATCCTGGCCAAGGCTATGGCAAACCGGCTGACCCCGCTCTTGCCGTCCCTGATCCACCCGGATCAGGTAGGCTTTGTGCCGGGACGAGAGGCCCGGGATGCGACCACTCGTGCCTTGGGTGCTATTAGGGTGGCAAAGAGAACTGGTGAAGGCCTCCTCCTGCTTTCCACGGATGCAGAGAAGGCCTTCGATAGGGTGCGGTGGGACTTCATGTTCTCATTCCTGAGGAGCCTGGGAGCAGGACCCTTTTTTATGCAATACCTCTACGATGACCCCACGGCGCGTGTTAGGGTCAACAGAGCCTTATCGCACCCGCTAACTGTGAGGAATGGGACTAGGCAAGGTTGCCCTTTGTCCCCCCTGCTCTTCGCCCTCACCCTTGAACCACTTTTGGTGGCTATCCGTCGCCATCCGGATATCACCGGCATTCGGGGTCATGCCTCCAAACACAAACTGTCGGCATACGCTGATGATGTGCTCTTTTTTCTTACGGATGTCGACACCTCCCTACCGGCTGTTATGTCGGTGTTGGAATCTTACGGCTCTGTTGCAGGTCTGAAGATCAACCATGACAAATCAGAATTCCTGGGAATTTCCCTAGAGCCAGTTGTTCTGGACTCCGTTCGTTCTTCATACCCGTTCCGCCACTGTTCTACCTCCCTCCGGTACTTGGGTACCTGGCTGGCGACCCCTGAACCATAACCCTAAGCTGCCGGCCGGGATTCTACCCTCTTTGTGCATCCGACTGTCGGGATCAAGCAGACTACGGGCCATGAATATTCCCTCTGCTGGGGATGTGGGTGACCATCTCTGCTCTGGAGGGGGAGACTCTCCATCACTTCTGGAGAGGTTTAACTATTTACAGGTCCGGTCCTATCTCCGGGATCTCAACTGTGGTTACAGCCTCCATAGGCAGCTTACCCCGTTTGAACGTTACTGCCATCTTGGCCTTGCACATGACCATGGGGTTTCTAACTTGTATGGCCTGCTTCAGGCATCCGATACGACTGACCCCCCCCCTAATACCTCTAGATGGGAAACGGATCTTGGCCTTACGATCTCGGAGACAAAATGGACTATGTCCTTTACCCTAGTACATAAGGGATTCTGTGCCGCGAGAACTCAAGAGACCTCTTATAAGATACTGACTTTTTGGTATAGGACCCCCTCACTCTTGCACCGCATCTACCCAGATGTCTCTCCCACCTGCTGGCGTTGTGAGGCCGATGTGGGTACATATCTTCATATTTGGTGGTCCTGTCCCCGCATACTTGGATTCTGGAAACTGGTTCACTCTGCTGTACGCCAGGTGACTGACACGGACCTCCCACTAACCCCGGACTGCTTCTTGCTCCTACACATTCCTCTCCCCATCGGGACCCTGAAGAGGTCGGTGCTACTTCTTATGCTACTAGCAGCCCGAGCCCTGATTGGCGCTCTACGGAAGTGCCATCTCTCCAGTCCTGGATCAGCAGAGTGGAGACCTTCCGTTTGGTGGACCTCCTGGAGGCTGCGACTAGGGGCGTTGAGGCCGACATGGGACCGAAGTGGTTTCATTGGGAAGCTTATGCAGCGACTGCTCGCCGTGCGACGGCAGTGACCTGAGATTGTTTCTGGGGCGATCTGATCCGGGCATGACTGCCCCTTTCCCCCCCCCCCCAAATTTAATTATTTTCCTTTTTTTTTCTCTTCTTTTTCTTCTTCTTTTCTCCTCTCCTCCTCTCCTTCCCCTTCTTCTCTAAACATTTCTTGATTATCCCTCTTTTACTTAAGTATTTTCTCCTTTCCTTATATTCTTTCTTTCCGTGGCTGATGACCGTGGAGGTGCAGACGGTGGTTATTTCTCCGGCTACTGGGGTCATGCACGCCTTAGGGGATCTCTGCTTAAAGGGGGCACCTAGAGAGATCGCACGGACCCCTTCGGGGTAGGAAATCACACACACAGAGGTTTCTGTAACCGATATAACGCTTTTTTTCTAACCTGCACATTTACCCCATTAGATGCACCCTATGGTTGTCTAGGTCACAAATATGTATTTGTATATTTCCTTTTTCTTCTGGTTATGTAGGTACCTTCCTGTACTGTATCCTCGGTACCTCATTTGATACTCTGTATTGTCTGTTTCTCCTTTTCAATAAAATTTAGAATTTCGAAATTTAACCCCGAGTCACACTCAGGAATACCGCGAGGGAGGTTAAGGATGTAAATTTCCAGATCTAACTCCAGGTTAAATTAAGTTTATGGGGGGGCGTGGCCGGGTGTTAACAGGAGAGGACGTGTTTCTGCGGAGCTCCGCACGTCCTCTCTTAGTAGGGACCCTCAGACGACTACCTGCTATATTTTGTGAGTATTATGGTTCCTAAGCGGCTGGCCACCGGTTTTGGGCAGTCTGGAGACCGTGCGGTGTCCCCTCCGGACCAGAGACCACTCTGGAGCATGCTGCATCGTGGCCTGAGTGTGAAGACGGCGGCCATTTTTGGGCCTACATCCCGGATGCCTCACGATGCCGCCAGGCTACCCACCCCATCTGAGCTGAATCCTTTCTGGAGACTGAGGAGACGCAGGGGCCGCGTCTCTCACATACCCTAGCTGACGGCTCTGTGGGGGTGGCAGTCGGACCTCAGGGTCGATGGCTGGAAGGTACCCCTCTCCCCACCAGAGAAGGTGACACTGTAGTTACAGGCCTTGATGCCTGCTTATTATTGCTGGCGGAAGGGGATGCGGACGGCCCGCTCACCAAGGGGGTCTGGGGCCAGGTGATGGCCACGCTGCGGTATTGGGGAGAGGTGAGGAACCCGAAGAGGACTGTACTCGGCTGTCACTACCCAGCGCCCTGTTGAGGCCTGCCTGTTGAACGGCGCTGTCTCTGTGGCACACTGCGGACTGGAAAGAACCGGTTCGGGTGCCTTGGTCCCCGAGCCTGTCCCCGAGGGTGAGATCTAGTGGCGGATGTGAGCCCTACACGTCCCGCAGGACAGTGGGGTCACCATGCCCGGTGCCAACGGAACCTCGACGGAGACTGGGATTGGACGGTCCCCCGCACCTCACCTGGCTGTTAAGACAGTGCGGATGCACCTGCCAGGGCCACGAGTAATTTCCCCTAAGAAGGAACGTGGGAAGTCGGTTCTGACGGTGGCTTCCCGTGTTTTGGCGGCAAGCGTCCCTCGAGGTTTGCAGAGATTTCCCCCCAGCTGGGGAGGAAGATGGCGTGGCTGCACTTCCTGGCACCGGGACAGACTCTACTCCGAGTTACCTGCGGTGGGCTGTCTGGTGTGACTCAGGTCTTGGCTGTGCTCAGCGTTTGGTTACGTGGCGGCAAAATAGATGGCGTTGATTACCCTGGCCTGTTCGGTTCTACCCTGCCTGTCCTACAGCCTCTGCCGTTTTTTGATGCAGGATGAGCAGTCTGCTGACTGATTTTTTTTTTTCCTTCTTTTCCCCTCTCCCCCTTGTTATTTTGCGTACCCCCCCCCCTGCTATTTCCTAACAACGTTCGGCTTTGAAGACACTTTAAGTTGTTTTGGGACTATCCTGCTGACATCTCTGACCCCTTTTTGCATGGCTTTGCTGACTCTTTTGAAGACGTTCCCCGGCTGGGGCCGTTTACTTGTATACCTGTCGCATTTTTTGTAAGCCTCTTGATGTGTGTTTTTGCTGCCATATTGTGTCCCTCTTTTTTTTATTATTATTTGGCTACTTCGGGATGACTCGGGGGACACAGCCGAGACCTGGTGTCAGGCTTGTCCCCTTGGGTGCCCCGGCCTGGTGCCAATTTTCCCCCGTGGTTTTCCTCAGCGGTCTTCTGGCCGCTTGGGACTTTACCAGGGTCGGCACAATCCTGGCCTTTGCCATTTTCTTCTGACCCCTCCATTTATTTTGACTTCTCTGTGCTATTTTATTTTAATATTTCCAGATGTCTAGATTTCTCTATATGATGACCTTTTTTGACTTATTGCTCAATTATGCTTTATGTTTTGGCCCTACGAGGCCACTTCCCTTTTCTGTTTTTGCTGAGACCCCCATTTGGGGATGATTTCGCTGACCTCCGTCTATACCATTCAATGTATTGTTCTTGTTTGTTTCCTAGCTGAGTATGTTATCTGGCCCTGCGTGGCTCACTTTGCAGGTTGGTCTTTGACTCTTTTCTCGTAAAATAAAAAGTTTATGTGGAAAAGTTGGGGCTGGACACTCAGCCCTCAAATTACTTCTGGTTTGTTTATCCATTGACATACGGATATGCTGTTCTATATAACCAGCCACATGCTCTATGTGTGTCCATTCCACTGACCGGGGATGTTTTAATTGCTCTGGTACAAACATTGAATTTCTTACAGCATCTACCGGATCAATAAGCGGTTTTTAGAATCAGTGGAATCAGGTGAGGAAACTGAATGTGAGGCCTCAGGAGAGGAGACCGGATCGTACTCCGGCTCAGAGGAATTCACCTCAGAATCTGACATTGCTTCCTCTCTAGAATGTTCTGAGGAGCTGCCGGTATCTTTGCGCCTCTAGCGCGCTTCCACTTTCTTTGTCAGCCGGAGTTAACTGGCTCCTTTTTTCGTCACAGTGATGTGCTGTGGAAATTCATTACAAGTACGGGTAGACGTAGGTTTTATGAGGGATATTTTTTGGGAGTTTCTCTTCTCCCTCATTGAAGTCTCAGGGACCTCATTATCCTGTCAGGAATCACTAGATAAAAATCTATCTGAAGTTGGGGAAATTATAAATGAACGTCTGGCTGAGAGATTCTCTAGACATTTTAACCATATTATACTCCAAGTATGAGGGGGGGAAAAAAAGCCGACAGAGCTGCAACAAGGGCATCTGCCGGGTTATTTACGTGGCCATAAGAACGGGGGCACCTGGGGCAACAGGCAGGTTTGGGCTAGCCATAAACCACTTATTTATTTTATTTACGTATTTTACTTCTTTATTTATTCACTTCATTGGGAAACTTCCGTTTAAATGCACAGCTGTTCGTCTGAGGTAACTGCCCGCGATGTACCGCGCATGCGCGAGCAGCCGAGCGTTGCCTCAGATACTAATGGTGCGAAGCCGCGCCTCTGCCCTATGATGGAGTTGCAAGGAGGCGCCGAAACCCAGCAATAACCGCCGGAGAGACAGACTCGTCTCACCGGAGGAAAACAAGACGGGGAAACGAATAAATAACATAGATTTTAAACTAGCTGCCTGAAATAAACCAGAGAACAAGTTCCCTCACTAAATAAATGACAAAACAGATGAAATATGACTCTAACAAAATGTGTGTGTTTGTAAAAGTGTAATGAAATAAAACACCCAATATTGCAAATATAAAATACATTATACTACAAGCAATTTTAATGCTCAATTTGCTGCTAATACTCATCTCGGCGAGCAGCAAAGAAAAGAGGAGGAGCCAAGGGTTACCAGGGAATTTATGGAGCGGTCTGCCTGAAGATTGGACAGCAGGGAACTGGACTGTACAAATACCTGCTATTGTTATATGTTTTGTTAAACTGTATTTTTCTCTCTAAATACTTTTATTGTTGTATTTGAGAGATTGTACTTTGCTGTTATCGGCTTAAGTAAAGAAAAGATAGCATAATACTCGCCTCCGTGTCTTGTGGGATAATTGCCTCCTTTCTGTTAAAATTGAATGTAAAAGCTACAAGACTAACCGATTTGTGTCTTTGCTTGTTAGAGGAGCCCCCGCTCAGCCCCTCGTCTGGGAAGATCGAAGGAGAAGTGAAACTGTCCATTTCATACAGAAACGGCACGCTCTTCGTCATGGTGATGCATATAAAAGATCTGGTGGGTATATAGGAAATACGCAAATATAATATTAATCTGTTTTACGTCATTCTGTCCATTCTTTGCATTTGTGACAATGTTTACCTTGGGTTTTTCAGATGTTTCTGATATTTCTAATGCTTCTGCTTTCAAATTTCAGGCAGACTTTAGACTGATTGCTTTAGTCCCTTGTCGGGGGATATTTTGGGGTGCTTGTGAGGGATCTGGTCTTTTTATTTTCACCGTTTGTGTAAATATCTTTAACTGAACTAATGCTTGTAGCCGAATGGGCAAAGTTATAAAAAGTAGAATAATATTATTAAAATGTCCTTACAGGTCACAGAAGATAACACCGACCCAAACCCTTATGTCAAAACATATTTACTCCCGGACCCTCACAAAACATCTAAACGCAAAACCAAAACTGCAAGAAAAACCTGCAACCCAACCTTTAATGAAATGGTGAGTGAAATGGCTTTCTAACTGATGTGTTGGTCCCCCCCACTCACAGGAGGAACATGTAATACTTAGAAAGGCCACCTAAACCTGCGAGATGAACCCGTGAAGGTGCTAAACCTGCAGGATGTACCCGTGAAGGGGCTAAACCTGCAGGATGAACCCGTGAAGGGGCTAAACCTGCAGGATGAACCCGTGAAGGGGCTAAACCTGCAGGATGAACCCGTGAAGGGGCTAAACCTGCAGGATGAACCCGTGAAGGGGCTAAACCTGCTGGATGAACCCTTGAAGGGGCTAAACCTGCAAGATGAACCCGTGAAGGGGCTAAACCTGCAGGATGAACCCGTGAAGGTGCTAAACCTGCTGGATGAACCCTTGAAGGGGCTAAACCTGCAAGATGAACCCGTGAAGGGGCTAAACCTGCAGGATGAACCCGTGACGGGGATAAACTTTGAGGATGAACCCGTGAAAGGGCTAAACCTGCAGGATGAACCCGTGAAGGGGATAAACCTGCAAGATGCACCAGTGAAGGGGCTAAACCTGCAAGATGAACCCGTGAAGGGGCTAAACTTGCAAGATGAACCCGTGAAGGGGCTGAATCTGCAGGATGAACCCGTGAAGGGGCTAAACCTGCTGGATGATCCCGTGAAGGTGCTAAACCTGCAGGATGATCCCGTGAAGGGGCTAAACCTGCAGGATGAACCTGTGACGGGGATCAACCTTGATGATGAACCCGTGAAGGGGCTAAACCTCAAGGATGAACCCGTGAAGGGGCTAAACCTGCAGGATGAACCTGTGATGGGGATAAACCTTGAGGATGAACCCGTGAAGGGGCTAAACCTGCAGGATGAATCCGTGAAGGGGCTAAACCTGCAGGATGAACCCGTGAAGGGGCTAAACCTGCAGGATGAACCCGTGAAGGTGCTAAACCTGCAGGATGAACCCGTGAAGGTGCTAAACCTGCAGGATGAACCCGTGAAGGTGCTAAACCTGCAGGATGAACCCGTGAAGGGGCTAAACCTGCAGGATGAACCAGTGAAGGTGCTAAACCTGCAGGATGATCCCGTGAAGGTGCTAAACCTGCAGGATGATCCCGTGAAGGGGCTAAACCTGCAGGATGAACCTGTGATGGGGATCAACCTTGAGGATGAACCCGTGAAGGGGCTAACCCTGCAGGATGAACCCGGAAGGTGCTAAACCTGCAGGATGATCCCTTGAAGGGGCTAAGCTTGCAGGATGAACCCTTGAAGGGGCTAACCCTGCAGGATGAACCCGTGAAGGTGCTAAACCTGCAGGATGAACCCTTGAAGGGGCTAAACAGGCAGGATAAACCCCTGAAGGGGCTAAACCTAGAGGAAGAGCCGTGAAGGGGCTAAACCTTCAGGAGGAGCCAGCGAAGGGGCAATTCACTAAGTGGTGACTGGTGCACATGAAATAATTATCCAATTTAAATAATTTTTACAAGTTGTTTATTACTTTGGATTAATCTTCCACAAATCTCCACCAATTCAGTCTTTCCCAAATAATACTATGTCCGTACGTACGAGTTTCCCGCCCCGGGCGTTCCCTAACTCTGATTCTTTGCCCACAGCTCGTGTACAGCGGATACAATAAAGAGATGCTGAGACAGAAGGCACTTCAGTTGAGCGTTCTTAGCGCTGAGTCACTACGTGAGAATTTCTTCCTGGGAGGAATAACTTTGCCGCTGCGAGATTTCAACCTCCGTCAGGAAACCGTCAAGTGGTACAAGTTGACCGAGGTCCCATACTTCAGCTAACGCCTCCATGGTGCTCACCCCGCTAGACATTTCATGAAGCTTTCCGACCAACCTGTGAATTGTGGTCACATTGACTCTGAGCATCTCTTACAGATGTTTTGATGTAACTAGAAACGTAGAAGTGAATTTCTCGCCCCCGTTCCGTTTTTCAAGGTGTGCTGGAAGGGCTGTGGATCCTCTTCATCTTCTGACTGGACGTCGTCGAGACTGCAATGTTCATTATCACAGACAGACTTGTTCTGCAAAGCAGGATTCCTGTAATGTTCTGTTAGGCTCATGCTCTGCTGATCCCGCACGGTGACCTTTCGCAGGATTATCTCAGCATCAGAACAGCGGATTGTTATATACTTGGTGACTACTGTAGTACCAGCCAAAGCAGTTTCCAATCCACTCTGGCCATTAAGTCGCCCTGAAACACAGGCTGTATAAAGCCTCGATCTTCCCGCATCTACTCCCTTCACTTATGAATGTAGAAGGATTTTTCGAGATCATTCCAGTGCCCCATACTGACAGCAGAAGCATCACTCACCACCACTGCTGTGAAACAAAGTGACGTGCACCTGACCAAACACACTGGGCTTATGGGGTGCACATTATGGCCTTGCACTTTTAGAAAAGCACAATTAGAATGTTTGGGGTGTGTTACAGGTTGTGATATTCACTTCCTCCACTTCACTCCCCGATAAATCTACAGTTCTTACTCCTGTATATGTCATGCAAAGCCTTAGGACCAGTAGATTCTGTGTCCCTATGATTTTTGTACTTAATTTTTTAACATATTAACGAAAATAAATCTATTGAATATTTGACTGTAAGTGTTTTACACTGTGTTTATGTATAGTAACATATGGCTGAGTTTCTCTCATGGTAAAGCTGTATTTGTACACGATGTCACAAGAACCCGGCTTTGAAGCTGGCTTTAGCGTCAGACGTCAGAGTCATACCCCGAAACCAAAATAAGACCTTGAATTGTTTAAGATGTGGTTCCGCTTTATTAGCATTCATATCTACATGTTTTTTCACCAAATCTAAAACAAAAAAGCATATATTTGTAGAATGTAGCCATCACAATGTCTTTACACAGGGTCAATATAACTCATTTTGTCTTTGAAAGTTTCCGACAAGGTTTAGAATGTGTTTTTGACGCACACACAATGGAAAGAAAATCCCTATTCGTGATATTTACAAATCATGGCAGGAAGTCATGATTTTATTAAACAAATATATCTATAGCACAGTTATAAGTACTTATACAGCGCCAACAGATTTCCTTAGCGCTTTACAATGGGGAAGCACGAACAGGTGACAAACTAAATAATAAACATAAGGAACAGAAGGCCCTGCCCGTGGGATAATTGTCCTGCAAATACAGCACTTTATACAAGCGCTCAACCAGCATCCCATGAGGTTACAATCTAAGGGACTAAGGCAAGTGAAACAAAAGGTAGCAGGGGGAGTGTGGAGATAATTTCCAGTGAGAATGTAGCAGACACTGCTTAATAATAGTCCAAGAACTTGGGCATGATGAGGTTAAACCGTGCGAGGATTGAAGCAGCCGATAAGAGGAGGCTATATAATTAAGATGCGGGTGGGTGGGACAGAAGAGGGAAAAATGGTAGTGGTGAGTGACTGGCTTTCTTGCAGAGGGAAAGATTGCTTTGAGGACGGAACAAGCTTCTTTATATGGTGATGTACCAGCGCCACCCTTTTTCCAGTCTCCAATAACAGACACCCGTCGCACTTATAACACAGATATCCATCATGAAGTGCAATAATATAAAACAATAAAATCACCAAAAGGTATTGCAGCGCCCCCTGGTAATAAAAATTATCCAGTGATGTGACATAAGCTGATTTTCACAAATTGCACGGAGTGCGCATGCGTGTACCTCCAAGCTTTCGGATAAGCGCGCATCAATGTGTTTACACTAACCGCATCAAATTTAGCAATTTAATTTGACAGCCCCAGCTATGGTTGCAACCTGTCCAGTTTTCACCCAGACAGTTCGGGTTTGTAATAATGTTTTTACAAGAAAGAGGATAAACAGTGAAGCGCCAACAACACACTTTGTTTCTAATCCGAGGTATCCCCCAACACCAAAAATATAGAAATAAAGTGTAGTATGAGATACAGCGCAGATGCATCTGCGCTGTATCTCATACTACACTTTATTTGTAATAATGTGTTCGGGTTTCAGACCCCCTCCCACCTGGACACATTCAGACTGGACCAGGCCTGGATTGGTGGTTGCAGTTCTTCCTGCCTGTGTAAATGCCTCTGTGTTGTCTTGTGTAATACACAGTACAAGTTTAGACCAGCGCTATTGCATTGTTGGCCTCCAGCCTGACGTGGTGCTGTGTAGGGACAATAGAGAATAGACACCTGCTGGACGCTGTGTGACAGGATGGGGAGAGGAAAGATCGTGGAACCGAGAAGCTGCGTGAGCTATTTTTGAACAGGACTGGCTCCTTGAAAGATGAACTGCCTGATAAGTGGGACTTCAGAGGAGGGGAAAGGGTAAACTACAAAGAAAAAAGGCTGCCCAGAAGTGTAAAAGAATTCCCAGATTCCCCTATTAGTAAAGACACTGAGGCGAGTATTATGCCATCTTTTCTTTACTTGGCTGATGGCAAAGACAATATACAAAGTTTTTTGACAGAAAAAAACTTTGCAAACATATAACAGTCCAATAGTAACTATCTACTGCTCATGCTGGCCAATCATCATGTAGCCCACTCTATATATTCTTTGCTAACCCTTGGCAACTTCCTCTTTTCTGTAGCGAGACATATGAACTTCAATTGAACATGAAGGGCAATGGGAGAATGATTCACTACAAGCGCTGCGGAAACCGTTGCGCTATATAAATGATGTCAATAATAATCTGATGAAATCTCCATTATGTGGATTAAGCTGAAGGAATGAACAGGTATTCGCAACCAAGTAAAATATACTTAAGTACATAAATGGGTGGGAAATTTTCAAGCATAAAGGCGGGGTGGGATAATGCTCACCTTCGTGTCTTTATTATAATTATGATTCCCCGTCATATTAATAGGGGAATCGGGGAATTATCCCACAAGACATGGAGGCTCGTATTATGCTAGTTGAATGCTTAGTTAATCAGTGATTGTGACAAGTGAGACATCGGTTTAAAATAAAACTCCCTAAAGGTGGATTCTCTGAACTTCAAGACTACATCCACCTGATAAAGCTCCAGACGTGGAAGCACTCCGGGAAGGATGGGCTCCAAATACCGAGATGTTTACACCAGCTTCTGACAGGATCCATTTAACCCACCTAGAGAGAGTGGTGGAAGTTACTGGGTGATATGGTTTGCGTAGCGAAATTAACAAAAGTTGTGATTGGGATGACCGGTTAGGGGCAGTAGATTTTTCATATTCTTTTAAACAACATACTGGGCATAGGTTGCGCACAAGATTTGCTTGCGAGCATAGGCGTCTCTACAGGTTCCCCCACATATTCTGACCGCTGTGTCTCCGTTAGCGATGAGCCGAACGCCCCCGTGTTCGGTTCGACTTCAAACAATTTCAAAAGTTCGAACTCGAACACGATCCGAACTCAATGTAAGTCAATGGGACCCGACCATTCGATTTTTAGAGTGCCCTCCAAGAGGGCATATATACAAGATATTTGCCATAAAAGGTGTATGGGGGTCCGGGTAGTGCCCTGGTGGACAGGAAACAAGGACAAAAAGTTTAAAAAAAAAACATTTTTAAAGGAACAGCGAGTTTTCCATGAAATAAAGGTTAAGAATAAAAACGAAGAATTCCTTCAAATATCGTGCCTAGGAGGTTCCCATAACCTGCCCGTAAAGTGGCGGATTTGTAGGATGTATAGAAACATTTAAAAACAAAAAAATTACATTTCAAATGACTGTAAATGTTTTTTCTTTAATCTATTCATAAACAACTGCTTAGGGCGGCAGCCTGTATGAAAAGAGGAGACATTTTAGGACACGCAGAACAAGTTTAGTGATTTTTTTTTTGGCTAAATTATGGTGAAACTTATGCAGGCTTTGGATGAAAGTAACAATAGGCGCTTTAAAATTGGGCCTTTAGTGTCGGCAACAGTGCCGTCACACTGTAACCCCTCTGTGATATTGTGGAAGAGTGCAAGGTTGGACCCTGCGGTCCAATATTAAAATGATATGAATCTGGTACAGGCGTCCGTGCACCCAAATATTTAGCGGCAGCAAGTGCCTACACACCGTAACCCCTCTGTGGTATTGTGGAAGAGTGCAGTGGTGGACCCTGCTGTCCAATATTAAAATGATAGGAATCTGGTACAGGCGTCAGTGCACCCAAATATTGTGCCTTCACACCGTAACCCTTCTGAGGTATTGTGGAAGAGTGCAGTGGTGGAGTTTTTGGTAATGCAGAAGAGATCCCCGATCTATTCAGTTACATCAGCAGCTATAACAAAACCGAGTCAGCAATGTTTAGGCACTTGTACTGAGCTACTGTATATGGTGAGAATCGGCGCACACCAGTAGCAACAGGAAGCAAACAGAATAGGCATGGAACACACAGAGAGAATAATTAAAGGGCAGACATCCTCTCGCCCGCTGCATCCTCCATCTTGGGGCATGCGATCCTTTGTTCTGTGAAACCATGCTGGGATGAGCAAAATGGCGACGGGGAAAAACACATACAAACGGTTTCTTTCATACTTTTACAGTCACATCATACAGGGTACATTTTTATTACATTACACCAATAAAACCACATCTAGCAATAAAATAAGAGATCCATAGGCTCACACGCAAAACCAAAACGAAAACAGGAAAAATGGTCTTTAAAAAGGGTTCAGTCTTTAGTCCTGTGGCTCGCTGAAAAGAGCTCTCATGTCCGTTCGTGACAATATATATCTTATCTCTATATATATATATATATATCATACCTGCCCTTACCTTCCCCTATAAATTTGCTAAAAATATACACACAAAAAAAAACCACTGCCTGAGACCCCGCGCAGCCCACATGCCACCCCCCTCTACCTGGCTGAATGTATCTAATATATATAATTAAATACATTCAGCAAGATAGAGAAAGAAAAAAAAAGTTTTATTTTATGTTCCCGGGGACATTTAAAAATGTCCTCGGATTTAATTTTTTTTAGAAATGTGTCGCCTTACCTTAGCCTGGTGGTCAGTGGGGGCTCCCTGGATCCTGGTTGTGGAGGGGCGGGTCTGCCGTGGCCGCAGGTGCAGTGGCTCCCTCCCTGCGCTGCCTGTCTCTGCCACATGCACCCGGGCGGCTAGCCCGCACAGTCGCAGCTCTGTCATCCAGCGGCCGCATGCTCCTCAAGGGGATCCTTGGGAGGCCCCGGCAGGCTGCCCTCTACAGTGCCTGATTAGAGGGCCGTGTCTGCCTGATGTTTTAGTAACAAGAATGTTTTATCCCATAGGCTTCAATGTTAAAAATATTCCCGTTTTAATTCAATTTCTAATAAACCGTTGCTTATAATATTCTGCAATAAAGAGTCTCTTTATTTATAGATTTTTTTAGTATTTTTTAAGCATTTTTTATACTTTGCAAATTTTGTTTTTTTCCGAACGTTTGTCGAATGTCCCAAAAAGGTTCGAAGTTCGCGAACAGCCGTTGTTCGATTCGAACTCCGAACAGATCCGAACACTTCAAGTTTATTCTCCGGTCATACACCTCTGCCCTCCACTTGGCCAAACAATCCTTCTTCTCATCTCTTATATCTTCGCTGTCCTCCAACCCTAAACGACTCTGGTCCACCTTCAACACCCTCCTCCACCCACCTGCACCTCCCCCCTCAGCTGCCTTCAGCGCTCAAGACCTGGCAGACTACTTCCTCAGTAAAACTCTAACTATCAGAAGCAACATCCCAACACAAGATAGTTATCTGCCACCTCCACTCCCACAGGTCCCCTCTGCCACCCTCTGCCGCTTCCTCCCAACCACTGAGGAGGAAGTCAATTCCTTATTGTCCTCCTCACATCTCACCACGTGCCCGCTCGACCCCATTCCCTCACATCTAATTCCTCCCCTCTCCTCCTCCCTCACCCCTGCTCTCACACACATCTTCAACCTATCTCTCTCCACTGGCTCCTTTCCATCCGCCTTCAAACACGCGCTAGTTACCCCTTTACTAAAGAAACCATCCCTAGACACCAACTCTCCATCCAACTACCGCCCTGTATCCCTGCTTCCCTTAACATCAAAGCTCTTAGAAAAACTAGTCTTCAACCGCCTCTCCCTCTTCCTGTCCTCCAATTCCCTACTTGACCCCCTGCAATCTGGCTTCCGTCCGCTACACTCAACTGAAACTGCCCTCACCAAAGTCACCAACGACCTCCTAACTGCTAAAAAACACGGCCACTATTCTATTCTCATCCTGCTTGACCTCTCGGCTGCTTTTGACACTGTTGACCACCCCCTCCTTCTACAGACCCTCAACTCTCTGGGTCTCGGTGACACTGCACTTGCTTGGGTTGACTCCTATTTATCCAACAGGTCCTTCTGTGTGTCCTTTGCTGGTAACTCCTCCTCTTCATTGCCTCTATCTGTTGGTGTACCTCAAGGCTCTGTCCTTGGTCCTCTGCTCTTTTCCATCTACACCTCCTCCCTGGGCAAAATCATCAACAGCTTTGGCTTTAATTACCACCTCTACGCTGATGACACTCAGATCTACCTCTCTACCCCTGATCTCTCTCCCCCTGTCCTTTCAAAAGTCAGTGACTGTTTATCTGGCATCTCCTCCTGGATGGCCTCCCACCACCTAAAGATCAACATGTCAAAGACTGAGCTCCTACTTATTCCTCCCTCTAATGCCTCCCCACCTCCTGACTTCTCTATCACGGTGGAGGGTATCACCATCTCCCCATCAAACCAAGTTCGCTGTCTTGGAGTTACACTGGACTCTGCTCTTTCCTTCATCCCCCACATCAAGTCTCTTTCCTCCTCCTGCCGATACCAACTGCGTAATATTTCAAAATTCGGCCATTTCTTACCACTGTCACCACAAAACAACTCATACACGCCCTGGTAATCTCCCGACTCGACTATTGCAATAATCTCTTATCTGGCCTCCCTCTGTCCCGCCTCTCCCCCCTACAATCCATCCTGAACGCCTCCGCCAGGCTAATTCACCTCACCCGCCGCTCTGTGTCTGCCGCTCCCCTCTGCGAGTCCCTTCACTGGCTCCCCATCCACTGCAGAATTAAGTTCAAAATCCTTATCCTTACCTACAAAACCCTCACTAACTCAGCGCCCCACTACCTGTCCTCACTAATCACCAAATACACCCCAGCCCGCTCCCTAAGGTCAAACAGTGACCTGCGCCTAGCTTCTCCCCGCATCACCTCTTCCCATGATAGACTGCAGGATTTCTCACGCGCAGCCCCCACTCTCTGGAACGCTCTCCCTCGTGCTGTCAGACTTTCCCCTAACTTCTCTTCCTTCAAACGCTCCCTGAAAACATTCCTATTTAGGGAAGCCGACCCCCCAACTCACTGACGCAACCATCAATCACTCTCACCTTACAGTCCTCTCCTCCTGTTTCCAACCCCAACCCTCCTAGATTGTGAGTTCCTACGGGAATAGGGCCCTCATCTCCTCCTGTACTGTTTGTCAAATGTTGTTCAATGTATTGTAACCCTGTCTGTACTGTGCTTATTGTACAGCGCTGCGGAATATGCTGGCGCTTTATAAATAAATAATAATAATAATAATAACCGAACGCTCATCCCTAGACTCCGTCCCTGTGCATCATGTATGGACGTGCTAGGTGTCATTGGAAAGGGCAGATTCTGGCCTTTCCAATTTTATCCAACCTGACCATATTCAGTGTAAACAAAAGTCATAACAAATGAAATTACAAGGTGCACGTAAACGTTTTCACAGGGTTGAAATGGTTCAGCAGCGAAGGGGTGAATGTTCAGACTATCAGGATTATTCAGAGCGGTAAAAAGCAGGAGAATGACTAGAGAATGAAAAATTCTAGGTCAAAATAGCCAATTTGGAAAGTGAGATGAAAGGGAGAATTTTTCTGGTTTGGCTATTTTGACCTACAATTTTTCATTCTCCAGTCATTCTCCTGCTTTTCACCGCTCTCTGAATAACCCTGTACATATTACATTGTGTATTATTTTAGTTTTTGCCCTGGTTTAGATGTGTATTAAGGGTTAATGGGTAGGCTTCATCCCTCACAGTATTTTGTTTCCTTGATTTATGGCATTTTAGGGGTTAATGGGTAGTTACATGCCACACTGTTTATTATTTTTATTGTATTTCCCTGGGTTTATTGAAATTAGAATCTTAAGGGTCTCTTCATCTTTAGATCCTTTGCTTTTCGTCACATTTCAGGGAATTCATTTCACTGAAAATATAGCAAATTCCCTATTTAGCAAATGGTCACTGTAATTTGCTAAAATTCGAGTTGCTGAAGCGGTTATCGGACATTGGCGAAAACCACCGAACTGCGCCAAATAAAATATTGAATTTATCAGGTTAGTACAATAAAAAGGTATCAATGCATAACATTACTCTGGGGTTTTGGAATCGTATTTATATACTGTATACTTATTAAGGGCACCAGGTGTGAGCTAACCCTAGCGTCAGCATTTTTTTGCTTTAGCGCCTGGAGGCAGCGTCACAGAGGCACCCGGCAGCTGCATGATCGCACCACAGCCGTGCGACCGGACCTTCGGATGGGTGAATATTGCGGCTCGCTGGATATAGGTCTGTGAGAGCTAGGGGCATAGCCATGAGAGCTGGGGGCAAGCTACATGTGAGCCGGGGGCATTCTGTATATACACTATATTGCCAAAATTATTCGCTCACCCATCCAAATAATCAGAATCAGGTGTTCCAATCACTTCCATGGCCACAGGTGTATAAAATCAAGCACCTAGGCATGCAGACTGTTTTTACAAACATTTGTGAAAGAATGGGTCGCTCTCAGGAGCTCAGTGAATTCCAGCGTGGAGCTGTGATAGGATGCCACCTGTGCAACAAATCCAGCCGTGAAATTTCCTCGCTCCTAAATATTACACAGTCACCTGTCAGCTGTATTATAAGAAGGTGGACGTGTTTGGGAACTACAGCAACTCAGCCACGAAGTGATAGGCCACGTAAACTGACGGAGCGGGTTCAGCGGATGCTGAGGCGCATAGTGCGAAGAGGTCACCAACTTTCTGCAAAGTCAATCGCTACAGACCTCCAAACTTCATGTGGCCTTCAGATTAGCTCAAGAACAGTGCGCAGAGAGCTTCATGGAATGGTTTTCCATGGCCGAGCAGCTGCATCCAAGCCATACATCATCAAGTGCAATGCAAAGCGTCGGATGCAGTGGTGTAAAACACGCTGCCACTGGCCTCTAGAGCAGTGGAGACGCGTTCTCTGGAGTGACGAATCGCGCTTCTCCATCTGGCAATCTGATGGACGAGTCTGGGTTTGACGGTTGCCAGGAGAACAGTACTTGTCTGACTGCATTGTGCCAAGTGTAAAGTTTGGTGGAGGGGGGATTATGGTGTGGGGTTGTTTTTCAGGAGCTGGGCTTGGCCCCTTAGTTCCAGTGAAAGGAACTCTGAATGCTTCAGCATACCAAGACATTTTGGACAATTCAATGCTCCCAACTTTGTGGGAACAGTTTGGAGCTGGCCCCTTCCTCTACCAACATGACTGTGCTCCACTGCACAAAGCAAGGTCCATAAAGACATGGATGACAGAGTCTGGTGTGGATGAACTTGACTGGCCTGTACAGAGTCCTGACCTCAACCCGATAGAACACCTTTGGGATGAATTAGAGCGGAGATTGAGAGCCAGGCCTTCTCGTCCAACATCAGTGTGTGACCTCACAAATGCGCTTCTGGAAGAATGGTCAAAAATTACCATAAACACACTCCTAAACCTTGTGGACAGCCTTCCCAGAAGAGTTGAATCTGTTATAGCTGCAAAGGGTGGACCGACGTCATATTGAACCCTATGGATTAGGAATGGGATGTCACTTAAATTCATATGCAAGTCAAGGCAGGTGAGCGAATACTTTTGGCAATATAGTGTATATATATCTCGGGGGGATATATACATGTGAGCTGGGGGCATTTTTATATGAGGTCTGTTCTTATTGAAAAGCGTTCACATGACATAAAATAAAATTGGTACTCGGTATCGGTAAGTACTTGAAAAAAAGTATCGTACTCGGTCTTAAAAAAGTGGTATCGGTGCATCCCTACTGTATACCCTTCAAAAACCTACATGTAATGGAAAGCTTCCCGGCAGGAATACCAATAAAAACCCTGATGTGAAGCAGGTATCGCCGATCTGAGGTTATTAATCGTACGATACGCTTTACCATCCTCAAATATATGTGTGAAGAAACTAAACAAGTTACTCAAGGAACGGATGTGGGATCAACTTTATGTTCCATGCACCAAGAAACCCATGAGTTACATGCGGCACCTTATCTCCTCCTAGTAGAGGAGGCAGATGCATCCATAATATTACACTTAACAGTTTAAAAAAATGAGTGAAGACTCAAAGAATTCTGATTCGTTCCCTCCGGATCTCTCCGGGTGGACGATGGGACACGAATTAGCCTGGGAATGTCCATAGACGGTTTCAGGAGGTGCGGGAACCATGGTTGAGACCTCCATAAGGGTGCTATGAGCACTATTGTAGCTAATTGTACTTGTACTAGTCATATTAGTGCGGAAATGAGAATGAATAGAGGGAAAGCGTCCCTAGCGTCCAGGTCTGGACCAGACCATCCGTGGCCAAAGCCATGGGTCTGGTCTCCACCAGTAGTATTGTGGTAAAGGAATGTTAAGGCTAGAAGCCAACAAATCTATAGCAAAGGGACCTCAGAGGGATGACAATCTGGTAAATACCCTGGCATCTAAATCTCTCTAATTGCTGGAGTCTATCAGATACTTTGAATTCCAGTCCGCCATTACATTGCTGATCCCTGGAATGTATTGGCCTGGACTGATAAATTGTGAGGCAGGCAAAATCCTCAAAAGACTTTGGTGTCTCTGCTAACTGTTTAGACCTGGGGCCACCTATAAGGTTGATATGACGCACAGGTTGTCCATCTCCAGGCGTATGGAACTCGTCTGCTATTCAAGTTTTATCAAGCATTTCCAAACAATCCTGCAAGGAGTTCTAAACAATTATATACAATCCTATCTCTGTGGAAACCCAACTGACACCTGTGGAAAGTGATCCGCAGCGCCCCAGCCAGATCTGCTGGTGTCTGACTCTATGACCAACTCTGGAGTTGGATGGATGATGGCTTTGCTGTTCCATGACACTAAATGATTTAGCCACCACTGCATCTCCAATTTCGACTCGTCGTCCAGAGAGATGCGATCTGGATAAAGCCATCCCCTCCGCAGAAATCGTGCTTTCAGACATCGAAGAGCTCGACAATAAAGCAGTCCTGTAAAGACCACTTGTATTGCTGCAGAGAGTAGGCCCAGGAGGTGAGCTAACCATCTCAGAGAGAATTCTTCTGCAGATAGAAGACATCGGATTTCTCTATGAATCAGCAGAACTTTAGCTGAAGGCAGAGAAAGAGCCATCTCCATCATAGTTACGGTGACGCCTAGAAATTCGATAGACTGTGTCGGTGTAAGGAAAAAAGGTGTCATCTGCGCTCGTTTCTATGTGTTCCATGTACAACAAAACTGAGGTTTTTGTTTGTTTCAATGGCCATTGCAACGTAAACTCACTCGCCACTTCACGGCACCTCTTTACAGAGTGAATACCTAACAATTGTAACCAAAAGGCCGTTCTACTGAGCAGCTCCAAGCCCCTCCTGCTGCTTTTCAGCCAAGGAGAGGCAAAGATATGGTGGGTTTTATTTATACACGCACCAAACACTTCCCATTTGAAAAGCAGCAGGAGGGGCTTGGAGCTGCTCAGTAGAGCGGCCTTTTGGTTACAATTGTTAGGTACTCACTCTGTAAAGAGGTGCCGTGAAGTGGCGAGTGAGCTTACGTGGCCATTGAAACAAACAAAAACCTCAGTTTTGTTGTACATGGAACACATAGAAACGAGCGCAGATGACACCTTTTTTTCCTTGTTATGTTTTATACATTAACTGGGCTGTTACTCCTGGCAGTTGCTGCTGCTCCGGTGAGTATGGGCGCGACGCCATTTTTTCTGTATTTATGTGTCGTGTAAGGACCGATATGTTGTAGTTTATCGGGATTGTCAGATAAGCGTCTTTTAGGTCTATATTGACCATCCAATATTGTGGAGATAAAACTTCTTTTAATGACGGAATGTCTTCCCTTTTGAAATGATTGTACACAACATACTCGTTTAGGTGTTCTTTTTCAAATTGATACTGGGTGGAATTCTGCACCTTGGGATGTTGGTGTGGAATTATACTCCCCAAAAATCCTGATCTTCTCGAATCCCGGTAACCACTTTGACGGTGAAATTATGGTCCATCTTGGGGCTCTAGTTAAGAGGATTTAAAGGAGCATCTTGAGGTGGAATAAGGAATGACGAAAAACCTATTCGAGAAAGCTTTCCTGATATTAGCCTTTTATGACGGAATGGGATGTTGTCCGCCTGCGGGTGTGCTCTATCTGCGTGGCCCGGCGCTTACCGCTGGCCCGACTACCGAGTGACGCGGCACTCGGCGTCTCGTGCGACCTGGCGTGACCCTGGGGAAGGGTTAGCGGGCGGTGGAGGGGACCCCTGCCTAGAACCAGCCCGACCACTGAGCCATACGGTACTCAGCGTCCCGAGCAGCTGGTTCACTGACCTTGTGGGGGTGGAGTACGTCTGCGGGCGGCCGGCCGATTTCAGAGATCGGATCTTTTCCGGCGGAATATTCGGATCTGATTGCGGAAGACTTTTCGGATCTTAGATGGATGTAGCTTCGGATCTTGCGGGATCGGCAGAGTATTCGGATCTTACCGCGGTCACTTGCAATACCGAAGCGCGGTACACGGCCGCGCCCTTCGGATCGGATCTCGGGCTAATAGTCTGGGAACCGAACACCATACGCTGCGCCTCTGTCCTGATGCGAGATGCAGGCACAGAGCGCTCGGTTCGGTTCGGATCGAGTTGGACACCGTACCCTGAGACCGCGGGGAATACTCAGACGATGAAGTACGGCGGAGAAATAAAGACATCAGTCGAGGCTGGATGCACTGCTAAATCTGGGTTTATTATTCACAGCTCAGGCATTTATCAACTTTACACAAATTATGAATACAATGGGAATCCCTGCCCGCCCTCACAGGACCCATTGGCCGTTACAGTTCGGGGAGTCGCCGATTCGGACCGGATGGTCCGAATCGGCCATTTTCCGATTCGAAGAATCTGATAACGGCCACGAGGCAATCGGAAAATGGCGGCGGGCAAGGCAGACAAAGGGAATACATTTCACAACACAAACGGGGACACTTTATTACACCACACATAACCACATCTAAATAAACATACTTTAAAACTCCGTGCGTGCCACCGCACCTAATTGTCCATGGCCATATCACTGTCACTGTGCACCGCCCCTGGCTGAGGGTGCTGAGCCATTCCGTGACACCTTTATCTTACCTGTGGTCAAGAAGGACCTTGTATATTCGGTCATCCCCTTGCAGATGCCTCCTCCAAATAACAGACCCTCAGCGTTGGGACCAGGCTCATTATTATTGTCCTCATTTATATAGCGCCAACAGTTTATTATGCGCTAAGGTCGCCACTTTAGGGTGGATCCTGAGGAGAATTGAGCGTCTCCTTTTCGCTTGATAAAGCTGTGTTATGTTACCAAAAACACAGACTAATCTCTGTACTCGGCCCCTGTGTTCAAACAGGACTGGTTTTCATTAGTGAGGAAAAACCTCAATCGAAACCATTAATTTTACCAATGGACCTACAAATCAAACACTTTATCATGACACCCCTTAAGGTGGCCTCTACTCCCCTTTTTCGGGACCAATTTGACTGGTTAAGGATGTGAATAATTTCGGGATCTAACTCGGGGTTACATTAAGCTTATGTGACAAAGTTGGGGCTGGACACTCAGCCCTCAAATTACTTCTGGTTTGTTTATCCATTGACATACGGATATGCTGTTCTATATAACCAGCCACATGCTCTATGTGTGTCCATTCCACTGACCGGGGATGTTTTAATTGCTCTGGTACAAACATTGAATTTCTTACAGCATCTACCGGATCAATAAGCGGTTTTTAGAATCAGTGGAATCAGGTGAGGAAACTGAATGTGAGGCCTCAGGAGAGGAGACCGGATCGTACTCCGGGTCAGAGGAATTCACCTCACAATCTGACATTGCTTCCTCTCTAGAATGTTCTGAGGAGCTGCCGGTATCTTTGCGCCTCTAGCGCGCTTCCACTTTCTTTGTCAGCCGGAGTTAACTGGCTCCTTTTTTCGTCACAGTGATGTGCTGTGGGAATTCATTACAAGTACGGGTAGACGTAGGTTTTATGAGGGATATTTTTTGGGAGTTGCTCTTCTCCCTCATTGAAGTCTCAGGGACCTCATTATCCTGTCAGGAATCACTAGATAAAAATCTATCTGAAGTCGGGGAAATTATAAATGAACGTCTGGCTGAGAGATTCTCTAGACATTTTAACCATATTATACTTAAAGTATGAGGGAAAAACGTGGGCGTAAGAACGAGGGCACCTGGAGCAACAGGCAGGTTCGGGCCAGTCATAAACTACTTATTTAAATGGAAATATCCCGAGACAACAAGCAGCGGCGTTCCGCGCATGCGAACTGCCCCAAGCGTTACCTCAGCTGTGGCGCAAAGCCGTGCCTCTCCTCAGGAACAGCTGCGGGGAAGGCACCAACCTTGCCATTTAAAACCGCCAATTCATTCAGTACAAAGTATGTCTGAGGTAAACCTGCCACGGCGTACTGCGCATACGCGAGTCGCCGCAAGCGTTACCCCCAGGCAATGGCGCACAGCCACACCTCTAATGACAGAGGTACAAGGGAGGTGCCAAAGACTACAGGAAAAAAAACACCTTAAAGACGGACTCTTCTCCCCGGGGAAAATAAACGCTGGAAAGCGAAAACTAGACAGTTCCCAAATGATTTAAATAAAGACATCTAACTAGCCCCTGTACACATATAATTTTCAATTTTCCATTTAGGGACTTATAAATCTAAAAACAGAGTGTGTGTATCCATAATGTATTGAATTTATTATTTATATAATTGACAATAACGTACAGTGAAACTGCCAAACAATTTTAAAACTGAGCTTGCTGCTAATACTCCTCTCAGCGAGCAGCAAAGAAAAGAGGAGCCAAGGGTTACCAGGACGATTTATGGAGCGGTCTGCCGGACGTTTGGGCAGCAGGGAGCTGGACTGTACCATTGGGCAGACTAGATGGGCCAAAAGGTTCTTATCTGCAGACATTTTTCTATGTTTATTACCTGCTATTGTTATATGTATTGTTAAACTGTATTTTTCTCTCTAAATACTTTTTTTGTATTTGAGAGATTGTTCTTTGCTGCTATCGGCTTAAGTAAAGAAAAGATAGCATAATACTCGCCTCCGTGTCTTGTGGGATAATGTGCATTTTCAAAGCTTTCTATAATAACGAAACATGTGGACAGAGCAATTTGTTACAGAAACACCACACACTGTATCAGCTTCAATGGATTTATATGTTACAGAAACATCACACACTGTATCAGCTTCAATGGATTTATATGTTACAGAAACCCCACACACTGTATCAGCTTCAATGGATTTATATGTTACAGAAACACCACACACTGTATCAGCTTCAATGGATTTATATGTTACAGAAACCCCACACACTGTATCAGCTTCAATGGATTTATATGTTACAGAAACACCACACACTGTATCAGCTTCAATGGATTTATATGTTACAGAAACATCACACACTGTATCAGCTTCAATGGATTTATATGTTACAGAAACCCCACACACTGTATCAGCTTCAATGGATTTATATTACAGAAACATCACACACTGTATCAGCTTCAATGGATTTATATTACAGAAACATCACACACTGTATCAGCTTCAATGGATTTATATGTTACAGAAACACCACACACTGTATCAGCTTCAATGGATTTATATGTTACAGAAACATCACACACTGTATCAGCTTCAATGGATTTATATGTTACAGAAACACCACACACTGTATCAGCTTCAATGGATTTATATGTTACAGAAACACCACACACTGTATCAGCTTCAATGGATTTATATGTTACAGAAACACCACACACTGTATCAGCTTCAATGGATTTATATGTTACAGAAACATCACACACTGTATCAGCTTCAATGGATTTATATGTTACAGAAACATCACACACACTGTATCAGCTTCAATGGATTTATATGTTACAGAAACACCACACACTGTATCAGCTTCAATGGATTTATATGTTACAGAAACACCACACTGTATCAGCTTCAATGGATTTATATGTTACAGAAACACCACACACTGTATCAGCTTCAATGGATTTATATGTTACAGAAACACCACACACTGTATCAGCTTCAATGGATTTATATGATACAGAAACACCACACACTGTATCAGCTTCAATGGATTTATATGATACAGAAACATCACACACTGTATCAGCTTCAATGGATTTATATGTTACAGAAACCACACACACTGTATCAGCTTCAATGGATTTATATGTTACAGAAACACCACACACACTGTATCAGCTTCAATGGATTTATATGTTACAGAAACACCACACACTGTATCAGCTTCAATGGATTTATATGTTACAGAAACACCACACACTGTATCAGCTTCAATGGATTTATATGTTACAGAAACACCACACACTGTATCAGCTTCAATGGATTTATATGTTACAGAAACATCACACACTGTATCAGCTTCAATGGATTTATATGTTACAGAAACACCACACACTGTATCAGCTTCAATGGATTTATATGTTACAGAAACACCACACACTGTATCAGCTTCAATGGATTTAATGAAATCCATTTAAAGCATCACTTTATGAATCTGGTCTGTACCGAGATCCCAGGGATATTTTATTCTTTAATGTTTAAGAGCAGTTATCGGGTAAAGTCATGTTCTCCTGGAGAAGTTTCTGGATTGAGAAATGAGCCACAAGATTGAGGTGAACGGAATCCTGGGGGATGAAGGGCTCTGTGCAATTTGCTGATGCTGAAACGACTCAGAGTCTCCTCTCTTTTCCTCATTGGTGTTTAACACACACAGTTTTGCTGTTTGACAACTTGTCCATTGTATTCGAAGCAAAAATAACGCAGTATAAAGTACACAAGCACCACTTGAGTTGTCTGTATGTCCCGTCAGAATATGGCATCAGACTCCAGCTTCATTATACACCGCACAAACTGGCCGAACACGCTGGATATTTCTTCCCTCTGCGGCTGCCGTCTTCACCTTGTATTTCCAAATAGGTTTATACGTGAGCAAACATGTTGCACCTGTGGACGAATACATGTACATATCACTAGAAGTTCTTACAGTTCTGCCATTTATTAAAGCCATTGTTTAAGTTTCCGCCGCGGCCTGGCAAGCATGGAAAATGTTCTTTGGATAGAGATGGCAGTCGCTTTGGGGTACCTGGACTTGGCATTCCTGTTGGGAGGTGTTAGACTGGGTTCTGGTGTATTTGACTTTTCTTGCTGTCCCACCCTGTCCTATGTCCAAGTCAGTATGGAAAAGATACCTCCAGCGCTGCAAGGAATGGTGCTACCACATTTATTTTAAATAAACAAAAAGAAAACACAAAACAAAGGTTTCGGGGACTTAGCCCCTTCCTCAGTGTATAGTGCCTATATAGAAGGGGCTGTGTCCCCGAAATGTTTGTTTTGTTTTTTCTTTTTGTTTATTTAAAATAAATGTGGTAGCACCATGCACCATTCCTTGCAGCGCTGGAGGTATCTTTTTTCCATACTTAAGATTCATTACCCTCTTGGTTGGATGTACAAGAGTGAATTGCCTCTCCAGCAGCAGCAGCGGAGTATATTTTCATAAATTTTCTTAAAGAACTTTCTTTTGGGTATTGTGGATACTCAACCCCATACATAATTTTTGTGTTCCTATGTCCAAGTCAACCTGTATCTGTTAGATTACAGGTTTCTGTAGTGTCAAGTGTTTTAGTGACCATGTTTAGAGGTTGCGTGCGCCTCTAGAGCTTTAAAAAGCACCCGTATAACAGGTTTACAACTGACAGGTCTGCACGATCATGGTTTCCAGACAAGCATTGCTGCTCTGACAGACATTGGAGAACAAGTGACACAATCTGATGCTCGAGCTGTTATTACATGGCAGTTTATGGTTTCATGTGCAGACAATGGAAGGGCTTCTGGCTGGGGACTCGATGAGAGGGGCACCAGGTCCCTGCTTGCACTGTATGCATTCCATTAAACCTTTTACTACTGAGTGCTGCCTCGGATTGCTGGTGGGAGAAGACATCCTGCAAGGGAGTGGAATAGATGTGAGCCATTGGGTTACTGAGCTCTGTCACAGGGAGGTCATGAAGCTCAGGAATGTCTAGAGGAAAAGGAGTGTATAATTGTTGGAAGTCATTCTGCTGTATGTCCTCAGTGCTTTTAGTGACTTTGTACCTTTCAGTGAGTGGTGAGGTCTGTCATTTGGTTAATTTCCAGGCTATTGTGAAGCTCTGCATTGTGTATGAGGCCTGCTCAATGTTCAAACCACCCATCTGTAAGATGAGACCATCAGGTAGTGTAGGAGGGATTTTGGTTTGGAAGCTGTTGGGTAGAGCAGGGTTTATGGATATGGGCAACACCATCATTCTGACCTTCTGGTTAATTTAGGTTTTGTGTGTTAGGAATAAACTAATTGCATGCTTGGAAAAATATTTTTACTCCATTTCCTTAAAGTACAGATCTTTGGGCTTTAGGAGATTAATCCTTTTAGGCCACTCACCTTGGATGATGCTGTGGAGCCTATTGGACGACACTATGGGGTCAAGCACTTCCACTCATGAGCCTTGTCATGGAACTGACATAGCGCTCCTCGCGTCAAACCCCAAGACTTTTATTTCCATGACGAAAACCCCAAAAGACATAGACCGCTGCTTTGGGGAAGACCTTATGCTCAGTTATATTGTGTGGTTTTAAATGTATTGTCAATTGCTCATTTTTAGTTTTAAATAGACTTATATTTCTTTAGTTAAATGTGGTTTTTAAAACACTACCCGCCACTAGAGTCAAATGCTTTCCTTCGTATAGGATGTACAATAGGTTTGTGTAATTTGTGGATTATGCAAAGGTAATTTCTCTTTGTTTATCTGTTATCTGTTTACCCGTTCTGAAAGGCTGGGAGTCACATTGTCTCAGCCACCCACTATCTGATTCCCTTTACAATGGGTTATGTAAATCATTGTATGTGGTCACTGTGAGGTCAAGACTGCATCTGCATACAACCAGTGGACCCAAGTGAAGACTGCAGGCTTCTTTCAGGTCCTCTCAATGGTCTTGGAACCAACCAATCAGAACCTGGGCTAGCCACTGGGCTAGCCACTGTTCAGAATTCACTCCAGGGGTCTGGGGGCGGGCATGGGAGAGAACAATGGGAGAGAACAATGGGACTGTACCATATAAAAGGACCGTGTATGTTCTGCTTATGATTAAAAAATCCTGTGATGAACATACAGCCTGCCTGGTGTCTGTCTCAACTACGCTACAGCTATAATCCCTCTCAGAAGGCAGAGAGCGGCCTTCTGGAGATTCCTAACGGCTCCAGGGTAGAGGAACAGAAGCAGGCAGGTCAAGCCGTTCGAGGCGCTGAGGACAGCGCTCCCAGTAGCCAGGCTGACCGCAACGAAGGGGTGTCTGGAGAGTCAGGACAGACGGAAGGGAACGGTTCCGTCACAAGCCTGGCACAAGTATAGGAGCCGCTTTCTTCCTACTGTGAAGTCATTGTAATTTGTTAGGTAAAGGCGAGCGCCGACGCCATTGTTTGAGGTCTCCAAAGAAGGGCTGTGTCACTGTATATTACGACTGAACACGTGAATAACCAGAGCTGGGAGATCAAGGCTCTGGAATGTGATGGATGCAAACTTATTGCTTTCAACGAGTTTACTGTTTACTATTGTGTATGATGAGGATCTTCAACAACAACAACAATCAGCCATTATGGGGAAGAAAAGATTAAGACTAAGGGCAGTGTTAGAAAGCCGGTGCCAATTTACCCAGAGCGGCTGGAAACATCACTCCATTGAGTAGAAGCTTGGGAATATAACCCTAAAAAACAACAAGTGGATGTTTTAGATTTGTGTTCCCTTACAGGATGAGTATATGCTGAGCCTGTGTAATCATTATGTGAAACATTTATGCGTCTCTTGATATATAGCACTGACCTTTATCTGGAGTCCAGTGTCCACTTTGGCAGCTTCCTCCATCCCAATAGTTTACATGGCTTGTCACAAGTCACAATCTTCAGCTCGTCTTCAAGGGTCGAGATCCCATCTTGATGCTCTCCGGCCAGAGCTGAATTAAACATGAAATATGGAGAGTTATTCAATAGACCTTGGAGTTTGCCATTACTACCGAAGCTGAGCATTTCACAAGCGGAGAGGGGGGGCGAGAGAGAGGGGGGAGCCTCCACAAGCGGCAAGAGAGAGAAGGGCTAAGGGGGGGCAGAGCTCCACAACAGGGAGAAGGGGGGGCAGAGCTCCACAACAGGGAGAAGGGGGGGGCAGAGCTCCACAACAGGGAGAAGGGGGGGCAGAGCTCCACAACAGGGAGAAGGGGGGGCAGAGCTCCACAACAGGGAGAAGGGGGGGCAGAGCTCCACAACAGGGATAAGGGGGGGCAGAGCTCCACAACAGGGATAAGGGGGGGCAGAGCTCCACAACAGTGATAAGGGGGGGCAGAGCTCCACAACAGTGATAAGGGGGGGGCAGAGCTCCACAACAGTGATAAGGGGGGGGCAGAGCTCCACAACAGTGATAAGGGGGGGCAGAGCTCCACAACAGTGATAAGTCAGTGACTGCTTATCTGGCATCTCCTCCTGGATGGCCTCCCACCACCTAAAGATCAACATGTCAAAGACTGAGCTCCTACTTATTCCTCCCTCCAATGCCTCCCCACCTCCTGACTTCTCTATCATGGTGGAGGGTATCACCATCTCCCCATCAAACAAAGTTCGCTGTCTTGGAGTTACACTTGACTCTGCTCTTTCCTTCATCCCCCACATCCAGTCTCTTTCCTCCTCCTGCCGATGCCAACTGCGTAATATTTCCAGAATTCGGCCATTTCTTACCGCTGTCCCCACAAAACTCATACACGCCCTGGTAATCTCCCGACTTGACTATTGCAATAATCTCTTATCTGGCCTCCCTCTGTCCCGCCTCTCCCCCCTACAATCCGTCCTGAACGCCTCCGCCAGGCTAATTCACCTCACCCGCCGCTCTGTCTCTGCCGCTCCCCTCTGCGAGTCCCTTCACTGGCTCCCCATCCACTGCAGAATTAAGTTCAAAATCCTTATCCTTACCTACAAAACCCTCACTAACTCAGCTCCCCACTACCTGTCCTCACTAATCACCAAATACACCCCAGCCCGCTCCCTAAGGTCAAACAGTGACCTGCGCCTAGCTTCTCCCCGCATCACCTCTTCCCATGATAGACTGCAGGATTTCTCACGCGCAGCCCCCACTCTCTGGAACGCTCTCCCTCGTACTGTCAGACTTTCCCCTAACTTCTCTTCCTTCAAACGCTCCCTTAAAACATTCCTATTTAGGGAAGCCTACCCCCCAACTCACTGACGCAACCATCAATCACTCTCACCTTACAGTCCTCTCCTCCTGTTTCCAACCCCAACCCTCCCAGATTGTGAGTTCCTACGGGAATAGGGCCTCATCTCCTCCTGTACTGTTTGTCAAATGTTGTTCAATGTATTGTAACCCTGTCTATACTGTGCTTATTGTACAGCGCTGCGGAATATGCTGGCGCTGAATAAGAAGAAGAATAACGATAAGGGGGGAGCTCCACAAACAGGGGGAAGGGCGGAGCTCCACAAACGGGGAAGGGCGGAGCTCCACAAACAGGGGGAAGGGGGGAGCTCCACAAACAGGGGGAAGGGCGGAGCTCCACAAACAGGGGGAAGGGGGGAGCTCCACAGTGATAGGGGGAAGGGGGGAGCTCCACAAACAGGGGGAAGCTCCACAAACAGGGGGAAGGGGGGAGCTCCACAGGGGGAAGGGGGAGCTCCACAGGGGGAAGGGGGGAGCTCCACAGTGATAAGGGGGAAGGGGGAGCTCCACAGTGATAAGGGGGAAGGGGGGAGCTCCACAGTGATAAGGGGGAAGGGGGGAGCTCCACAGTGATAAGGGGGAAGGGGGGAGCTCCACAGGGGGAAGGGGGAGCTCCACAGTGATAAGGGGGAAGGGGGAGCTCCACAGTGATAAGGGGGAAGGGGGAGCTCCACAGTGATAAGGGGGAAGGGGGAGCTCCACAGTGATAAGGGGGAAGGGGGGAGCTCCACAGTGATAAGGGGGGAGCTCCACAGTGCTAAGGGGGAGGGGGGAGCTCCACAGTGCTAAGGGGGAGGGGGGAGCTCCACAGTGCTAAGGGGGAAGGGGGGAGCTCCACAGTGCTAAGGGGGAAGGGGGGAGCTCCACAGTGCTAAGGGGGAAGGGGGGAGCTCCACAGTGCTAAGGGGGAAGGGGGGAGCTCCACAGTGCTAAGGGGGAAGGGGGGAGCTCCACAGTGCTAAGGGGGAAGGGGGGAGCTCCACAGTGCTAAGGGGGAAGGGGGAGCTCCACAGTGCTAAGGGGGAAGGGGGGAGCTCCACAGTGCTAAGGGGGAAGGGGGAGCTCCACAGTGCTAAGGGGGAAGGGGGGAGCTCCACAGTGCTAAGGGGGAAGGGGGGAGCTCCACAGTGATAAGGGGGAAGGGGGAGCTCCACAGTGATAAGGGGGAAGGGGGAGCTCCACATACAGGGGGGGAGAAGAGCTTAATCTGAAACCATTTGATATTATCGGTTTGAAATGCCCACATTAGTCACTGTTACAGCAATGGAAACCACCATTTAATGAATAAACCCCAAGTACCAATACTATTTTCAGTTACCGAGAGATTACCCATAGTTTAATGTCATGTGACGCTTTCCAATAAGTAATTTAGGATTTTGCTGAAAGTCTGTCCAATTTATGATATTAAAATGTATGGACACCCCATTTACCCACTGCCTGCACACACCATGAACACACGTATACCCACAGACCTCAGACACATGAGCTAGTGGCAGAATGCAGTAAAAGCATTAGTCTCTGGTTGGCTGTAAGATACCATTATCAGCACCGAGGCCGATACCATTATCAGCACCGAGGCCGATACCATTATCAGCACCGAGGCCGATACCATTATCAGCACCGAGGCCGATACCATTATCAGCACCGAGGCCGATACCATTATCAGCACCGAGGCCGATACCATTATCAGCACCGAGGCCGATACCATTATCAGCACCGAGGCCGATACCATTATCAGCACCGAGGCCGAAATAGATTTCAGGATCAGCAATGTTGACTGCAGCCGGCTCAAAAAGGCAAAAACAAGAAAACGGAACCCAAAATTGTTCTATAAGTCCTGAAAAAGGCTTTTTGTTGCAGATTAAAAAATAAACCGTTGAATAAAAATATCTATTTTTTACAATCGAACCCTATGGACTTCACAGACTCACTTCTCTATGGGCCAATTTTCCGGCAGTTTAACTATACAATTCATCCTTTGTGTCAATAAATCCCATTGGAACTGGAAAGTCTTGTTACGAAAAAAATAAAAATCAACTGAAGTCATCAAATGGGGGGGGGGGGTCGATGCAGTGGAAGAGGCTGATTCACCTGCATGTGGGATTGGTCGGGCGACTTCAGACGATATCCGATGGTCGTACCATCATACAGATTACGGTGTCAGGACGCCAGCCTTAAGGAGACTTTGAAAACACCGGAAAAGTCACTCTTACCTTGATCTTGTCGCAGCTTCTGTAGATCTGTGTATGTGAGCATTTCTGGTGCAGGTTCACTCGTGATCCTACGACTACAGACCCAGCGGACGACCAGCCTAAAGGAAAAGAACCATTAATCCAATTACAAAATAAAACACCAAGGAATAAAAGTGCATTTTAAAAGGCAGTGATGCGCGTCCACAACATCTCCGTCAATGCAGATGTAAAGGACCTTAAAGCCTCCCCCCTCCACAGGGGGGCGCCGGCTGCCCTTTGCACGCATCCCCCCTCCACAGGGGGGCGCCGGCGTTCTGCCAATCGAGCGAACTTGCCATAATGGCGAACCGCATCACTTCCGGTGCACCTACATTACCAAAAGTGAGGCGGATCAGCTGAATACAGCATCCGCAATGGCAGTTCGCTCAATTGGCACAACAGCTGATCAGCTGGATACAGTATCGGCAATGGCAGTGTAACCTCTGATCAGCTGCAGATAGGAAGGAATTCGTTCCTCATACACCAATCCAGGGCCCGCCCACTGCAGTCACGTCATCCAACCCTGTTGTGTATCTCACGAACATCCAACCCTGCACTCTGTATAACACAACCCCCCTCCCACGGCTGTGTATAGCGCACAAGCTGATTGTCACCCGCACACCCTGAATATATAGAGGACTCTTGAAATAGCCAGTGTGTATTTAGAGATTCCTCTATATATTCAGGGTGTGCGGGTGACAATCAGCTTGTGCGCTATACACAGCCGTGGGAGGGGGGGGTCGTATGTTATACAGAGTGCAGGGTTGCATCACGTGACTGCAGTGGGTGGGCCCTGGGTTGGTGTATGAGGAACTAATTCCTTCCTATCTGCAGCTGATCAGAGGTTACACTGCCATTGCCGATGCTGTATCCAGCTGATCCGCCTCACTTTTGGTGACTTAGGTGCACCGGAAGTGATACGGTTCGCCATTATGGCAAGTTCGCTCGATTGGCAGAACACCGGCTGCCCTTCATACGCATCCCCCCATCATATAATCGGGGGATTGAAGTAGCAGAGACCGACTTGTGGAACCGGGCACCCAGGAGCTCCAATTCCACCGGTCTCAGAGCTGTTCACCGAGTGTCTATACCGGAGAGAAAACCCTCCACATTGCCAGCGCCTCTGTTTATAGTTTCCGGATCACCTCTTGTTTCCATCCTATGTCCGTCTATATGCATTTTATTCCCTTTGGTTATTGTAAAGCGCTGCGGAAACTGTTGGCGCTATATAAAATGACAATTAAGCAGCGTGTTCCCTGGAGGCCGCCATGACAGCTCATCAATAGCTTGGCTCTGGGAACTTGAAGCGCCACCCTATAGAAATGCATTACAAAACCCAATCACAGGCAGCGCCGCCAAGTGGACGCGTGTTGAAAGTTTAAGATTACCAGTAAATTCAGTAGTAAAAACCTTAAACCACAAGGTCATTAAATCCAATATGAATTCAGTTGAATGGCAAGATAAATCAATCCGCCACATGATTAATATTAAACCTGACGGTCAGGGGAGGAAATCAATGAATCTCTAGTGGATGAGGAACCAGATCCGACACAACACCCCTGGTTCAAGCAGCGACCACGCAGGACAGAAAACAGCTAATCAATAGCTCGGCGCTCTGTCAGGCCTGGGAACCTTTAAACGTGTCCGCTGGGTGGCGCTGTGACTACAACAACGACATTGAATTGAAAGCGTCACAGCGCCACCATGTGGACAATTCGAAATTCAGTCTGATATTCTCAAGTTACTTCTATTGACAAACGTTGGGGGTAATGTGAGAAATTTAGCATTTTAACTACCTAAAAATATTAACGCGAGTTGCAAAACCAGGAAAAGTCCATGTATTAACCACTATGACCTCTATGTGGTGACCGAAGAACTTCTATCGAACTGCTGGCACTTTAATGCACTGTATTATAGCACCATCTAATGGCCAAAGTTGATATTTTCCTGGTTTACTATCCATGCCAATCTTGTTAAAGTTTATTTGGCAGATAAACTTTAACAGTAAAGATTTTATTCTTTATTTCCATATTCCCTAGAACACAGATGTAGATCTAAGCTTTGCCCCAAACAATGCACAGCTACAGTAAAGAATAAACCAATTACTCCAAGCACCAATTGTGAATTCTATTAAAGAACACTCACTGGAGGCAAGAGACTGCAAACATGCAGGGCAGGAGAAGGGTTAACTGGAACACCCTGGAGATGTGGGTAGCATACTCGGGTTTGGCACAATCAAAGCTCTGGGTGATGCACCACTTTTGGACTAGCAGGGCTCTGGACTTCTTTCCTTCCTGGATAAAGTGTAAGACTGGTAAAACACTGACCCTTGGGCGTGACTTCCTTTTATAGGGAGTTCCTTGGGCTGAATGCAGACACCTGGGAATGAGAGAAGGTGCAGAAAAAAACAGAAGAGAGCAACAGACAAGTCCAGGTCTGGATCTGGAAACAACTGTAAAACCCTGCCTGGAGTAATTCGAAGGAAAAGTGCTGCCAGGTTGTCAGGATATTGCAACATGTGCTCAAGCCATTCTGCATCATCAATGAATTCAATAATAATACAATAATAATACAATAATACGATTGTAAATCCAAAAAACCCAACCCTCCGTCACGTCGCGGCGCAATGACTGTAGAGGCCGATACTCGAGGGGGCTTCCCTTTCCAAATATGCGCATGCAGCAGTTTTTGCAGCCGGAGCAATAAATGCGCCGGTATGAAAACTGGAATGTTTCTGAAATAATATAAAATTTGGGGTAAGATACACATCCTTATGGCCGCCATACGTCCCAGCCAGGAGGATTCATTGGTGCTCCATGTAGAGAGCTGGGTCTCAATGGAGTTCAAAAGTGGCATGAAGTTTTCCTTTAGGATGGTGCCTCGTGATTTAGTAAGGGAGATTCCCAGGTATTTTAAAGAGGTAGAGCGCCAATCAAAAGGGTACTTACTACGCAAAAAGCTAAGGGATGAAGCAGCAACATTTATAGGGAGAGCTTGTGTTTTACTCACATTATTTTTATAGTAGGATAACGCGCCAAAGCTGTCAAGTAGGCAAAACAGGGGAGGGAGCGATATCTCCGGGGTGGTCAAAAAGAGCAATATGTCATCTGCGAAAAGTGCCAGCTTGTGCTCCCCATGCGGGGTCGGCATACCTTTGATCGCCTGGGAAATCTTAATCTGCAGCGCTAAGGGTTCTAGGGCCAGAATAAATATTAGCAGGGATAACGGACAACCCTGTCGGGTGCCATTGGTTATGTGGAAAGAGGAGGATAAAAACCCCGATGCCAAAACTTTCGCCGACGGAGCGGAGTAGAGGGCCATAATGCTGTGTACAAATTGTGCTGGTAGACCAAACTTTAGTAGCACCAACCGCATATACCCCCAGTGTAGGCGATCGAACGCCTTTACGGCGTCCAATGCCAGCAGGAGTCCGGAGGTATTAGTCCTATGGGCCAAATCAATTATATCATAAAATCGTCGAGTATTGTCACACGTTTGGCGGCCCGGAACAAAGCCGGTTTGTTCAGTCGCGATTAATGATGGGAGTAGGGGCCCCAGCCTAGTAGCTAGTAGTTTAGCATACAATTTGGCGTCTACATTCAACAGGGATATAGGGCGGAAGTTGGCACAGTGCGTCGGGGCTTTACCAGGCTTAGGCAGGGTCACTACTGTTGCTTGCAACATCTCCGGGGGGATGATGCCAGTGCTCTTAATGTCATTAAAAAACAGGATAAGAGTCGGAACTAGTGAGGATGCAAATACCTGATAATACAGATTCGTAAAACCGTCGGGACCAGGAGCTTTATTTTTTGGAAGCGCCTTAATAGCCTTAAGTACCTCCTCCTCCGTAAACGCAGCAAGCAAATCTGTAGCCTGAGAGGGAGAGAGGGAGGGAAGGTTCGCCGCATGGAGAAAGAGATCTATGTCGGCCTGGGTAGGGGACGGTACGGTGTGGTCTAATCCTAGGTTGTACAGGGAAGCATAATAACGTGCAAATTCATCAGTAATGAGGGCCGGGTTATAAATTTTTACATTATTAGCATCCAATAGGTACGGTATGTTGGTTTGCAGTCTTTTCCCTTTCAATTTAGACGCCAGCAATTTCCCCAGTTTATTCCCCTGGGTATAATGATCATAGTTAAGCCGTCTAATTGAGCGTGCCGTGACCTGGAGCATCAGGTGCTCCAACTCGCGGCGCTGCACAGTCAATTGAGCGGTAATATGAGGGGTAGGCGAGGCTTTATTCTGGGTTTCTAGGCCAGTGATGCGTTGTGTAAGAGCAGTCATCTGAGCATTAAGACGTCTTTTACGCTGTGCTCCTTTCTGTATAAAATGTCCTCGCATCACAGCTTTATGGGCCAGCCAAACCGACGCTGTTGCAACGTCCCCAGTTACGTTCGTCATGAAATACTCCTGGAGTAGTTGTAGCGTTGTTGTCACGTCCTCTCTGTCTACAATGAGTGAGTCATTAAGTCTCCAATTCCCCATCCCCCTCGGTGGAAAAGCAGCCTCAAAAGTGAGCGTAAGCGGAGCATGATCAGACCACGTAATGATACCAATGGTCGCCTCCAGGAGGCGAGACAAAGCTGAGCTATGTTTCAAACACAAGTCAATTCTACTATATGAGGAGTGGACATGAGAGAAATATGTGTAGTCACATGTGTTGGGGTGACATATCCTCCAGGTATCATATAGGTCAAATGAGTGCATGAATTCCCGTAGTTGTTTACTAGAGGGCGGGGTGGCGCGGGAATGGGGGCGGGATTGGCTCGTCTGAGTGTCAACTTCGGGGTCAGGAGTGCAATTAAAATCCCCACATAGAAACATCGTACCACTAGACATTTTTTTCACTCTACAAAAAGCTTTCCGCAGATAAGAAACCGGATTATCATTAGGGAGGTATAAGTTAGCAATAGTGATTGGTAATTCGTTCAGCGTACCCACAAGAATCACAAGGCGGCCCAACGGATCCACATACTGAGCCGAACACACAAAAGTCCAATCTCTATGAAACATAATCGAGACACCTTTGGACTTTGTCGGAGCAGTGGAATGGTAGGCCTCAGTGTACATACGCGATTTCAAAAACGGAGGACGCCTCTTACAAAAATGAGTCTCTTGCAAACATACAATAGCCGGTTGAGATTTATGCAGGTCACGAAATAAAGCATGGCGTTTGTACGGAGTATTCAAACCCCTAACATTTAAGGAATAAATCTGGAATTGAGGTTTACTCATTTGTGGTTACTCCCAGCCCTCTAGATCTCACAGCGGACAGTGAAAACAACCTCCTCGGGGGAATGGAGGGACTCTCCCTGGAACCGTATATCATAGTGCTTACCAAACAAACAAACAATACATACAGTACATACATAGGTCGAACCAAAAGGAAACAAAAGGAAAAAGAGAAAAGAAAAAGAAAGGAAAAAATAAAAAATAAAAAATCCGACCAAACTTCAGAGAAAAACAAAAAACTGCACTCCATGAGCGCAGCTGAGTGGAGTCAATCAGCACAGCAGATTAATATAAGTAGGGGAAAAAAAAACCTGTCAAGAAAAACTCCAGTAGGGGAAACAACAGTCCCAACTCTACCTGAGAAGGACCGCGCCAATTTACAGGCCATTGGAAGGCCTCGGGGCTTGCCGATTAAGAGACCAGAGCAGGCTCCCATGAGCGCCCAGTTAAGGTAGATCAAAAAAGGGGTCAGTCCAGCATCCGTGGAAGAGTTCTGACACCCAAGAAGACGGGAAGCAGCATGGCAAAGTAGTAGAAGCACGCCCCAGTGTTGGATAGCACAGGGCCAGAGCCTCATTTCGGTCGGACCCAATGCCACTCCGGAGAAACTTTCAGCGGCGAAGATGATTCCTCCCGGGGGGGAGTAAACTCAGACACGACTTTCCATTCCGTCAACAGACGCATGCCAGTGAGGGGATCAGGAATAACGTGCAAGACTCCCTCCCGCCATAACAAGATCTTCGTGGGAAATCCCCAGCGATACGCCATGCTGTGATCACGTAGAATTTTTGTGAAAGATGAAAATTCCCTTCTTTTAGACTTGGTAGCTGTTGACAGGTCTGCATAAAAAGAAATTTCGGCAAACGGAGAAGGCAGAGGCATAGATTTCCATGCTGCTCTCATTAACGCTTCTTTAACATGGAAAAAGTGCACCCGGACTAGAACATCTCTAGAAGCTGAGGGCGGCAGGTTCTTGGCGCGTGGTAATCTGTGTGCCCGATCCATCAGGAAATCCTGTGGCGAGTACGTTGGGACTAGGATCTGGAAAAGTTCCAATATATAGGGCTGAAGATCAGCAGGGGTTACTGCTTCTGGAATGCCCCGGATCCGTACATTGTTACGCCGCGAACGGTCTTCCAAATCGGCCATTATCGTTGCCATGGCATCATGTGCAGTCTGCAAAGCTATATGTCGGTCCACTAAATCGTTATGGGCCAAACATAGGTCGTTTGTCTTAGCCTCCAAGGAGTCTGTCCTCTCACCCAGATCTTGTACATCGCGCCTCAGCTCCTGCAGCACCTCTTTAAGATCCGTTTGAATAGTAGATCTAAGTTCTTGCAGCATGGCATGTAGTCTGCTTTCTGAAGGTGGTAAGATGTCAGACATGCAGGGTGGGCCTGCTACAGCCGCTTCCATGGTGAAAGAGGAAACAGAGGAGGGAGATCCGCCATCTTGGGCCTCACGAACCCAGTCTTTTTTTGCCGATTTTGCCGGTTCCAACACTCGTTGCGCCTTATGGGGCACCATCTGGGGCCAGGAGATGTCACCCAGCTGTGGGTGAAGTTTCAGCCCCGGGGTTGCTGTAAATCAGCCGCAGGAATTAAAAGTTTAGCGCCGGTCACAGGAGCTCTCCTCACATGCGACCGCGCGCTGCAACGTCCGGCCACGCCCCCCGCGCAAATGCTTTTGTGCGCTGGTATGCGGATGGTATTACAATCTATGCGCAAAAGTTAACGCACAGTGTTTGCGCGCATAATTTTAATGTCTTTGAAAAGCTGGTGGTAACGGCAAATCTGAACGTCCTGGTGGAGCCCAAATACACCAGCCCAAAAAAAAATACAGCAAAGTATAGTTACACATTCTACGCAAACCCAAACAATAAAATTGAGAAGTTGTGCGTGTTTTTTTTATTGATGCAGCATATATGCGCAGATTGACTTTGACAGGCGCAAAAACTTAACGGGAGACAATTGTGGTTCTTGATTCTGGTTGGCTGAATCACGTGAAAAAACAGTCTGCCCACCGATTTCTGCACACGTCTGTTTCATGAGGATTCCCAGATTCCCCTATTATCATGACGGTGAATCATAATTATAATAAAGACACGGGGACGAGTATTATGCTATCTTTTCTTTACTTAAGCCGATAGCAGCAAAGAAAATCTCTCAACTACAACAACAAAAGTATTGAGAGAAAAATACAGTTTAACAATACATATAACAATAGCAGGTAATGGTACAGTCCAGCTCCCTGCTGTCCAATCGTAAAGGTAGACCGCTCCATAAATTCCTTGGTAACCCTTGGCTCCTCCTCTTTTTTGATGCAAGACGGGCTAACATCTTCCTCAATGAAATCGAAACAATGGAAGAATAATCATCCTTTGACAAACTCCAACAGGAAGTTAAAACCTTCAACGTAGACTCCAACTTGAAGCTCAAGCATGGAAGAATATTCATCCTTCAACGAAAAACTCCAACACGAAGCTCCATCCTTCAAAGCAAACTCCAACATGAAGCTCAAGCTCTTCTCCAACAAACAGAACAACGGAAGAACTCTTCATCATCCAATGAAAGCTTCGACACGAAGTTTAGGCTGTCGGAAAATAAATGTATTAAAGATCACCAAGAGCTTATAATTAGGGATTAGCCGAACACGTCCGAGTTCGGGTTCGTACCCGAACCCGAACTTTCCAAATGTTCGAATCCGAACTCATTACAAGTCAATGGGGCTGCAAATTCGTTTTTTAGAGTGCCCTCCAAGAGGGCATATATGCTAGATATTTGCCATAAAAGGTGTATGGGGGTCCGGGTAGTGCCCTGGGGGACAGGAAACAAGGACAAAAAGTTTTTAAAAAAACATTTTTAAAGGGACAGTGAGTTTTCCATGAAATAAGGGTTAAAAATAAAAATGAAAAATTCCTTCAAATATCGTGCCTAGAAGGTCCCCATAACCTGCCCGTGAAGTGGCGGATTTCTAGGATGTATAGAAACACTTAAAAACAAAAAAATTACATTTCAAATGACGGTAAATGCTTTTCCTTTAATCTATCCATAAACAACTGCTTGGGGCGGCAGTCTGTATGAAAAGAGGAGACATTTTCGGATACGCAGAAAAAGTTTAGTGATTTTTTGGCTAAATTATTGTGAAACTTATGCAGGCTTTGGATGAAAGTAACAATAAGTGCTTTAAAATTGGGCCTTTAGCGTCGGCAACAGTGCCGTCACAACGTAACCCCTCTGAGGACATGAATCTGATACAGGCGTCAGTGACAGTGCACCCAAATATTGTGCTTTTGGTGCCAGGCCTGCAAGTACTAACATACAGTAACCCCTCTGTAGTATTGTGGAAGAATGCAGGGGTGGACCTTGCGGTCCTATATTAAAAAGATATACATCTGTTAAAGGCGTCAGTGCACCCAGATATTGTGCTTTTGGTGCCAGGCCAGCAAGTACTATCATACAGTAACCCCTCTGTAGTATTGTGGAAGAATGCAGGGGTGGACCATGTGGTCCTATATTAAAAAGATATGATTCTGGTCAAGGCCTCAGTGCACCCAGATATTGTGCCTTTGGTGCCAGACTGCCAGGCCAGCAAGTATCATCATACAGTAACCCCTCTGTAGTATTGTGGAAGAATGCAGGGGTGGACCATGTGGTCCTATGTTAAAAAGATATGATTCTGGTCAAGGCGTCAGTGCACCCAGATATTGTGCCTTTGGTGCCAGACTGCCAGGTCAGCAAGTATCATCATACAGTAACCCCTCTGTAGTATTGTGGAAGAATGCAGGGGTGGACCATGTGGTCCTATAATAAAAAGATATGAATCTGGTAAAGGAGTCAGTGCACCCAGATATTGTGCTTTTGGTGCCAGACTGCCAGCAAGTACTATCATACAGTAACCCCTCTGTAGTATTGTGGAAGAGCGCAGGGTTGGACCCTGCGGTTCAAAAAATCAAATGATATAGATGTGGCACAGGCGTCATTGCAGCCAAATATTGCGCCTTTCATGGCAGCAAGTGCATTCACACCGTAACCCTTTTGTGGTATTGTGGAAGAGTTCAGTGCTGGAGGTTTTGTGCATGCAGAAGACATCCCCGATCTATTCCGTTACGTCAGCATCAGGGGATTGATAACTGCTGATCCAGGCAGGACTGATTCATTTTTATAAATGTCAGCCGGTCTACAGAGTCGGTGGACAGACGCACTCTTTTGTCTGTGACAAATCCTCCAGCGGCACTGAACGTCCATTCAGAAAGCACGCTGGATGAAGGGCAACCTAGTAGCTGCATAGCATATTGGCTAAGTTCTGGCCAGTGATCCAATCTCAACACCCAGTAAGCCAGTGGATCATCTGCTGGAAACGAATCCAGGTCTGCCCTTGCCCCTAGGTAGTCCTGCACCATATGGTGAAGACGCTGGCAATGGGTGCCTACATTTGACGTCCCTGGGCGTCGTGGACTAAAAAAATTTAAAAATGCATCAGTCAAGCGGCCCTGGCCTTCACCACTATTCCTCTGATCATCCGCAGCCTCAGAAGCATGAGCATGTGTGTCATCACTTGGTAACCTACCAGTGCCTGGAAAGGTGTTACACAAGTGTCGCTTTAGAGCGTCCTCAAGTTTTTTCATCCTGTGCTCCCTCTGTGCGGGCAGGATGAGCTCTGCAACTTTACCCTTGTATCGTGGATCAAGAAGGGTTGCTAACCAGTAATGATCCCTCTCCTTGATAGCACGAATCCTGGGGTCCTTTAGCAGGCTTTGCATCATAAGGGAGCCCATGCACCGTAGGTTGGAGGTGGCATTAGCTTCTGAGTCTTCCTGGTCAATGAGGATGACCGTATCGTGCACTTCCTCCTCCCAGCCACGCACTAGCCCTTGTGTTTCTGGGCACACGAAACCCTCCCTTGAGGAATCCCCACCTTCAATGCCCCCACTACTATTCCTCCTCCTCCTCATCCTCCTCCTGTCTGATCTGAGTAGGACCCGCTGGAATGCTGTCTGCGGAAAAACTGGGGCCTTGAGAGCTAGGGAAGGCCTCTTCCTCCCGCTGCTCTGCCTCTAGAGCCACATCTATAATTCCCCGCAGAGTGTGCTCCAGCAGGAACACTAAAGGAATTGTGTCACTGATGCATGCACTGTCCCTGCTCGCCATCCTCGTTGCCTCCTCAAATGGTGACAGTACAGTGCATGCATCCTTGATCATCAGCCACTGCGGGGGGGAAAAAAACCAAGTTGACCTGAACCTGTCCTTGTGCCATACTCACACAGGTACTCGTTGATGGCCCTCTGCTGCTTGTGCAGACGCTGCAGCATTGCTAATGTCGAGTTCCACCTGGTGGGCATGTCACAGATCAGACGGTTTGTGGGAAGGTGGAATTCTCTTTGAATTTCTGCCAGGCGAACGCTTGCTGGGAATGACCGTCTGAAGTAGCTGCCGACTTTTCTGGCCTGGCTGAGAAGCTCTGGCAGCCCTGGGTACTTGGTTAGGAAACGCTGTACCACTAGATTTAGGACGTGTGCTAGGCATGGTACATGCGTCAATTTACCCTTGCGTATGGCGGAGAGAAGGTTGCTGCCATTATCGCTGACGATCATTCCCAGCTGAAGCTGGCGTGGTGTTAACCATCTCTGCACCTGCCCCTGCAGAGCTGACAGAATTTCTGGCCCAGTGTGGCTCCTGTCCCCTAAACAAACCAGCTCAAGCACAGTATGGCATCTTTTTGCTTGAGCCATTGTGTAGCCCCTGCCAAGCGTCGGTTTATCTGCCACTTCGCCAGAGACAGAGAAGGAGGAGGAGGAAGAGGTGGTGGAGCAGACAGACCTCATACAAGCAGCTTTCTGGAGGCATGGTGGATGAACAAGATCCAGCACAGAGCCCCGTCTTGGATCCCTCCCAGCTGCAATCAGAGTTACCCAGTGTGCCATGAAGGAAATGTAACGGCCCTGTCCATGCTTGCTGGACCACGTGTCTAAAGTCACATGCACCTTGTTGCTGACTGCCTTTCCCAATGATTGGATAACATTGTCTTCCACGTGCTGGTATGGTGCTGGAATGGCCTTGCGTGAAAAGTAATGGCGTTTTGGAACCTGCCACTGTGGTACAGCACATTCAGCAAATTCACGGAAGGGAGCAGAGTCCACCAGCTGGAAAGGCAGCAGCTGCAATGCGAGTAATTTTGCTAAGCTGGCATTTAGATGCTGTGCTTGGGGATGGTTGGGACTATATTTTTTCTTATGCTTCAGCAGCTGCGGCAACGTAATCTGACTGCGTAAATCTTCAACTGATGGGATGATGTCACATTGTGCGGAAGGAGCTGGTACATCCATTGCTGTAGCATCATCCCGGTCAGTGGAGGTTGAAGGCAATGACATGGCAGGACATACAGTGGGGGTAGAGATAGATGAGGAGGAGGAGGACCTACGCAAAGTTTTGCGCCAACGGGATGTGTGGCAGGTGTTCATATGTCGCCTCAAGCACGTGGTACCCAAGTGTCCGGTGTCTTTCCCACGCTTCAGCCTCATCTGACATAGATTATAAATAGCAACGGTGCGCTCTGCTGCACATTTCTTAAAGAACTCCCAGACAACAGAGTTCCTGCATGTGTGCTTCGAGACAACAGCGCTCTGCACTGGAGCAGCTCTGACATCTGATGCCTTGGACTGGCTAGTGCTACGGTTGGTCATAGAGGATGTTGTGCCTCGTGTTTGCTGTGCCTCCTCCTCCTACCCCTCCTCCTCACTTGATTCCTCTGTTCGATCTGGCACCCAGGTGGAGTCAGTGACCTCATCATCAATGTCATCTTCACACCCTATCTCCTCGTCACTGGAGCCAACTTGGCAGTATGCTGCAGCTGCTGGGGCAACATGAGTGCCAGTTATTTCTGTGTCATCACTGGCACCCCTTTCCTCTAGGTTTATTATACTCCCTTCCTCAACCTCAGAGATTGAATCAGAGCACTGTACTTGCTGTGCATTCTCAAGCAGCATGTCAGTCTCATTGTAGACAAACAATTCAGCTGACTCCTCCGTGTGTGATAGCGAGGCTACGGCAGGAGTAGCTGTGGACATGGAGGCTGCATTAGATGTTTTGTCAGCTGAGGTGGTCTGTAAAGCACTACAAGCCTGGCTGGCAGAGGACTCGGAGGATGAGGATGGCCTGGTTAGCCAATCCTGTAAATCCTCAGTATGTTGCTGCTGCTTAAGACGGCCAGCACCAGTTAGAAAGGACAAGCGTGCCCCTGCAGAGGATGCACCACGTCCACCACGACCAGAGGCACAGCCTCCCGACACAGGGGCTGCTTGACCTCTTATCTGTGTCTGGGAGCGTCTGCCTGTCCTTTTTGTTCTTTCAGACATAGTGAGTGATATATAGATTAAATATATACAGAACTCTGATTCAACTCTGGTATAAAGATTAAAGATTTGCAGAACTCTGGTATAACTCAGTGAGACACCCTGATAGCTGGCAGCCAGTGACAAGACACAAATTACAATTCCCTCCTATAAATCAGTGTGACCCCCTGATGGGTGGCAGTGAGAAGCCAAAGATTACAAGTCTCAGAAACCTCCTATAAATCAGTGAGACCCCCTTGATGGGTGGCAGTGAAAAGCCACAGATTACAATTCGCATAAATCTGCTAGAAGTATGTGGGACCCCCTGATGGGTGGCAGTGAGAAGCCACGGATTACAAGTCTCAGAAACCTCCTATAAATCAGTGAGACCCCTTGATGGGTGGCAGTGAGAAGCCAGAGATTACAAATCTCAGAAACCTCCTATAAATCAGTGAGACCCCTTGATGGGTGGCAGTGAGAAGCCACAGATTACAAATCTCAGAAACCTCCTATAAATCAGTGAGACCCCTTGATTGGTGGCAGTGAGAAGCCACAGATTACAAATCTCAGAAACCTCCTATAAATCAGTGTGACCCCTTGATGGGTGGCAGTGAGAAGTCACAGATTACAAGTCTCAGAAACCTCCTATAAATCAGTGTGACCCCTTGATGGGTGACAGTGAGAAGCCACAGATTACAAGTCTCAGAAACCTCCTATAAATCAGTGAGACCCCTTGATGGGTGGCAGTGAGAAGCCACAGATTACAAATCTCAGAAACCTCCTATAAATCAGTGAGACCCATAGGCGTGCGCACGGGGTGTGCCGGGTGTGCCTGGGCACACCCTAATGCCGGCCCCGGCACACCCCACAGGCCCACGGAACACTCTGGGTCCCAGCTGGCCGCATCCAATGGATAGCCGCCAGGACCCTTCAATTCGGCAAGCCTGGCGGCAGCCTCCGCTTCCCTGGTGGTCCGGTGGATGTGGGTGCTGCACCGTGATCTTTGCTTACAGACCGCAGTGCACGTCCCACAGTGAGTGACTGGGCACGAGCTGATCGCCGACGATTGCTGATGACCTGTCATCTGACCGCTGGCACTTACTGACTGTGTCAGAGCGCCGGCGGTCAGGTGACAGGGCACCTGCGATTGGGCGCTCAGCTCGAGTCCAGTCACTCGCTGTGGGACGTGCACTGCGGTCTGTAAGCACAGATCGCGGTGCAGCACCCACAGCCACCAGACCACCAGGGAAGCGGAGGCTGCCGCCAGGCCTGCGGAATTGAAGGGTCCCGGCGGCTATCCGTTGCATGGCACAGGACCACCAGGGAAGCGGAGGCTGCCTCCAGGCCTGCGGGGGTGAGAGGTCCCGGCGGCTATCCATTGGATGCGGCCTGCCGGGTTCCCCCTCCTTGACCCCCCCCTCTGGACCAAAATTCAACCCCCTCCCTGCAAATGAGAAAAAAAAAAAAGTAAGCAGAAGAGGGGGCCACTTTTATATATTATAGGTGCCGCACATTACAGGGGGGTTTTATTGCTGTGGATTTTGTGATACGCTCACACACACAGCACATTACTGGGGGTTTATTTCTGTGGATTTTGTGATACGCTCGCACACACAGCACATTACTGGGGGTTTCATTGCTGTGGATTTTGTGATACGCTGATACGCACAGCACATTCCTGGGGGGTTTTATTGCTGTGGATTTTGTGATACGCTCATACACAGAGCACATTACTGGGGGGTTTTATTGCTGTGGATTTTGTGATACGCTCATACACAGAGCATATTACTGGGGAGTTTTATTGCTGTAGATTTTTTTGATACGCTCATACACAGAGCACATTACTGGGGAGTTTTATTGCTGTGGATTTTGTGATACGCTCATACACACAGCACTTTGCTGGGGGTTTTATTGCTGTGGAATGTGTGATACGCTCATACACACTGCACATTGCTGAGTTTAATTGCTGTGGATTCTATGATATGCTCATACACGTTGCACATTACTGTGAGTTTTATTGCTATGGATTCTGATACGCCCATACACAGCAAACATTACTGTGAGTTTTGTTGTGGAGCTCTGTGACACGCTCATACATACCGCCCATTACTGTGCGTTTTTATTGCTGTGGATTCTCTGCTACGCTCACACACATACCACACTCGCTGGGTGGGTCTGTAACTTCCACCACACTCACTGGGTGGGTTAAATGGATCATGTCAGGAGCTGGTGTAGTCGTCTCCACGTTCGGAGCTCATTCATCCCGGAGTGCTTCTGCTTCCAAGGTTTTTTCTTCCGTTGATGTTGTCTTGTAGACATCTTAAAACAGCAGACTGGTCCAGAGAATCCACCTTTAGGGAGTGTTATTTTAAACTAGTGATTCGCATGTCACTACTCACTAATTATCACTATTTAATTAGGCTTTGAACTAGCATAATATGAGCCTCCGTGTCTTGTGGAATAATTCCCAGACTCTTCCATATTCTTTAAAACAATTACTGGGTAAAGGATAGGACGCTGTGGCAAAACTGGATAGAAGACCTCTGACAATGAAGTCTTTGTCCTATAGGAAAATTGAACATTTCTCCCTGTGTCGGGTAAAACTTCTTCCCGTTAAGTTTAGGGCTCGAACATGTGAGACTCTATTGCAGGAAATCAATCAAAGTAAAATGGCCAATTTCACAGAAATCCGTTTAATAGACAGAGTTTCATTCTCGGCCACTTATCCAGAAAATTAACTAGAATGACATCCCAGGTGTTAGAATAACGGGAACGAGGGGTCATTACATCAATAACCTACATGTAATGGAAAGCTTCCCGGCAAGAATAACAATAAAATCCTGATGTGAAGCAGATATCACCGATCTGAAGTTATTAATCGTACGATACGCTTTACCATCCCCAAATAGATGTGTGAAGAAACTAAACAAGTTACTCAAGGAACTGATATGGAATCAGTGGTCTCACTAGGGTTGGTGTCACCCGGTGCGGTAACTTATGGTGTCACCCCCCCCCCCGAGTTTTACGGATTTTTTTAACTACTCTTACTCCTAAATCAGTACTCCCATATAACACTGAATGCTCATACACACAGCGCACATTACTGTGAGGTTTATTGCTGTGGAGCTCTCTCATATGCTCACACAAATTTTTGCCAATTGCCAGCAAGTACGGTGCCTGTTCGAAGGCAGTGAAAGCACACATGGATATATATTGCCCCCAGCAGCTCTGGATATATTGCCCCCAGCAGCTGACCCATGGATATATATTGCCCCCAGCTCACATATGAATATATTGCCCCAGTTCACAATTATATATTGCCCCCAGCAGCTCACCCATGGATATATATTGCCCCAGCTCACATATGGATATATTGCGCCTCAGCTCACATATGGATATATTGCCCCAGACCAGCTCACATATGGATATATTGCCCCAGACCAGCTCACACATGGATATATTGCCCCCAGACCAGCTCACACATGGATATATTGCCCCCAGCAGCTCACCCATGGATATATTGCCCCCAGCTCACATATGGATATATTGCCCCAGTTCACAATTATATATTGCCCCCAGCAGCTCACCCATGGATATATATTGCCCCAGCTCACATATGGATATATTGCACCTCAGCTCACATATGGATATATTGCCGCAGACCAGCTCACACATGGATATATTGCCCCAGACCAGCTCACACATGGATATATTGCCCCCAGACCAGCTCACACATGGATATTGCCCCAGCTCTCATGGATATGCCCCCAGCACACATGGATTCTGCCCCAAGCACACATGGATACTGCCCCCAGCACACATGGATACTGCCCCAGCTCACATGGATATGCCCCAGCTCTCATGGATATGCCCCAGCAGCTCTCATGGATATGCCCCAGCAGCTCTCATGGATATTGCCCCAGCAGCTCTCATGGATATTGCCCCAGCTCCTCTCATGGATATTGCCCCAGCTCCTCTCATGGATATACTGCCCCAGCTCCTCTCATGGATAATGCCCCAGCTCCTCTCATGGATATTGCCCCAGCTCCTCTCATGGATTTTGCCCCAGCTCCTCTCATGGATATGCCCCAGCTCCTCTCATGGATATACTGCCCCAGCTCCTCTCATGGATTTTGCCCCAGCTCCTCTCATGGATTTTGCCCCAGCTCCTCTCATGGATATGCCCCAGCTCCTCTCATGGATATTGCCCCAGCTCCTCTCATGGATATACTGCCCCAGCTCCTCTCATGGATATACTGCCCCAGCTCCTCTCATGGATAGGCCCCAGCTCCTCTCATGGATATACTGCCCCAGCTCCTCTCATGGATTTTGCCCCAGCTCCTCTCATGGATATACTTCCCCAGCTCCTCTCATGGATAATGCCCCAGCTCCTCTCATGGATAATGCCCCAGCTCCTCTCATGGATATTGCCCCAGCTCCTCTCATGGATTTTGCCCCAGCTCCTCTCATGGATATGCCCCAGCTCCTCTCATGGATATACTGCCCCAGCTCCTCTCATGAATATGCCCCAGCTCCTCTCATGGATATACTGCCCCAGCTCCTCTCATGGATATACTGCCCCAGCTCCTCTCATGGATAGGCCCCAGCTCCTCTCATGGATATACTGCCCCAGCTCCTCTCATGGATTTTGCCCCAGCTCCTCTCATGGATATACTTCCCCAGCTCCTCTCATGGATAATGCCCCAGCTCCTCTCATGGATAATGCCCCAGCTCCTCTCATGGATATTGCCCCAGCTCCTCTCATGGATTTTGCCCCAGCTCCTCTCATGGATATGCCCCAGCTCCTCTCATGGATATACTGCCCCAGCTCCTCTCATGAATATGCCCCAGCTCCTCTCATGGATATACTGCCCCAGCTCCTCTCATGGATTTTGCCCCAGCTCCTCTCATGGATATTGCCCCAGCTCCTCTCATGGATATGCCGGGTGCCCCAGCTCCTCTCATGGAAACGCCCCAGCTCCTCTCATGGATATACTGCCCCAGCTCCTCTCATGGATATACTGCCCCAGCTCCTCTCATGGATATGCCCCAGCTCCTCTCATGGATTTTTCCCCAGCTCCTCTCATGGATATATTGCCCCAGCTCCTCTCATGGATATGCCAAAGCTCCTCTCATGGATATACTGCCCCAGCTCCTCTCATGGATATGCCCCAGCTCCTCTCATGGATATACTGCCCCAGCTCCTCTCATGGATATACTGCCCCAGCTCCTCTCATGGATATGCCCCATCTCCTCTCATGGATATTGCCCCAGCTCCTCTCATGGATATGCCCCAGGTCCTCTCATGGATATTGCCCCAGCTCCTCTCATGGATATACTGCCCCAGCTCCTCTCATGGATATGCCCCAGCTCCTCTCATGGATATACTGCCCCAGCTCCTCTCATGGATTTTTGCCCCGGCTCCTCTCAAGGATATGCCCCAGCTCCTCTCATGGATATTGCCCCAGCTCCTCTCATGGATATGCCCCAGCTCCTCTCATGGATATGCCCCAGCTCCCCTTATGGATATACTGCCCCAGCTCCTCTCATGGATTTTGCCCCAGCTCCTCTCATGGATTTTGCCCCAGCTCCTCTCATGGATATGCCCCAGCTCCTCTCATGGATATTGCCCCAGCTCCTCTCATGGATATGCCCCAGCTCCTCTCATGGATATTACCCCAGCTCCTCTCATGGATATACTGCCCCAGCTCCTCTCATGGATATACTGCCCCAGCTCCTCTCATGGATATGCCCCAGCTCCTCTCATGGATATGCCCCAGCTCCTCTCATGGATATTGCCCCAGCTCCTCTCATGGATATGCCCTAGGCTTGTGCACCGATTTTTTTTCGGTTCGATTCGGTTCGGCTCGTTCGGATGTTTAAACTTTTCGATTTGGCTCGTTTCGACCGATTTCTGTTTCGATTCGGTTTGGTTCGACTCGTTTTTCGTGTACATTTTTTTTTCGGAATATCGACCATTTATCGTATTTTCGGGTCACCTAGCTCGTTTTTTGTATCGACTTTTCGAGATTTCGGAAATTTTCGTATTTTTCGGAACCTCTGTTCTCCTCGTTTCAAAGTTTGGTAGTCCCTGAACCAAAGAGGAGGAGCTGCTCGCGTGTAAATTCACATATATATAGCAGAGGCTGTCAGCAGGATCTGCCCAATTATTTAGAGGACAAAAATGTGAACTGTTTTTCAATAAAGTATCCCTTTAACAACGTGGACCATCTCCACTTTTATGATATCATTTTAGCAGAAGCATAGATTTCTAAGGGTCAAAACACGGTATGTGAGATTGCTGACAACGGGAACAATAGTGACCTGCCCTACAGTGACACCCTGTTCTGGTATTGGCTCGTTGGTGCCATTGCAGTGTAGGCTACACCATATGTAAATCAGACTGTGGTCATCCTGAAAGGGTGGCCGGCGCTGAAATGTTTCTGCTCTCAGATTCTTCAAAAAACAATATTTTATTTATAGCCTTAATAGTTGCAAGTGATGGTTAAAAGAATCACCGTTGACAATATCGGATTCTGTAAGGATCGGAAATGGCCAATTCTGAATATCAGAAGCTTCTGATATTTCTGTATCAATGACTTGGAATATCAGAAACATGTGATCTGTTCGGCCATTTTTGATCTCCGAAACCTAAGGTTAGGTTACAGTTTCTGTTATATGGTTAGGGTAGGATCTTGGGTTCCTGCAGAGGTTTGGCCAGGACAGGTGTTAACCTCTTAATTAACCTCAACCAAGAGATGTCCTTTTGGTTTAAGTCTTGGACATAGAGTATTGAAGATCACTCCTGAATTTCCCAACAACTTTGAAGTGGACAGTCATCATCGAATTTCAGAATAAAACAGCTGGAACCGAAATCACGAATGGAACCGAAATCATGAATAGAGTGAAAATAAATTTCGATTTGACACATTTCAAGTCCATTCAAAAATTCCGAAAATATTTTGTTTCGGCTTCGGAAAACTTTTCGGATCTGCCATTTTCGGATCTAAAAATTTTCGGAAAATCGGCCGCATCCGAAAACACGAATTGGGAAATTTCGTGAAAATTCCGAAATTCCGAAACCCGAAACGCACATCCCTAATATGCCCCAGCTCCTCTCATGGATACGCCCCAGCTCCTCTCATGGATATACTGCCCCAGCTCCTCTCATGGATATACTGCCCCAGCTCCTCTCATGGATATGCCCCAGCTCCTCTCATGGATTTTTCCCCAGCTCCTCTCATGGATATATTGCCCCAGCTCCTCTCATGGATATTGCCCCAGCTCATGGATATACTGCCCCAGCTCATGGATAATGCCCCCAGCTCATGGATAATGCCCCAACACATGGATACTGCCCCAGCACATGGATATGCCCCAGCACATGGATATGCCCCAGCTCATGGATATACTGCCCCAGCTCATGGATATACTGCCCCAGCTCATGGATATACTGCCTGTGACGGAACGGCCGCCACAGTGTATAAAAATATTATTATGTGTGTGTAGTTATTCCTTCATTTAAAAGGTTAAATTTGTTTCTATAATTTAGTATCTGTTTTGATGTATTTCGTATGCCCTGTATTTATCCAAACGAATTCCCCTGTTAGGTGTGCTGCAAAGTGTCCCCTAGGTCATATTTAATTGTGTTTTCCCTGCAAGGTTCCCCACTGATTCTGCTTGTAGAAACTGCAACATTGTAGCAAACAGCCGCTGGCGAATTGCCAAAACCCGACCTGAGTTCACCTGCTTGCCCTGGAGCCCCCTTTACCCTGAGCAAGGTGCTTTTTGGACCATAGGTCCCCAGGGATGGTAGCCTGGTGTGGGGCAAGTTTGGAGAGGATTTGCGCAGGAAAACCCCTCCATCCAACTAGAAAACCCCCTCCTGCCCGGAGCATGTCAGCCCCTGCATCGCAGTCTCGGAGAGAGAGCTGCCGAACTGTATCTGATGGCATTCTGACCCCTCTGGACGGATCGGGTAGATTCTTTCAGGGAAGCAGCCCAGAGACCCGAGCTACCCAAGGTGTAAATGGGGTGCCGGAGCGCCCAGGGGATCACCCTGAAAACCCCCATTTCCCAGACCATCGGGCTGGGAGGTGCGCCCACACCATGGGGGGCATCGGACAGCAGACAGGCAGGTGCCAGAAACTGGGCTGTGGCTGGGGACAGTGGCAGAATTCAGTCCGGGAGTCCGGGGGCAGTCATGGGGGAGAACAATGGGACTGTACCATATAAATGGACCGGGTATGTGCTGTTTAACATTAAAAACCAACTTGCTTAAACCTATACTGAGTCACGACTAGTATTTGGGGAGGGCATAATCACTGAATAAGCCGGCTTTTACTGAATCCTTTGCTTCCAGACCATCCAGGGACCACTGCCAATCTCTCTCCCACCTTGCTAGCTCGCTACCCGGCTAAGCTCTCCAGCAAGCAAGACTCGGCGCTGCAGACGGAGCTACCCCTGCAGGGTAGCTGATCCGTTACATTGGTGGCACAGCGGTGGAATTTCCGAGACCAGACAAGCAGGGGGTAATATAGCCGCTGGCTTGACCCCGGTCTTGGGCACCACAACCGCCGAGTGCCTGGAGCGGCACATCACCCGGGGAGATTCTGAGACCAGCCCAGCAGGGGGTGATACAGCCGTTGGCTTGACCCCGGTCTCAGCAGCCCTGAAGCTCAAGGAGGTTTGCAAGACTCCCACCTCAACGGAGCAGCTCTAACTGTATGGCCCAGTGCTACGAAAGGCTCAAGCGGACAACTCTAAATGACTTGAAGAGGCTCGTGGAAAGATAGCCAGCGGGAAACTCAAGGCAACGCTCATTACTGAACTGATGGAGGACGACCGGGTGAGCATGGCACCTTCCGAGAATTCAGAGACCTCTGAATGGCGGCGAGAGGTACAGTGGCGGCTGGCCCTGTATGGTGCCAACCCTGCGGCAGAAGTGATTACCAGCGTATTGGCAGATACGGACCAGCTCTGAAAAGCCGAGCTTCAACACCGGTCTGGAGGGTCCACCACGTCCCAGCACGCCACAACAGCTCCCAGGCACAAAATCCCCTATGCAGCATTCAAAATGTTCCCGGAATGATGCAAATATATCAATGGTTTTCTGCAGGACTTTGAACGGCAGTGTGTGCTACAGGCAGTCAATACCACAGATTGGGTTCCCATCCTGGCAAGCAAACTCACCGGGAGAGCAGCTGAGGCATTTCGGGCCGTGGCAGACTAGGACTGCACTGTCTACGAGCGGGTAAGAGAACATCTCCGTGCCCGCTATGCCCTCACTCCAGAAGCCTATCGGCTTAAGTTCTGAAACCTCCGGAAAGGCCCCATAGAGAGTTACACAGAGTGGGCCCACAGGATGCAGCAGGCCGTTAAGAACTGGGTCCAGGGGTGTCAAGCGACCACTCTGGACCAATTTACTCACCTCATCCTACTCGAGCAGTTTTACAACTGTACCCCTCTGGAGGTGCGGGACTGGGTCAGGGACCGAAGACCCCTCACGCTACCTGAAGCCACCCGCCTTGCAGATGAATACCACGCTGCTCGGAGGAATGCTTCGACCCAGTCGCGACCCACACCCCGGCCTGGGCCGATTCTCACGCAACCCTGGACTGCCCTCATGGAACACTCCAGGCATCAACCTCCCTCTCAACAACAGCGAACTGGGCCCAGGTGCTATGGATGCAACCAAATCGGACATATCCGAGATCACTGCCCCTGAACCGGGCCTGACCACCGGCAGCTCATCCAGGGTACCCACCGGCCAGGGCTGCGGCATACTGCAGTCAACATGATCCGGACCTGATGCTGACTACCTCCCCTGAGGAGGACTGCGGAATCCTGCATGAGGCCAACCCGATACAAGCTGCTGCCGCAGACAACCGTCGGCACCATCGACAAGTTGTCCAGATCAGTGGCCAGCCAGTGCAAGGACTTCGGGACACCGTGGCCACTCTTACTTTGGCCAAGCCACACCTTGTTCCCCCTGCAGCCACCACGGGCTACTCAGTGGCTATCCGAGTGGCAGGCAGCAACGTGTACCGAATTCCCACAGCTCGTGTCCACCTGGACTGGGGCACCGGAGCTCGGGATGTCGAGGTGGGGCTGATGCAGAACCTACCCACAGACATACTGTTGGGGAATGATCTGGGATTGTTATCCTCCGCCTTCGAACCCACCGACCATGGAGAGGCATACCCCGTTACTACCCGGCTGCAGACTTGGCAGGCTCCTCACCCAAGCTCCGGAGGGACCACGGTAAGACTCACCAGACCTGACCCTGCCCCAGATAGGGGCCCCTCCATGACCTGGGATTCCCCGGGCGACTTTGCCAAAGAAACCCTATAGACAACAGGCGGGCCAGGATCTGGGAGGGCTAGGGGAGGTAAGATTTGAGTGGGACCAGGGGAAGTTGTATAGGATCTCCGGGGGATCAGGGAGGGGGGCAGTCCAGATACCCATTCGACAGCTGGTAGTGCCAAAGAAATATCGGCGTGATCTCTTAAAGATCGGGCACGATATTCCTCTAGCAGGCCATCTGGGACACCGGCGGACCTTGCATCGCCTGACCCAGAGCTTCTTCTGGCCTGGTCTATCTGGCGATGTGAGGGATTACTGCCGGACATGCGAGATATGCCAGAGAGTAGGGAAGCGAGGAAACAGAGCTAAGGCCATCCTGAGACCCCTACCCATAGTGGGAGAGCCATTTAGGAGGGTGTCGGTAGATCTGATAGGGCCCTTAGCGGTGCCTAGCACTACGGGGAAGAAATACATCCTAACCGTAGTTGACTATGTGACCCGGTACCCCGAGGCCATAGCCCTACGGAATATCCAGGCAGAGACCGTAGCTGGTGCTCTGCTCCAGATATTCTCAATGATATGGATACTGCAAGCATCACAGGAATGGCCACGGTCCAGTGATGAGAGATAGCTGCTTTGTCACCAGACCCAGTGACCATACAGGAAACAGAACTCGAGTGAGAATAATAGAAGACGAGGACACAAGTGCTGTCTCAGGTTATTTCTTTACTCTGGGGCAAAATTTCATACACCCAGTAGTTTTGTCAAACATTTGGAGCGTCACAAATTCATGAATTACAAACCGATACGTCAGCATTATAGGAAGAGGTGTTTTTCCTACTTTGGGCAGTACCTAGACTTACACAAACATTTCCTGTACTAGCCTAGTAGGCACGCCTAAATTGACATCACAGCTATATCCTAGTCTAGGAATAGGAATGTTCCATAGGATGTATTTAAACAATTGACCATGGACCATGTGTATCCTTCCCTTCCTCTCGGCTGGTCAGCCTCTCATAGTTTCTAGAGGAAATGAAATTGAATAGAACATCTGCACTCCTTGATAACAACAGCAAACCAAGAAAAAGACCATACTTCAGCATTACCTCATGATCAGGCATTTGCTGAGCAGTCAATCTGGCCCTATGTATTTATATAGATATCAAATATTACTAGAATATAGAAATATGAATTCAATGAATTATCTACCATATTTAAATCCCTTTCAATCCGTCTTTTGATCATGAATCACGTGATCACTAATTAAAAAGAAAAGTAAACTAAACTAGTGAACCTATTACAAATGGGGTTACATTGTCATCACATTATACATATAAATCATTCTAATACGTAGAAATAAAAAAAGAGATTAGTCATTACTCATAAGAGTGGAACGTTGAAAAGGAATCAAAGTAGGTGGGGGTGGAAGTATAGGATAGGCTGGCATCATAGGTGAGTTAGAAACGCAACATTTCTCAAGGCATAGCATCAACAATTTGTAAAAAATGGCAATAACAAGAATAATCATAACGAGATACATTAAACCATGTAAAATAGTTGAACCTAGGCTACCAAAAATAGAACTAAAGCCAAAGGTCCAATCAAATCCATCTAAGGGACTTGATACTTTCCTGAGTTGGGTTTGAATTTCCTCAATATCATGTATATCTTGAGAAACTTCACCTGAAATGTCATCAATGTGAAAACAACAATGGGTCAAATTAAGAAGACCACATACACCACCCTCCTTCATTAACAAATAATCAAGGGCCATACGATTCTGAATTACTGCATCTCTAATCTGACGTTGCTCAGCAGAAAGAACTGCTAGAGCATGTGTAGTGTGATTAAACAAGTCATCAACTAAGTCAACAAAAAGGTTCATTTTAGAATACAAACGAGCAACACCATATGCGGGTAGCAAGATTCCACCAAATCGCTCTGCCTCAGAGGTTTTGACAGATATGGAGGAGCGACGAGAGCGATGTACAGTGTTATGTAGGTCAATGCGCATACCAGACGGAACATATGGGTGAATAGTATGAGATGGACCAATAAGACCCAAAACACATTCACCAACATAAGTTCTAGGTATTACCAAATATGCCCATTTACCACATAACCAGTAAAAAGGGGGTTAAGGGGCAAGGTAGCATAAGCATCAATATAATATGTTGCAACCATTATCATACTAGAGTATGTGCCATCTTCCACTTGCAAGGTCCAATCTTTTGGACTGTTGGAATCATGTAAGTTAAGTTTCCCAAAAGATGCTACATTCCACACAGTATTTTTAAACAAAACATGGGTAGCATTAATTTGGGATGCGTTAATACATCCAAACATGAAATCAGCAGAGTTGGCGTTGCCAACACTTACAGGAAAAGTTTTATCCATCCATTGCCATAAACTTACACATTTATCTGGTATACCTGGGTTAGAACAAAGGGGGGAGGACACTAACTTAGAATGCCAAGGGCAAGAAAACCAGGACGAAGAACTATTACCGTAAAGAAAGGAAACACGAAAAGTGGCTTGTAGATTCATCTCAGAATTATTAGGGACATACATATGATCCATTATAACCTGGCAAGGAGGTTCCTTTCTGTTAGGTTCTGGTGAAGGCATTCTACCAGTAATGTTAAATCTCATTCGTATCACTGCAGTACCACGATGTTCCTGTAAGAGGGGAGCACGTATAAAAGTGGCACCGGGATTGTTAGTAGTTTTAGAGAAAGTAGGCAATGTAAACAAATCATCATCAAAAAGACTTAGATTCAAAGCAACTCCTTCATACGGTATACCATATTTAGAACTAGTTGGTTTGGCCATACATATCCAGCAGGACTTGTTGAAACCTGAAAGTTCATATATAGTCTGAGCAGCATATGCATAGTTATTAGGTCGATGCAAGTCTCTTTTCAAACGCATATTAAGAACTGGGGGACGAGCAAAGGAGATATTGTGGGGACCTACAATATCTTCCCAGAAACATCTGTGATAGTAACATGAACTACCAGAAAGTATTATGAAATAAATCATAATGATTAAAAGTGAACCAAAAAAAAATACAACAGTTCTTGGAAAAAGAGCAAAACATCTTGGTAGTAGTTCTAGCAATAGACACTGCAAGTGTAAAATCAGAGTAAATACAATATGTATTACTTTGTGAAAAAGGAAAGTTCATCAAAAAATAAACAGTTTGTGTAAATGAGGACCAAAAGGTACTACTCTTCAGGTTGAGTAGGACAGTTAAGAGGCATAAAAAAATAAATTGGGGGAAAACAATTCTTCAGCTGGGAAACCAGCCAACAGGTTAGCAGGGGCTTACAACTGCTGTGGCTGTCAGGGATCCCCAGGAATAGGATATAGGAAGCCCAAGGAGTTGGTGAAGGAGGCAAGGTTAACGTTACAAGCCAAGTCAGGATCACAGCGGTACACGGAGGTCGGGTCACAAGCCAGTCAGGATCACAGCGGTACACGGAGGTCGGGTCACAAGCCAAGTCAGGATCACACGGTACACGGAGGTCGGGTCACAAGCCAGGTCAGGATCACAGGAAAGAATACACCATCGGATGGGAAGAGCAATACTGAGGGAACTGCTACAATAGTGAAGCGAGGATGGAATGACCAGTCTGCCCTTAAGTACCCATGGAGCTCCTCCCCACTCTGAGAAGCCGGTGACATCATAGTTGTGCGCCGGGCCGGCCGCCATATTGGTGGGGCCTGGCCGCGCGCGCGACCATTCTGAGGCACGCGCTGGCCAGCAGTCTTGGGCTGCGACGCAAGCCCACGGCGGAATACCCGGGGACCCACTCGTCGTCCCCTCCGGAGTCATGGACCCGCAACAGAGGTGAGCCGGGTCTCCGGGTAACGCCAGGACCATGCGCCAGCCGCAATCCGACCCCCTGAGCAGCAGCCCGGGAGCGGGGACCGCCGGGCCAGCCGTCCCGGAACCCGTAGCCCTGACATGGCCCACACTCCAGATTCATCAGTGGGGTACGTCACAGGTGAGGTCATCTAGAAGCAGGGTCATCGATTCCACGTCTGGGGTTGAGGTCACAGGTGGATCAGGAATGAAGTCATCAGGGATGAATGGCGCTTTCTTTATCCTTGATGCATGGATCCAGGAGGTGATTCATCAGTCAGCACGGCGGTTCTGGTCACAGCAAGGACGGTAGTCGGCTCTCCATATGGTGGATCAATGGTTTTGTGACGATGCAGGGCCTTCACGAGCACTCGATCTCCTGGAACAAAACGGTGAGTAGGATCTGTGGAGAGAGGCGGGAAAGAGCAGGAGACCGTTCTATGGAAATCATGCAATGTTTTAAGCAATTGAGTAACATATGCTTCTCTAAATTCATCCAGATCACCTGGTAACATTACCAGGGGACCTTGCTTAGGAATCCATGGGGTAGGAAAGGGTCTTCCCATGAGAACTTCAAAGGGGGAAAGGCCAGTGACAGAATGGGTGGTCATTCTTATTTCTGCAAGAATGGCTGGAAGGTAATCCGGCCAGTTCTTGAAGGTACCCTCAGTCATGGTATGGGCAATGAAACTTCCATTGAATGGCCATTAATTTTACCAATTCCTGTGTGATCTTGGAGGTAAAGGCAGGACCATTATCTGAATCAATAGATATGGGGCATCCATATCTGGGTATTAATTCTTTACAAAGAATTTTGGCAACAGTTCTGGCATTTTCTCTTGCAGTAGGGAAGGCTTCAGGCCATCTAGAAAACTTGTCAACTATTACCAGAAGGTATTTCAGGTTACCTTTTGCAGTGGGCATGTGTGTAAAATCAATTTGGAGTTCCTGGAATGGACCATTAGCAGGCGGTAGGTGTTGAGTTATAATTTTTGGGCCCTGTGTATTATTTCTGGCACATATAAGGCAACGAGAAAGTTGGGAATTAATCATAGCCTTAAGATTACAACAGAAAAATGCTTAGCCATTTCGCTGTATGTGAGTTTGGGAGATCTGTGGCCAGGACCGTGAAAAGAAAAAATAAAGATTGGCGCTGCTGCAGCAGGTAAGCCAACTCTTCCTCCTTTCTCATAAATTCTAACATCAGGCGGAATTTCTTGAGACTTCACAAGGCCTTCTGAGGCCCAATGATAAACATCAGCTTCAGTAGCACCTGCCTGGAGTTCTTTAAGCATCCATTTCTGGGGCAGCAGAAAAGGAAGAAAGGTAGCAGGTGACAATTGGAGGGTGAGGAACAAGAGAAATGGTAGGAGATGAAAGAGCAGCAGCTTTAGACTCAGCGTCAGCAAAATGATTGCCACGAGAAACAAAAGAGTCAACAGGATCATGACCTTTGCATTTAACAACAGCAAGACGAGAAGGCAATAGAATAGCAGACAGGAGATCAGAAATCAGATCAGAATGAGAAAATAGGACGTCCATCAGCCGTAGTAAAACCACGGCGATGCCATAGTGCACCAAAATCATGCACAACACCAAATGCATAACGAGAGTCAGTATAAATGGTGACAGGAGATCTTTAAAAAGTTTACATGCAGCTGTTAAAGCAAAGAGTTCCGCAGCTTGCGAAGAATTTGAAGGAATGGAAGCAGATTCATGTACAATGTCAGGCAATTCAACCACAGCATAACCAGTCAGATACTGTGAATCAGAAGGACGAGAACAGGAGCCATCAACAAAGATATGACGAATATCAGGACCTTCTAGAGGAGTGTCAGAAAGATCAGATCTAGGAGAGGTCGTTAGTTGAATGAGCGGAAGACAATCATGTAATTCACGAGGCTCCTCTTGGTCTTCGCGTAGACGCAGGAGAGCGTTTAGAACAACAGAAGGACCAGAAGTGACAGCAGAGTATTTGACAGACAAATTGGAGGTAGAAGTTAGTACAGTTTCATAACCAGACAAACGTTGGGAAGAAATGTGCTGGGTAGAAAGGTTACGAAGTACATGCAAGACATTGTGTTGTGTATGGAGAATCGTGTCAGTACCTAGGGTTAAGGACTGAACTGTTTCCACAGCCATGGCACAGGCAGCCAAGGAGCGGAGACAATTTGGCATTCCCTGAACAACAGGTGGCATGACTTTTGACAAAAATGCAGTTGGACGCAGTGCCCCCCCGTGGACCTGTGCAAGAACAGCCGCCATTGTGCGCCCATCCTCCCTACAGTAGAGGTGAAAAGGCAGTTTATAGTTCGGTAGCCCCAGTGCTGGTGCAGTAGCCAACAGTTCCTTTAACGTATCAAAGGCAGACACCATGTCCGGAGACCAAACAATTTGGTCTGGAGCTGTGCGCGCAGCAGACGCACGAAGAACAGAGTCATAATAGGAACAGTCTGGTATCCAATGACGACAAAAATTCACCATCCCTAGAAAGGACAACATGTCTGTTTTGGAGGCAGGACGCTTGAGCTGGAGCAGGCTCTGAATGCGGGACGGTGAGAGGACACAAGATCCCTCAGTGAGAACGAAACCCAAATATTCAATAGAGGTGGAGCAAAATTGCATCTTTTTTCTGGACACCTTGTGGCCTTCTGAGTGTAGATGGTTTAAGAGAGCAACAGAGTCAGTGTAACATGCAGCTTGGCTGAGGCTACATAGGAGGAGGTCATCCACATACTGTAGTAAGGTGGAGCCTTCCGGCGGACTGTAACTCAACAGAGTCTCACGCAGGGCACGAGCAAAAGACGCAGGACTGTCAATAAATCCCATAGGTAAAACTGACCAACAAAATTGACTACCTTCAAATGTAAAAGCCAAAATGTGTTGTGTATCTGGATGTACTGGGACAGAAAAAAAGGCATTTTTTAGGTCTATGACTGTAAAATGTGTGGAGTCTGGGGGTATGGAGGTGAGAAGGGTTGGGAGGTCAGGTACAATTGGAGAAATAGGAATTATGATTTCATTGAGAGATCTGAAATCCTGAGTAAAGCGATATCCATCTCCTTTAGGCACAGGATTTACAGGCGTGTTGTACGAACTTACAATGGGACGCAGAATGCCAGTAGCAAGGAAGCGGCGAATGAATTCCCGTATTCCTTCATCTTTAGCAGGTGACAGATTATATTGCTTGTGATAGACAGGAATTGCAGATTTTTTTAATTTTGCGGAATATGGAGAGCAGGAGATAGAACCCACATCATATTCGTCAATTGCCCATACATCCGGATGTACACACAATTCGAGATCAGGTGCTGAAAGGAAAGCACAGTGAAGAGAAGAGAAGGAATGGGAGGAAGTGTTAGGTGGAGACACTGGAGAGAGAGGAGTGGGGGCTGTTGGGGGATGACATGTGCTGGGAGCAGCTTCAAAAGAAAGAAATGGAGAATCCACATGTAAAGATCCAGATGGCATGCAGATAATAGACACAGCAAGCAAAGAAAGCAAATCTCTGCCTAACAAATTAACAGGACAGGTAGGGAGAACATGAAAAGAATGAAACACAGAGGCAGGAGAAGAATTTGAAGAAATAGCAATGGGTGGGGTGACAAACGTATCTGTTAGAACTCCATTAATCCCCAAAGATGGCGTCTCAGCAGGTTTAATTACCACAAACACCACTCTATTGTAAGCGTCAAATTTGTAGCACCCGTATCCACAAGGAATGGGGTTTTATGATCCTCCAAATTAAGGATCACTAGGGGCAAATGGTCAACTGTTTCTGAAACCTGAACACATGAGATGGAGCATGCCTGGGCCACATCATGCATTTGATTGGTTTTGCCAATCAATCTTATGACGAGGTGGATCACAGACATTATAGGAGAGGTAACAGCATTGCTTGTTGGAGATCTTGGCTGGGGTTCATAGCAGTATTGCCAAAGTTCCTGGGATTATGAGGGCATTCATTACGCCAGTGATTTGGATCTCCACAAATAAAACAAGTACCTAGGGTACGTGTGGGGTGTTGAGGACGATAATAAGTCCGTTTAGGGCGAGGACCATTATTACCTGGGGGACCTGAAGGACTGTTAAAAACAGCTAACATATATTTAGAATGCTGCAGGTCAAAGCAACCTGCAGAATCTTTAACAAGGAGCCTATTATTAAGATCAATAGGTACCACTGTTGGCCAGTTATCAATCACCTGTTTAGCAATTCTCTGGGTATCATCTCTGAGATTACCCATGAGAGTTTGAGTGTAGAGGAGACCCATATCTCCATCTAATGTCATGCCGGCATCCTCCTTCCAGTTCTTATGGAACCGGTGGACGAATTCGGTGACAGATTCTTTGGCATTTTGTTTGCATGCAATGGCTGCGACCATAGAACGTCGAGCTCCATAATTATGAGTCCATTCATCACAAACTTCTGTCCACATATCATCAATCTGGGCCGATGTTTGTAAAGGCAAATTTTGGGGTGTAATAGGGGCACCTATTAGAGGAACATGGGGGGGTTGAAGTGAGAGAACACGAGTCCAATCAAAACCAGTGTCATCAGCATATCCCATGACACCGTTAATGATCAATTTGTAATCTTCCTGAGTTAATTGCACTCCTCGTGTCGCCCGTTTAAGGTATTGTGTTGTCGCAGTCGGGAAATTCTGGGACTAGGAGAACCCTTAATTATCGAATTTAAGGTTCCTATATCAGGGGGCATAATAACGACATTATTTCCTGCAATTAAATAGGGCATCTGATATCTAGCAGGGGGGTTGATAGTTTTGCCAGATTGGGTCCTAGTTATTATGTTCTGAAGTTGGGGTTCAAATTGGTCAATAAAAGATTGCATTTGGGGAGAGTATCCTACACGGTTGGGTTTGGAAGTGGATACAAATGAAGATGTACTGAATTTAGACATAGGGGTTTTATTTTGCCAATCATATGTGCTAGTTTCATCTTGTTCTGTGTCAGATTCTGTTTCAACATGGGGTATTCCTACGATTGCACCTAAAACACCTATATTTTGTGTTAGGGCTTCGGGGGAAGGCAGAGGATTGTAGTCGTTTCAATAGTTGTAATCACAGCTGCCAAAGTCTTAGGGTCAAGGCTGGGATAAAGGGAAGAGGGTTTGGGAGTAGGTTGTGAAAGGGCAGGAGGAGAGGAATTGTAAGGTGGGGGATTACCTATGGACCATGATATATCTTTAGGAGTTTTAGAAATGGGGTTATATGAAGAGGACAAGTGAATCCACACTTTACCACATTCCTTCATATATTTTCTATCCCAATTTGAGTCAGGTTGGAAATATGGGAAAGCTTTCTGGTCGCCAAGACATAAGCCTTTTATCATGGACATATGATAGGAAGAGAAGCTTCCTGAATTTGGGAATGGATCAAAAGAATGCATGGCTGTAGTCCAGCCAGCGAGACAATCTATAAAGGGCGTGGTGAAATATCCGCCAGCAACACGTTGTACATAATCTGCGGGCGTTTCAGCAGGGCCATTTTGGGGCATTAACTTCTTATTGAAGTGCTTAGCTAATTTGCCCGTTGTTTTTGGATCTATATGGGAGGATTTTTTGGCACCCATATCGCAAAAAAAAGGCGCGGTGGAGGGGGGAAGGAGAAGGGCCAGCGCAATTAAAAGGGTGAGAGGGAAAGGGTCGCAAAAATGCGCAGTTTCCTCTATTGTCACTGAGCCAAATCACAAAACAGCAATCTCCATTCTATTTAAAAAAAATTTAACTACACTATCAGGGAAAACACGCACAAATAGGAAATAACAAGTAGTCAGGTAAATAGAGATCCAATTCTCGGGGCGGGAAACTTAAAGGTATTAATCTTTTAAAATATAATACTCTTTACAACACAATTCAAATGTGAGTCACTAACAGCGGGGACATCCAACAATTGATCAAGGAAACAAAGAGAAAGGATCACTATTCTTTACCCAGACGATTGTAAAAAAAAAATCCTATTTTTCATTCACCATCACTCAAACAATCAAATCATTCAAAATAAACTCTTGCACTATCAAATCAAATAATGCGAGTTCGTAAATTTGAACAAGCAAGTTATCTATGATGAATATTAGGTTCAATAAATATTAATAAAATAGATATGTAACCCATACTCACAAGACAAGTTGATTAGTTCAAATCCGCACTTCTGATACCAAATTGATATGGATACTGCAAGCATCACAGGAATGGCCACGGTCCAGTGATGAGAGATAGCTGCTTTGTCACCAGACCCAGTGACCATACAGGAAACAGAACTCGAGTGAGAATAATAGAAGACGAGGACACAAGTGCTGTCTCAGGTTATTTCTTTACTCTGGGGCAAAATTTCATACACCCAGTAGTTTTGTCAAACATTTGGAGCGTCACAAATTCATGAATTACAAACCGATACGTCAGCATTATAGGAAGAGGTGGTTTTCCTACTTTGGGCAGTACCTAGACTTACACAAACATTTCCTGTACTAGCCTAGTAGGCACGCCTAAATTGACATCACAGCTATATCCTATTCTAGGAATAGGAATGTTCCATAGGATGTATTTAAACAATTGACCATGGACCATGTGTATCCTTCCCTTCCTCTCGGCTGGTCAGCCTCTCATAGTTTCTAGAGGAAATGAAATTGAATAGAACATCTGCACTCCTTGATAACAACAGCAAGCCAAGAAAAAGACCATACTTCAGCATTACCTCATGATCAGGCATTTGCTGAGCAGTCAATCTGGCCCTATATATTTATATAGATATCAAATATTACTAGAATATAGAAATATGAATTCAATGAATTATCTACCATATTTAAATCCCTTTCACTCAAGGGTTGGATTTCCACAGGAAATCCTGTCTGTCCAGGGCACGCAGTTCACTGCCGAGGTTACCCAACAGCTCTGGAAGCTGTGCGGGATTAAACCCCTGTACAACTCCCCGTATCATCCACAGACCAACGGGCTCTGCGAGCATTTTAATGGTAGCTTAAAACAGCTCCTCTGCACTTTCACCCTGTCCCATAAGGACTGGGAACGCCACCTACCCCACCTCCTCTTTGCATACCGGGAGGTCGCCCAGGAAGCCACCGGCTTCTCTCCCTTTGAGCTGCTGTACGGCCGGAGGGTCTGAGGCCCATTGGACCTGCTCCGGGAGCATTGGGAGGGTACTCTGTCTGAAGAAGGGACATCGGTCATAGACTATGTACCCGAGTTCAGGGATCAGCTGCAAAGATTGACCGCCCTGGTTCGGGACAATCTCAAAGCTGCACAGACCAGGCAGAAGAGGTGGTATGACCGGTCGGCCAGGGACCGCACCTTCCAGTTAGGACAGAAAGTGTTAGCTCTCCGACCGGTCAAACAGAATAAGCTCCAGGCAGCCTGGCAGGGACCGTACAAAATTATAGAAAAACTCTGCGATACCACCTTCATAGCAGCCAGCTGTTCCAATGAAAAGATCCAACAAACTTTTCATGTGAACATGCTGAAGCCATATCATGAGAGGGAAGAGGCAGTAGCCGCGATCTGCGCTCCAGATGTGGGGGACCTGGAGGGTCTCCCCCTACCGGTGCTGCCAGGAGATCCTAGAGCCAAAGGAGGGGTAGCTGATGTCCGGCTTGGTGAGGGACTTAGTTCACGCCACAGAGAACAGGCTCATCAGTTGCTCCAGGAGCACCAAGACTTGTTCTCGTCCCGCCCCGGCTACACTACTGTAGCGCTGCATCGGGTTGATACCCAAGGTCAAGCCCCCTTGAGGCAGACGGCGTACCACATCCCGGATGCAGTAAAGGACGGGATGAAGCAGGAGATCCGAGAGATGCTGGATCTCAGGGTAATAGAACCATCGGATAGCCCGTGGGCATCTCCGGTGGTCCTAGTTCCCAAAAAGGATGGCACTACCAGGTTCTGTGTAGACTACAGGAGGTTGAATGAGCATACGGTCACCGACGCCTACCCCATGCCCCAGGTAGACGAGCTCTTCGACCGCATTGCCCAGGGGAACTTCCTCACCACCATTGACTTGTGTACGGGCTATTGGCAGATTCCCCTTGCCGCGGAAGATGTGCCAAAATCGGCATTCATTACTCCCTTTGGTCTGTTCCAATTTCGGGTCATGCCATTTGGGATGAAGAATGCCCCGGCCACCTTTCAACGCATGGTGGATCGGCTGCTGGACGGAATGCAGAACTTTACGAGTGCCTACCTAGACGATATTGCCATCTTTAGCAATACCTGGGAGGAACACCTAGTCCACTTGAGAACCGTACTGGACCGCATAAGTGAGGCAGGGCTGACCATCAAACCCGACAAGTGCCACATAGGGATGTCAGAGGTCCAGTACCTAGGGCACAGGGTGGGTTGCGGGAAGCAGTGTCTGGAACCAGCCAAAATCGAAGCCGTTGCCCATTGGCCTACCCCCGCACCAAAACCCAGGTATTAGCCTTTCTAGGGACAGCAGGGTACTACCGACGCTTTGTACCCAATTACAGCGCCATTGCCAAACCCCTGACCGACCTCACCCGCAAAAACCTTCCCCGGCAAGTCCTGTGGTCCCCGGAGTGTGAGGGAGCCTTCCAACAGTTAAAACGGGCATTGGTGGTGGCACCCGTACTAGCTGCTCCCGATCCAACTAAACGTTTTGTCGTTCACACAGATGCCTCCATGTTCGGATTGGGAGCAGTGCTGAGTCAAGTGGGAGAAGATGGACATGACCACCCTGTTGCCTATATCAGCCGGAAGCGATTACCCAGGGAGGTCGCCTACGCTGCCATCGAGAAGGAATGTTTAGCCCTTGTATGGGCACTTAAGAAACGTCAGCCCTACCTATACGGGCGCACCTTCACCGTTCTCACGGATCATAACCCCTTGGTATGGCTGAACCAGGTGGCCGGAGACAATGGCTGACTTCTGAGGTGGAGCCTCACGCTACAGCCTTTTAATTTTTCCATTCAGTATCGGCCTGGAAAACACAATGCCAATGCAGACGGTCTATCTCACCAGACCGAACATGAAACGTGAGCACTAACTTTCATGGACATCCCCAAGCGGACCCGACTAAGGGTCTCACCGGGTTTGCCATCTTTGGACTCGGGGGAGCTATGTGACGGAACAGCCGCAACGGTGTATAAAAAGATTATTATGTGTGTGTGTAGTTATTCCTTCAATTAAAAGGTTAAATTTGTTTCTATAATTTAGTATCTGTTTTGATGTATTTCGTTTGCCCTGTATTTATCCAAACGAATTCCCCTGTTAGATGTGCTGTAAAGTGTCCCCAAGGTCATATTTAATTGTGTTTTCCCTGCAAGGTTCCCCACTGATTCTGCTTGTAGAAACAGCTAACATTGTAGCAAACAGCCACTGGCGAATTGCCAAAACCTGAGTTCACCTGCTTGCCCTGGAGCCCCCTTTACCCCGAGCAAGGTGCTTTTTGGACCATAGGTCCCCAGGGATGGTAGCCTGGTGTGGGGCAAGTTTGGAGAGGATTTGCCCAGGAAAACCCCTCCATCCAACTAGAAATCCCCCTCCTTCCTGGAGCCTGTCAGCCCTTGCACTGCAGTCTCGGAGAGCTGACAAACTGTATCTGATGGCCTTCTGACTCCTCTGGACGGATCAGGTAGATTCTTTCAGGGAAGCAGCCCATGGACCCGAGCTACCCAAGGTGTAAAGGGGGTGCCGGAGCACCCAGGGGATCACCCCGAAAACCCCCATTTCCCAGACCATCCGGCTGGGAGGTGCACCCGCACCATGGGGGGCATCGGACAGCAGACAGGCAGGTGCCAGAAACTGGGCTGTGGCTGGGGACAGTGGCAGAATTCACTCCGGGGTCCAGGGGCGGGCATGGGGGAGAACAATGGGACTGTACCATATAAATTAGGGTTGCACCGATACCGATACTAGTATCGATATCGGTGCCGATACCGGGTACTGCAGGAGTACTTGGTACTCGTGCAGTACCCACGATATTTTTTTCCGATACCGGAAGCCGGCATTGAGCCGGCTTGCCGATATCCGAGGGGCTGCGGCGGCTGTCCGAATGCTCTATCGGCATTCGGACAGGCCCTGCAGCTCCTCTCCTAACTTGGTTTATACTTACCACCTTCCTTCAGCGCCACCGGGAAAGTCTTCGCGCGCACTCCTTGGAAGGTCCCCAGCCGTGACCACGTGATCGCGGCTGGGGTCCTTCCAACGAGCGCACGCGCGGAAACTTTCCCGGCGTCGCTGAAGGAAGGTGGTAAGTATAAACAAAGTGAGCAGCTGCAGGGCCTGTCCGAATGCCGATAGAGCATTCGGACAGGCCCTGCAGCTGCTCTCCGCTCATACTTACCTTCCTTCAGCGACGCCGGGAAAGTTTCCCCGCGTGCGCTCGTTGGAAGGACCCCAGCCGCGATCACGTGGTCACGGCTGGGGACCTTCCAAGGAGTGCGCGCGAAGACTTTCCCGGCGTCGCTGAAGGAAGGTAAGTATGAGCGGAGAGTGCGGGGGGCATTATCCATGAGCAGGGGGGCACGTCCATGAGCAGGGGGGCATTATCCATGAGCAGGGGGGCACATCCATGAGCAGGGGGCATTATCCATGAGGGGGGGCACATCCATGAGCAGGGGGCATTATCCATGAGCAGGGGGGCACATCCATGAGCAGGGGGCATTATCCATGAGCAGGGGGCATTATCCATGAGCAGGGGGGCATTATCCATGAGCAGGGGGCATTATCCATGAGCAGGGGGACATTATCCATGAGCAGGGGGGCATTATCCATGAGCAGGGGGACATTATCCATGAGCAGGGGGCATTATCCATGAGCAGGGGGCATATCCATGAGCAGGGGGGCATTATCCATGAGCAGGGGGGCACATCCATGAGCAGGGGGCATATCCATGAGCAGGGGGGCACATCCATGAGCAGGGGGGCATTATCCATGAGCAGGGGGCATTATCCATGAGCAGGGGGCATATCCATGAGCAGGGGGGCATTATCCATGAGCTGGGGGCATATCCATGAGCAGGGGGGCACATCCATGAGCAGGGGGGCATTATCCATGAGCAGGGGGCATATCCATGAGCAGGGGGGCATTATCCATGAGCTGGGGGGCATATCCATGAGCAGGGGGGCAGGATATCCATGAGCTGGGGGGCAATTATCCATGAGCTGGGGGGCAATTATCCATGAGCTGGGGGGCAATTATCCATGAGCTGGGGGGGCAGGATATCCATGAGCTGGGGCAATATCCATGAGACCTGGGGGCTTTATAGAAGGTCTGTTCTTCTTGGAAAGCGTCACATGACATAAAATAAAAGTATCGGTAATTGGTATCGGTGAGTACTTGAACAAACGTATCGGTACTCGTGCTCGGTCTTAAAAAAGTGGTATCGGTGCATCCCTAATATAAATGGACCGGGTATGTGCTGTTTAACATTAAAAACCAACTTGCTTAAACCTATACTGAGTATTTGGGGAGGGCATAATCACTGAATAAGCCGGCTTTTACTGAATCCTTTGCTTCCAGACCATCCAGGGACCGCTGCCAATCTCTCTCCCACCTTGCTAGCTCGCTACCAGGCTAAGCTCTCCAGCAAGCAAGACTCGGCGCTGCAGACGGAGCTACCTCTGCAGGGTAGCTGATCCGTTACACTGCCCCAGCTCATGGATAATGCCCTCAGCTCATGGATATGTCCCAGCTCATGGCTAATGCCCCAGCTCATGGATATGCCCCAGCTCATGGATAATGTCCCAGCTCATGGATAATGCCCCAGCTCATGAATAATGCCCCCAGCTCATGGATATGCCCCAGCTCATGGATAATTCCCCAGCTCATGGATATTGCCCCAGCAGCTCATGGATAATGCCCCAGCAGCTCATGGATAATGTCCCCAGCTCACCTCCTGCACCGCGTGTTCTGCTCCCTCAGTGTCTGGTGGCATGGAGCTTGGGTGCTCACCTGCAGGAGCCACGTGACCAGCCACGATCTCGCGAGAACTCGGCTGGTGACGTGTTTCCCCCAGGCGAGCGCCGAAGCTGCATAGCTTCGGATGCTCGCAGGGAGCGAACACGTGGCACAGGGTGAGACACCCGCCCTTAGGGTGACGGTGTCACCCTAAGGGCGGGTGTCACTTGGTGCGGGCTGAACCCCCCGCCCCCACGTTACGACGCTCCTGTATGGAATCAACTTGATGTTCCATGCACCAAGAAAACCACGAGTTCCATGCAGTACCATATCTCCTCCTAGTAGAGGGGGCCCAGGAACTCGACAAAAATGAGTCAGATGCATCCAAAATGTTGACTGAAGGCCAGTGACCCCTGATATTACACTTAACAGCTTAAAAAATGAGTGAAGACTCAAAGAATTCTGAAGCGTTCCCTCCGGGTCTACCAGGGTGGACGATGGGACACAAATTAGCCTGGGAATGTCCACAGACAGTTTCAGGAGGTGCAGGAACCATGGTTGAGACCTCCATAAGGGTGCTATGAGCACTATTGTAGCTAATTGTACTTGTACTAGTCTTATTACTGTTGAAATGAGAATGAATAGAGGGAAAGCGTAAAGCGTCCCTAGCGTCCAGGTCTGGACCAGATCATCCGTGGCCAAAGCATGGGGTCTGGTCTCCAACAGTAGTATTGTGGTAAAGAAATATTAAGGCTAGAAGCAAACAAATCTATTGAGAAGGGACCCAAGAGGGATGACAAACTGGCAAATACCCTGGCGTCTAATCTCCAATTGCTGGAGTCTATCAGATACCTTGAATTCCAGTCCGCCATTACATTGCTGAACCCTGGAATGTATTGGCCTGGACTGATAAATTGTGAGGCAGGCAAAATCCTCAAAAGACTTTGGTGTCTCTGCTAACTGTTTAGACCTGGGGCCACCTATAAGGTTGATATAGCGCACAGGGACAGGTTGTCCATCTCCAGGGGTATGGAACTCGCCTGGAAATGCTTAATAAAAATTGAATAGCAAACAATCCTGCAAGGAGTTCTAAACCATTATATACAATCCTATCTCTCTGGAAACCCAACTGACACCTGTGGAAAGTGATCCGCAGCGCCCCAGCCAGATCTGCTGGTGTCTGACTCTATGACCAATTCTGGATTTGGATTGATGATGGCTTTGCCGTTCCATGACTCTAAATGATTTAGCCACCACTGCATCTCCAATTTCGACTCGTCGTCCAAAGAGATGCAATCTGGATAAAGATTCACCTTCCAATCCTTGTGGACCATCAACAATTTTGGGTCCGCCGCCAGGAGGAGAATATTGTCCAGGTAAATTACTAGACGCACTCCACTGCTGCGGAGGAACGCCGCCACTGGTCTCATTAACTTGGTGAAACACCAAGGGGCGGATGACAGACCGAAAGGAAGGGACTTGAATCTCCAAAGGGTGCCCTCCCAGAGGAACTGAAGAAAATCTCTGCTTGAAGTATCTATCGGAATAGTCAAGTACGCATCTTTTAGGTCTATCTTGACCAACCAATCCTGTGGAGTTAAGACCCCTTTTAATGATGGAATGCCCTCCATTTTGAAGTGATTGTACACAACATATTCGTTGAGATATTTCAAATTTATTATCTCTCTGTGAGGAACCACGTTTTCTATTGCATTCTTTCTGAATATGTATTTTACTTCTAGTGAAGTAACGGCACTGTCCTTTTCGGACATTACCATTATCCCTGGAGGAACATATCGTATGGGATGAGAGGTGAAATCTTGAAACCCCATATAGTCTGAAGAACCTATGGGTCTGACGTGACTATCTGCCAATGTTTGAAAAAACTTGATGTCCTGCCCCCCACTTCTTGTGTGGAAGAATGTAGGTGTGAACACATACTCACCAAAAGATCCTGATCTCCTAGAACCTCTGTAACCTCGATGCCATTGAGGTCTGGACCTTTGTGGAAAAAAGTGGGATTTCTTGGGACCTCTTGATAAGAGGACTTAAAAGAACCTCTTGAGGTGGAAAATGTGTAACGGCCGGGAAAACGGCCCCTGCTTTTCCCGGCCCTGTCAAAAACCTTAATAGGGAAAGCCTTTCGAATGTTGGCCTTTAACTTGCCAACCGTTGACAAGGACCCCGTATACTCTGTCATCTCTTTAAAGATGCTGTCGCCAAATAACATGCCCTCAGCACTAGGGCCTGGTTCATTAGTCGCTAAAGTAGTCACTTTAGGATCGATTTTTAAGGAGAATAGAACGCCTCCTTTCGCTAGACAATGACGTGTTAACGTTTCCGAACACGCAAACCAGCCGTTGTATCCAGCCCCTGTATTCAAACAGGTCTGGTTACTCATTTGTAAGAAGGGCTCGTTCGACTGAGTCCATTAATTTAGTCACCAAACGAACATCAGGATGCTGAATTGTAAAACATAACTTTTATTAATTACGATAGAAGGAAAAAACAAACGCATAAAAAACATATACACGAAAAAGAGCTATGGTTAGGCGTATTAGAGTTTACAAGTGTAGCAGCGAGGTCAGTTCTGGACTTTCACATTTGGCTTTGATATTCACTATAACCCTTCAATGAGTGTTAATATTCATGGCCATATTTGTTCATACATAAATAAATGCTTCCGCAGCAAAAAATGAAATAGGCATAGCATTCAAAAAATCGAAAGGGGCATAGTATTCAAACAACAGTCTAAAAAGAAATGCAACAAAATGTAATTTCGGAGTACTAGCTCATAAATACTTATACAGGCTAAATGTCCTATAAGCTTGTTTGCTAAGATGAACAATTGATCCCATGTAGGCTCGAGTCGAGCGGGAACGCGCGGGAACGCAGTGTTCCCGCTGTGGGCCGTGCCCGAACGCTTTAGCAGGCGGCCGCCGCACATTGCCGGCGGCCGCGTGCTTCCTGTTAGAACGGCCGGTGACAGGAAGTGGAGCCGCTCGCCTGGCTGTTTCATAGATCCCAGGCGAGCGGCTGCACTTCCTGTCAGCGGCCGCTGAAGCAGGAAGCACGCGGCCGCCGGCAATGTGCGGCAGGAGCATCAGAATAGCAGCAGAGGAGCAGCAGAGGTGAGCTGGGCTGGGGGCAGTATCCATGAGACCAGGGGTTAATATCCATGAGACCTGGGGGCAGTATCCATGAGACAGGGGGCAATATCCATGAGACCTGGGGGCAGTATCCATGAGACCAGGGGGCAATATCCATGAGACCTGGGGGCAGTATCCATGAGACCTGGGGCATATCCATGAGACCTGGGGGCATATCCATGAGACCTGGGGGCAGTATCCATGAGACCTGGGGGCAGTATCCATGAGACCAGGGGGTAATATCCATGAGACCAGGGGGTAATATCCATGAGACCTGGAGGCAGTATCCATGAGACCTGGGGGCAATATCCATGAGACCTGGGGGCAGTATCCATGAGACCTGGGGGTAATATCTATGAGACCTGGGGGCAGTATCCATGAGACCTGGGGGCAGTATCCATGAGACCTGGGGCATATCCATGAGACCTGGGGGCATATCCATGAGACCTGGGGGCAGTATCCATGAGACCTGGGGGCATTATCCATGAGACCTGGGGGCAGTATCCATGAGACCTGGGGCATATCCATGAGGCCTGGGGGCAATATCCATGAGAACTGGGGGCAGTATCCATGAGACCTGGGGGCAATATCCATGAGACCTGGGGGCAGTATCCATGAGACCTGGGGGTAATATCCATGAGACCTGGGGCAGTATCCATGAGACCTGGGGCAGTATCCATGAGACCTGGGGCATATCCATGAGACCTGGGGGCATATCCATGAGACCTGGGGGCAGTATCCATGAGACCTGGGGCATATCCATGAGACCTGGGGGCAATATCCATGAGACCTGGGGGCAGTATCCATGAGACCTGGGGGCAATATCCATGAGACCTGGGGGCAGTATCCATGAGACCTGGGGGCATTATCCATGAGACCTGGGGGCAGTATCCATGAGACCTGGGGCATATCCATGAGACCTGGGGGCAGTATCCATGAGACCAGGGGCATATCCATGAGACCTGGGGGCAGTATACATGAGACCTGGGGCATATCCATGAGAGCTAGGGGCATTATCCATGAGAGCTGGGGGGCATTATCCATGAGAGCTGGGGGCAGTATCCATGAGAGCCGGGGGCATTATCCATGAGACCTGGGGGCATTATCCATGAGACCTGGGGGCATTATCCATGAGACCTGGGGGCATATCCATGAGACCTGGGGGCATTATCCATGAGAGCTGGGGGGCATTATCCATGAGAGCTGGGGCAATATATACCCATATGAGCTGGGGCAATTATATCCAAGTGAACTGGGGCAATTATATCCATGTGAACTGGGGAAAATATATCCATATAACCAGTGCTGTGTATATTATTCTTGGGGTTCAGTGCTGTGTATGTTATTCTGGGGGCTCAGTGCTGTGTATATTATTCTGGGGGCTCAGTGCTGTGTATATTATCCTGGAGGCTCAGTGCTGTGTATATTATTCTGGGGGCTCAGTGCTGTGTATGTTATTCTGGGGGTTCAGTGTTGTGTATATTATTCTGGGGGTTCAGTGTTGTGTATATTATTCTGGGGGTTCAGTGTTGTGTATATTATTCTGGAGGCTCAGCGCTGTGTATGTTATTCTGGGGATTCAGCGCTGTGTATATTATTCTGGGGGTTCAGCGCTGTGTATATTATTCTGGGGGCTCAGCGCTGTGTATATTATTATGGGGGCTCAGTGCTGTGTATATTATTCTGGGGGCTCAGTGCTGTGTATATTATTCTGGGGGCACAGTGTTGTGTATATTATTCTGGGGGTCTGTGCCTGGATATACAGTTGTGTTCAAAATTATTCAACCCCTAATGCTGTAAAGGGTTTTAGGGAATTTAGTGACATTTGTAATTGTATTCAGAATGAAATCCTACAAGGACTTTTTAAAGAACCATATGCAACTAAAATGACATCAATTGGTTTTGTAATACAGTAGTAAATGTTTCTTTTGTGAATTCTTCATTGACACAATTATTCAACCCCTTAAAGACTACCACTCTGAAGAACAGAGGTTCATTCAAGTGGTTTCAATCAGGTATTGAAAACACCTGTGGATGTCACGGAGCAGCAATAAAGCATAATAAGCACCAATTAGGCAGCTTTAAAATGACTGTGATACTCAGCTCCTTCTAGACATTTACTGGTGTGGTTACAAACATGGTGAAGTCAAGAGAATGGTCCAGGAAAACAAGAGAAGAGGTGATTACTCTTCACAGGAAGGGCAATGGCTATAATAAGATTGCAAAGATGTTAAACATACCAAGTGAGACCATAGGAAGCATCATTCGCAAATTCAAGTCAAAGGGCACTGTTGAAACGCTACCTGGTCGTGGCAGAAAGAAGATGCTGACTTCGACTGCTGTGCGCTACCTGAAGCGTAGAGTGGAGAAAAGTCCCCGTGTGACTGCTGAGGAACTGAGAAAAGATTTGTCAGATGTGGGTACTGAAGTTTCAGCTCAGACAATACGGCGCACACTGCGTAATGAAGGCCTCCATGCCAGAACTCCCAGGCGCACCCCCTTGCTGTCTCCAAAGATTAAGAAGAGTCGACTGCAGTATGCCAAAAGTCATGTGGACAAACCACAGAAGTTTTTTGATAGTGTTCTGTGGACTGATGAAACAAAATTAGAACTGTTTGGGCCCATGGATCAACGCTATGTTTGGAGAAGGAAGAACAAGGCCTATGAAGAAAAGAACAACTTGCCTACTGTGAAGCATGGCGGGGGGTCAATCATGCTTTGGGGCTGTTTTGCTTCTGCAGGTACAGGGAAGCTTCAGCGTGTGCAAGGTATCTTGAATTCTCTTCAGTACCAGGAGATATTGGATGACAATGTGATGCAGTCCGTCACAAACCTGAGGCTTGGGAGACGTTGGACCCTTCAACAGGACAATGATCCCAAGCATACCTCCAAGTCCACTAGAGCATGGTTGCAGATTAAAGGCTGGAACATTTTAGAGTGGCCATCGCAGTCACCTGACTTAAATCCGATTGAGAACCTCTGGTGGGACTTAAAGAAAGCAGTTGCAGTGCGCAAGCCTAAGAATGTGACTGATCTGGAGGCTTTTGCCCATGACGAATGGGCGAAGATACCCGTAGCTCGCTGCAAGACACTTGTGTCAAGCTATGCTTCACGTTTAAAAGCTGTTAGTACAACATCCTTTTACAGTTATAAGTACTAAGATTGAATGTCACTTGGGGGTTGAATAAAACTGATAATGATGTGAGCACAGAAAAGACATTTGTGGTTATTTCATTATAAATGTTATGTTATATTTGTCTGACCTACACGTGCCTCTTTGATTTAATTGTAAGCAAGATGACTGAATGATCAAAATCAATGTCAAACTGGCCAAAACACTCAATTTCAGTGGGGGTTGAATAATTTTGAACACGTTAGTGCTAATGCGTTAGTCCAGTTGGCACAATCGCGAGTATACCTGTACGTAGTGATACCTTTCACTGATCAGTATAGTTTCCAGTTTACACTCTTGAAAGCTTGTCTTTTAAATGTAAAGTTAACCCAATAAAAATGGTATCACCGGCACGCACTGCTATACTCGTGATATATATATATATATATTTTCTTCAGGTAATGGGGGTTGTGGAATTCGTGGGTGAGTTCCCTCACTTTTTTTCCCAGGACTTACTTGACCCCTGCATAAGAATAAATAGCAATGGCCAGCAACCAAAAACTGCTGAATAACGACAATCCACAATTCTTGCCTCCTAACTGTAGCTCAAAGACATTTTTTAAAAATACCACTCAACACAAACGTGTGTTTCGCCGACCACAACATCGGCTTCATCGGGAGTCAAAGTAAATCTGATAGCGCTATTCACTTTCCCTGTATATTGCGGGAGACCCTAATCACATGGCTGGATTTGGCCAATCGTTAACCATCAGGAAGCAAAGGCATTCATCGGGCATGATACTACAGAGGACTTGAAAGTGACCTATCGACTGAATGAAAGGTCATCTGACTGTCTAAGACCAATCGGTTTGAGACATTTTATCACGACCAATCGGAAGATACAACTGGTAGAATAATAATGACAGCCAAAATGACTCGACTAAAGGCCCATCAGATCAAAAGGTTACAAAAGCTCATCACAAGGCTTGGTCTGCCACAAACCGTACTATGCTAGACTAACGCCATTGAGCGGATAGAGATGGTCGTCCCTTATTACCCACTATAGATGGATTGTAAAAATATGGGTTTAAAGGCACAGGTGGTCTCAAAAAGAGGGCATAAATGAGAATCCCTCATTGAGACGTAAGAATGACCTATCGATTGAATAAAAGGCATTCATCGACCATGACGCTACAGAGAACTTACACGTGATCTATCGACTGAATGAAAGGTCATCTGACCGTCTAGGACCAATATCAAAGCCAAATGTGAAAGTCCAGAACTGACCTCGCTGCTACACTTGTAAACTCTAATACGCCTAACCATAGCTCTTTTTCGTGTATATGTTTTTTATGCATTTGTTTTTCCTTCTATCGTAATTAATAAAAGTTATGTTTTACAATTCAGCATCCTGATGTTCGTTTGAGGAAGTTTCACTTTCTCTTCTTTTGGTATATAGCTTATCAGGTTTAATCCTTTATCGGGGTGTCCACCTTGATTCTTATTGTGTCTATTAGGTGGGGTGACTGTTGTCTTCATCTACTAGTTTGTGGGAGTTTCCTTTTTGAACATTAATTTAGTCAATTGACCCAACAAATCAAATAATTTTTCTTGGCACACCTTTTAAAGTGGCCTCTACTCCTCTTTTAGGATTCCAATTTGACCCTTGTAAAATATCGATTATTTTTAGATTTAATTCCGGAGTTAAATGTAAAGTATGTGCCAGAGTTGGGTCTGGGCACTCAGCCCTCAGATTATTTCTAGGTTTTTTTGTCCATCAACATGCGAATGTGCTGTTCAATATATTTAGCTACGTGGTCTATTGGTGTCCACTCCGCAGATTGCGGGTGCTTAAGCTGTTCAGGGACAAACATAGGGTTTCCCAGTGCGTCTACCGGGTCTACAACCGGTTGCTTAACCTCATTGGAATCAGACGAGGACACCAAGTCTGATGTAACCGGAGAGGCCTCCGGGTCATAGTCAGGGTCAGAGCTCTTCTCTGAATCTGATACTGTTTCTTCACTGGATAATTCAGAGGAACTGTCAGACTCTTTAGCGCATTTAGCACGTTTCCACTTTCTTTTAGTGGTGGCCGATGATAGATGGCCTCTCTTACGGACCACAGTGGAGTGCTGTGGGGATTCCTCTTGCGTACGAGTGTATGTACGTCTTTTATGAGAGCATTTTTTAGGGAGTTGCTCACCTCCCTCCTTTGAAGTCCCGGGGACTTCGTCCTCCCGATGGGAGTCAATGGATAGAAACCTATCCGATGCTGGGGAGATTATAGAGGATCTTCTAGCTGAATGACCCTCCAATACCCTAATTAATGTGTTCTCAATATTAGAGGAGAACGCCGACATAGCCGCCACAAATGCGTCTGCCGGGTTGCTGGCATGCGCAGCCGATATTAAGGTACCTGGGGTAGATGGTACGTTAGGGTGGGCCATAATAACTTTAATTAGTTAAATAGTAGTCTAAACTATCGAATTTGTGGAGAAAACCAAAAACTTGCCGCAATTCCGTGAGACTCCCTTAGGTAAAACTCTGCAGCACTGTGCGCATCCGCAAACCGTTGAGAAAGTTACCTTTGGGCAGCGGCGCGAAGCAGCGCCTCTCCTCAGACGCAGCTATGTGGGAGGCGCCGAAACCCCACAGAGAACCACCGGAGAGACGAGTCGTCTTTCTGGGAAAAACGCGACCAAAACCTGACAAGAACACTTAATAAATGAATAAATAAATTATTCCTGTACAAACTAAACAGCATATACTTAACATACAAATGGAGAAAAACTTCTCTTATGTGAAATATACCATTACATTATAACTGCATATATATCTAGACTTAATAAAAATTATATATATATAATATATAAGCATATGAATATAAATTAAAGACAAAGTACATAAGACAGTCTCATAAAATCATTGAATTTTTCTGCCAGACACTTAACTCATTGGCGAGCAGCAAAGAAAAGAGGAGAAGCTAGCAGTGGTTGGAGGATTTAAGGAGTTGGACTGTACCATTATCTGTTATGATTATATACTGTTAAAATCTATTTTTTTCTCTCTAAATACTTTTGTTGTTGTATTTGAGAGATTTTCTTTGTTGCTATCGGCTTAAGTAAAGAAAAGATAGTATAATAAGAGCCTCCGTGTCTTGTGGGATAATTTAGTTTTCTGCTGACTGTCCTTTCACACTCTCATTCAGAGCTGTGTCAGCTTCCTGCGCCCCCTCCATTCCACAACGTGCTGTGAGGCAGGACTTCCGCCACTGGCTCCTCCCCCACCGCACGTCATCATCCTGTGCCAGTGCATCACTCAGTGCGTGCTTGAAGGCTGCTGAGGAGGAGGCGCGGAGGGACAAACTCCAGCCTGAGACCTGGGACAGGAAGAGAAGCTCCATGGAGGTGCAGGTCTGGCAATGTGTTTTTTTTAAGTATAATCTGTCACACTGTGTGCGGAGCTCTGGATGCTACGGGGGGGGGGGGTGTGTGCTGCTGCTCAGATACTGCTGAGGAGGGGAGATTCTCTGGATGCTGCAGGGGGGGGGGTGTGCTGCCGCTCCAGATACTGCTGAGGAGGGGGAGATTCTCTGGATGCTGCAGGGGGGGGGTGTGCTGCGCCGCTCCAGATACTGCTGAGGAGGGGGGAGATTCTCTGGATGCTGCAGGGGGGGGGGTGTGCTGCCTCTCCAGATACTGCTGAGGAGGGGGAGATTCTCTGGATGCTGCAGGGGGGGGGTGTGCTGCCGCTCCAGATACTGCTGAGGAGGGGAGATTCTCTGGATGCTGCAGGGGGGGGTGTGTGCTGCCGCTCCAGATACTGCTGAGGAGGGGGAGATTCTCTGGATGCTAGGGGGGGGGTGCTGCCGCTCCAGATACTGCTGAGGAGGGGAGATTCTCTGGATGCTGCAGGGGGGGGGTGTGCTGCCGCTCCAGATATGCTGAGGAGGGGGAGATGCTTGTTGGGGGGGGGTGCTGCCCGCTCCAGATACTGCTGAGGAGGGGGAGATTCTCTGGATGCTGCAGGGGGGGGTGTGCTGCCGCTCCAGATACTGCTGAGGAGGGGAGATGCTCTGTTGGGGGGGGGTGCTGCCGCTCCAGATACTGCTGAGGAGGGGAGATTCTCTGGATGTGCAGGGGGGGGTTGTGCTGCCGCTCCAGATACTGCTGAGGAGGGGAGATGCTCTGTTGGGGGGGGGTGCTGCCGCTCCAGATACTCTGAGGAGGGGGAGATTCTCTGGATGCTGCAGGGGGGGTGGTGTGCTGCCGCTCCAGATACTGCTGAGGAGGGGAGATGCTCTGTTGGGGGGGGGTGCTGCCGCTCCAGATACTGCTGAGGAGGGGGAGATTCTCTGGA